>JADLZN010002104.1:0-64766 GCA_018155175.1 Sinocyclocheilus anophthalmus | reverse complement strand
TGTGTGTGTGTGTGATGTGTGCTATGTGGATGTATACCAACTGTATATGTGTGTGTATGTGTATGTTAGACTATTTTCAGTGTTTATGTAGTATATGAAAACCTTACTGGATCCACACTTGACGTGTTCATGGTTGCTCATACCGGATTCCTATCATGCAGATTTACGTTTCAAGCTTGTAGAATTGTACAGTAAAAGTTATTTTCCCTTACCAGGAAAATTACGTTCTTTGAATTGCACAAGACGTTGACCCTGCGAGTCAGCTAAATATCTACAGCTTATCTAACATATGATAGTTAATTAACCTATTTAGGTTAATTAAGTTCATATTGCCCCTTACGCTGTTCGCTACCCAGAGCTAACCCATTACTGGCCTTTAGCAAAGTATATATTTTGTAACTGTACTGAACTTTATATAACCAGTGGGATCCCTGTAAATTGGCGTAATATGATCATAGTTTTCTTGACCTGGTAAGGACTCTATCCACTGCTTTTTGGACTACCTGTATCTTGTTTATTGAAGATGCAGGACAACCACCTAGCAGTGCATTACATAGTCCAGTCTAGAGGTCATGAATGCATGAACTAGTTTTTCTTCATCAGAAACAGGTATCATGTTTCGTAACTTGGCAGTGTTTCTAAGGTGGAAGAATGCTGTTTTTGTAACATATGAAATATGGTTTTCGAAAGATAAGTTGCTGTCTAATTTAACACCCAGATTTGTGACTGTAGAGGATGTAACTGTACATCCGTCTAGTTGCAAATTGTAATCCGCGAGATTCGGCGTACTGTCTTTTGGTCCAATAAGTAATATCTATGTCTTATCCGAATTTAATAGGAGAAAACTATTGGTCATCCATCTTTTACTTTAACACACTCGTTAAAAATGTAAAGATTGGATGACCAATAATTTTTTAATTAAAGACTAACATTTCTTATCGTGCAGCAAATAGTGCCTTTGAGGTTTTCAGCATCTCCAACAGAATAAAGGAACATACCACTTGCTAAGAATCGCAGCACTACACAGACCACCTGTGGGACAGTGAGAGCGTGGCTCCGCGCTGTTCTGTGTTGTATCTTTGGACCCAGCTGCCTATAAACACAGATATTGGATGCCATCACCCACCTGAAATATGTCAGTACCTCTCAGTCAGATATTCGTCTGCAAAAGCCAACGGGTCTGACCTGTCCCGGAAGACTCTTTCATGCCTGAATCTTTTCATGCCTGAGTATTAACACTTCCTCGTCTAGTACATTATCCAACAAAGGGCACGCCTTCGTTAAGAGGAAACATCTTAATCAGACTTAAGCCTATATATACTACATATTGACCTCATCATGGACTTAAATGAAACCACCTTTGCAACTTCATCAGCCATTTCTTATAATCTGAACAACTGCAATAATGTGTATTCATCAAACATCTGACAGCAAGGAACAGTTCCCTTCATAATAACAATAAAATAGGCATACTTAGATGAATGACAGTATATCTATTTTAATGCAGGATAATTAAAATGATGCAACATTTACAGAAGACCACGGAGTGACTGTAAAACATTAATTTCTAGTAGGATTGACAGCGGAACTAACAGATAAATCACTAGGATTAATTTTAGCATGGTTGTTAGCCTGCTCTGGAGCAGGCTAGCTGCAAAGAATAAATCTCCATAGTAACTTAATTTAGCCTGCTTTTATGCAACTGAGTCAGGGCTAAATTCAACGAGGATAACTGGAAAATCCCAGCTTAATCCCTTATCCTGCTTTTGTGCAATACCCCTCTGGCTCAGATCTTTTGTCCAGCACCGACAAACTGTGTCCAACATTCCATGTTTTGAAAAGGTAAACTAAACACAATTCAATCTGTGATATGTTTGTGCTGCAAGTTCTAGTTTTGCAAATTGTAGTAGTTATGTTTCGAACAGACTATTTTTCTAATATAACAAGTTAATTGATTTACCTCAGTTATTTTCCTTATAAAAACCTTGACGATTGCTTATATATTATTAGATTGATGGCTAAGTTTGCACTGCTTGTGTAAAGCAGTGTTCATTTTGTCTGATTTACTTTAACTAAAACGTTGTTTTTCTATGTATTGTAGGTTGAAAAGGATGACTCTCGAAAAAGTGGTGGCTCATGAATCGTCTCCATCCACAGCCCCACCATCATCATCTGGTCCCACCAGTGACAGTGAGGAAGATGTGCAGTGCTCAACCATTTCCCTGGATGACTTTGGCACTTCAGTACTGCAGAGGTCAAGCACTCCATGCAAAGCTGCTACAATTTCAATGATGCAGTCATCTCCATCTTCACCCCTTATGTGCCATGCAGCAAAAGGAGAAGGGCATTGCAGATGATGGCATTGGACAGCTACTTACTTTCCTTGAGAAAGACAAAACAGTTCTGTCATGACAACTCTCAGAGTGATTGGCATGGTAATGTACATGACAATGTTAATGTATTTGGTCTTGGCGGAATAGATCTGCTACACTGCTGCGGCAGAGCAAGTACCGAGACTTGCTACTGCCAATACATCCACAACATGCTGCTGTGAGCATGTAAGAAATATTGCTTCTGCAAATATAATAGGACTGCACGATAAATCGCATGTTATTTTTAATTTGCATCTTGTCAGTAAAGCTGACAAGCTGCGCAAAACATGCGCAAAATATGATCGTGGTTTTGTGCAGCTTGTCAGTGAGCAACGGCTCTGTGGGTAATGCTGCCTCCATTTGAAGAACTCACGTGATGGAGATTTACCGCGGATTACAGAACCAGCTTTACTGACAAGATGCGCATTAAATAATCACATGCGATTAATCGTGCAGCCCTAAAATATAACATACATGAAATAACCCCATATAGCATACACGAATCACCTCGTAGCAGATCTATACAGTGGCGCGGTGAGGTTTAGGGTTTCTTCTGAAGCAGCTGCAACTGCTACGGCATCACTAGTCATATATTTGAATGTTGTGTTGAAGCAACATAGCTCAGTGGCCTACGCTACAGGAGAGAACCAATCAGCTGTGCCATGTGATAATGATGTCCTTTAGGTCGATGAGTTAGTTCTGGCAAACTCTAGAGGCGGAGTCCGTAGGTCTCTGTCTTTCTGTCATTACCCCTCTCTGATATTTTAGCATGGTAATATACATGTTAATGTTAATGTGTTTGGTCTTGGTGGGAAAGATCTGCTACGCTGCTGCTGCTGTTGCTGTGGCAGAGCAAGTACCGAGACCTGCTACTGCCAAAACATCCACAACATTCTGCTGTGAGCATGTAAGAAATACTGATGCTGCACATATAACATACATGAAATAACCCCCCACAAAGCATGAGACAATGATTAGCCATCCAGCCAAAACAAGAACAAAACACCCTCCAACATGCAGATCTATCGCCAAGACATATGTACTGCTGTTGCTCCGAAGAGTCATGTGAACCGCATGTATTACGATCTATGTGTGCCTGGTCTACCACGCCGACTGTCTTAACAATAGTGGGCTATGACTATGTGAGCCTGGTCTACCATGCCGACCGGCTTAACGCTAGTGGCCTTTGACTATGTGAGCCTTGGCTACCACGCCGACCGTCTTAACAATAGTGGCCTATGACTATATGAGCCTTGGCTACCACGCAGACCGGCTTAACAATATTGCAAAGATACCGTGCACAAAACCTGGTTGGACTGAACTGAAATAAAAGCAGAACATAATGTTTTTTCTCTGTTTTCTGAATTACACAGCACAGCGAGAACACACGTTGCATGAGCACATTTCTCCGAACTACACTACCCATAATGCATTTCACTCTGAACTAACTGTTACAGCCGTAGATAGTGAACTTCGGCATCTCCCGCAACACTGTCATTAATATGACTGCGATAAGCGCGTGCTTCTGATGCTGCGTGCAGCTGAAATCAACCACACACTCATCATAATGAAAACATTGCCCTTAGAAATAACGAATGTGAACACTGGGATAATCGCCGATGTATACGGTGAACCCCGTTGAAATGCATACACAAGAATGCTTATTTAATTTAACCTGTTTCATGTCCGGTACTATCGGCGTGTCCTCAGAGCGATTGCATATGCTCTAAACTGCGTTTTGCTCCAGCTTTATAAACACAGATGCTTAATGCTGCTGCTAATATGCTTAATATTCACTCCTGCGTACAATGCAAACTGCTAACATGACATTTAGTTTAAACTTGATTATGGTTGCTCATTTTTGTAATTAAATTAGGCAGACCACTCAATACACACAGCAATATGGATTAGAAGAGCATTCACTTAACTTAAGATGTTGATTTCGCTGTTCTGAAGCAAGCTGCAACTGCTACGGCTATCACTAGTAATATATTTGAATGTTGAGCAGCGTGCTCACTGGCTACCGATTCAGGAGAGAACCAATCAGCTGTGCCATGTGATAATGATGTCATTAGGTCAGATTGAGTTAGACCTATTGGACTGCACCATCTAGAGTTTCATGCCAGAACGCTGTATTTTGATAGGCATGCACAGATTGTTGCAGACTACCGCCACGGCACTGTGCCATCTTCAAAAAACACATACAAGACATTGTTTGATATTGAGATGCAGCTACTGGATGAGCAAGGCAATGGCACAACACATTAGAGGCTGTTTATTTTTTGTTTGCTCTCTTGCGTAAAAAAATGTTGGTGTTTCAAATAAATGTTGTTACACCATACTGCTGCTGCTGTTGTCCTTTCAATAAGCAATTTTAAAAGTTGTGCAATAAATTAAATGCCAAAAGAATGTACAATAATAAACCTTTGATTTTTATCAAAATGAAATCATGACACCACATAAAATATAAAAAGGTGTAGTAATTTACCCAGTTTAATAAAATGAGTGAATAATAAAATAAAGTATCATGTTTGTGTTATTGAGATGACTTCAGTCATTTCTTTTTTTCACACCATGCTAAACTTTTCAAATTATGAGCCATTCACACTTCCCATAGAGGACTGATTATGGAAACGGATTTTAAAGTGATTTTAAAGTGATGGTTGTATGTGATGGTAACGAACACCTAGCTCAAACCATCTCAGAACAGACACATTGTGTGCATAGACTTTTTACTGATTTTTTTTATAGCTCGCGTAAAAAACAAACATTCATGCCATACTGGCATCTAATAGGCCAATGCTGTTATAGTGTTTTAATATTCTGAAAGGCAGATCATTATGGAACGTTAAATGTTAATGTAAATAATAGGCTAGTACTAATGCTTGTACTAATCATATGTGAATTTTATGGAATGAAACCAGGCACATACTAATTGGTAACACACAATTTCAATGTCAATTTTAATGTCACATTAGCTTTACATTTGTTAGATACATATTTCCACATGTAGTGATTGAACAGGCAAGTAAGCTGCTCTGTTGGGCAAGGGCCCATCACGCAGTCCACATGAAACAACACAATTTTGCCAGGGAACACAACCCTCTGGTGTATGGAAAAGTCCCTCAGGGCATTCCTGGTTGCAGTAGCAGCAGCTTGTGTTCTCACAGAATGGGTAGGCCTGTCGAAAGCGACCAAGTTGCCCCATTAATCTCCAGGTTGGCGTAGTGGCATCACCCAGGTTTGGTGTGATGTACTTGGCTTTTTCTGCAGATGCTACATCTGTTGATATCAGGTAATTGTGCAGAGCCATGCAAGCTTGAACATTACACACAGCCTTTTCAACAAAACTCTGGATGGGGCGACTTAGAATCCGGAACCGGGATGCCATAATGCCAAAGGCATTCTCTATTATGCGACGTGCTCGGTAGTGTCTGTAGTTGTACACCCTCTGTGCAGATGTGAGATTCTTCCCTGTTATTAATAGAACACATAATAGGCTCAGTTACACCAGAATGTACATTTACTGACACAACAGTATTATTATTATCTAATAATGAGCGATGCTGATAACAATATTAAGTAATAAAAATGTAAGACTGAAAACACTTTGGTTACAATATCTGGATATGGTCGCATCAGGTTCACATTCAGGGGGAAAGCTGCATCTCCAACTATGACATGAGGGCAGACAGTTTCTGTCCCAGGTAGGGGCTTTGGTCTGGGCAAATCCAGCTGACCTTACAACAAGGCCCTTCCAAAAGAACTCTCTTGAAAGACACCTCCATCACTTTCACGGCCATTAGCACCAATGTCCACCTGTTACGGCCCAGAACCAAATTTGGCTCATTTAAATCACAATAGGCCTGGACCGAACATATAATAAATCACAGACGCTTGATATCATTTTTTTTAGTGTGTCCTCGCCAAGTTTTAATCAAACACAAAAAAAGAAAAAAAGATATCAGAACAGCACAGATCACAAGTTGCACAAATAGAAAAATATTTAACAAACACAAACATATATATAGATATAAAAGCAAACAGGTAGGGCAGTTTAGGATACAAAAACCCTGACTACACCTGGCCACCTGGAGAGATCTTACCTAACTCCCGTGAAAAACAAACAAACAGGTGAGTCTTGCGGACCACTGCTTCCCTCGCTGAATTTACTAAATAACAAAACGTGACTAACAAAGAAAAACAAATCCACTGCCTGCTACTGAAAATAGACAAAGTAAAAAATAAGAAAAAGAAAGAGTAGAGAAGCCATGAGCAATCTCGCCGTGAAGCGAGAGACCCAGCGAACAAAAGCAGAGAGAGATCCGCCATCGACGCCATCGAGGTTTAAATAGTAGAAATCCCTGATGACGTCACTTCCAAAACATCACACCCGGAACAACTGCTCTATGAGCAGACCCACGTAACACCCTCACCCTTAAGTGAATAAATTGTAGAGGGAAGAAAAACAAACATCTTACCTCAACTGTTAACTACAATATATTCTATTCAGATTCGGGATAAAGTGTCAGCAATGACATTATCCTTACCACGGATGTGCCGTATGTCTAATTCAAAAGTCTGTAAAAACAGACTCCATCGCATCAGACGTTGATTGTTATTTTTCATCCAATTAATGAAAAGTAAGGGATTGTGATCCGTGTAGACGATCAACGGGTACGAAACTGAACCAATATAAACATCAAAATGTTGAAGAGCAAGGACAAGGGCAAGCGCCTCCTTTTCGATGGTGGAATAACCTTGTTGATCTTTGTTAAATTTACGCAAAAAATAACAAACAGGATGCTCAACACTAGTGTTGCTTTCGTCAACGAAAATTATGACTAAATATCGTCGTCAACGAACCTTTATCACGTGACGAAAATGAGACGAGACGCAACGTAAATGCTGGTCATGTGACGATGACTATAATTAAATGTATAATGCAATATTGTTGACGAATAAAAACAAGACTAAATGTGGTTTACAAAATAAAAACTATGCTAAAATGTCTCTTCATTTTCGTTGACCAAAACGAGACGAAACGAAATGTTATAACATTATTTCATCTCATTTAGTCGCGTTATTATTATTATTATTTTGCAGTATTTCTGTTTCCTGTGTCTCACTTCACGGGCTGCATCAGGTCGCACTGCGCAGACGCAGGCGACGTCACTTCCTCAAGCCCCACTCGCGGCATTATTTAGAAAAGTGTTTCCCAACCGGGGTGCCGCGTCTGTCGAGAGCAGGGGTGCCGTGTAAAAAATTATTTTTTTATATTTTTAAATTGCTAAAATGTTCAAAAAGCAGCTATTATATAATATCCATTTCTAATGTCGCCAATAATTAGAGATGCACTGAAATTCCGGCTGACGAAAATTAGTTCACCGCTCAGGATTTACTTTCACGTGGTGTGACGCTCTGTGTATTATCCGCTCTATGCGTGGGTGCTCCGCTCAGTCGCTCACGGCCCATGTGACTGCTCCACTCATATACAGTTCATGCTCATCGGAACAGCAAAGTCAACTCAAAAATCAAGCTCATAGGAAACATCTATGTAGTACAGTATTATTTCTGTTTGCAATAACCCTACTGTGCTGTAACAAGATGTGGTAAATGGGCAACTCTCGTAAGGCTGCCCTCTCATTCATTGATCCGCTAACCGCTATGTTATGCTCACGTGCTCTGATAATAATAGCTTTCTAGGACTAAACACATTATTTGGATAATTGGTAAAAAAAAAAAAAACGAAATCTCTTAATAGCCCTACTGTTAGACCTACCTAAAAAAATTTTTTTCATGTCATTTGTAGGCCTATCGTGATTTTTTTTTTTGTGCTATCATTAGTAATTTCTTTATTTGTTCTTATTTTTTTATTAACTGCTTAGCCTCCTTGTCATCTTTTATTCAATTCAAAGTTTTAAATCAAGCTATCTCATGCTACTGCAACAAAATAACCCCACTGTAAAATAAAAAATACACTGAGTGAGCAAAACTTTGTTTAAATACCATTATAACTAGCTATCTCACAATGTTCACACATATGAATAAAAGCCTACATTAAAATCTGTCATATAAATTGGTCTCTTCATTAGAAATTAGCCTACTGATTGCCACCATTGATAGACACATTTTTTTTTTATAATATTAAAAATATCTATATGAAATTATATTCTGCAGTTCTTCCCTTTTGTACCAAATATCTATACCTTTCAAATTATCACATCAAAGTTAGAAATTCAAATATTGTGACAAAATTAATTTTGTAGGGTGCCACAAATTTGTTAAAATTTCCAAAGGGTGCCGCGACTAAAGAAAGGTTGGGAAACACTGATTTAGAAGACGAAAACCAAACAAAGTTAAGTCTGACACAGAGAAAGTGACCGATGGCCGGCCAGTTCGTCTTTATTTAAATTTATGTGTGTGTACTTCTAACATGTTTGGTTGGTAAAATAAATATTGTAAATTCAAATCAGAGCATCTTCCATGTCTGGAATGGATGTATTCTTGAGTCTATAAGGTAACAATAATATAATAAGATAACCTTGTTTGAAATGGGTTTGGCTAAAAGAAAATTTTGGTTTCGTCTAAATGTCATCAGTTTTCGTTGACTAAAACTAGACGAAAATAGTCATGGATAATTCTGACTAAAATAAGACTAAAATGCTCAGAATTTTAGTTGACTAAAACTTGACTAGACTAAAAAGAGTATGAACGTGACTAAAACTAATAAAAACTAAAATGACAGCTTCACACAAAGACTAGACTAAAACTAAAATGAAAACAGGCTGCCAAAAACAACACTACTCAACACCAGCCAAATCTAATTGTAGAAGGACAGCTCCTGCACCAGTGTCACTTGCATCAACAGCAAGAAGAAACAAAGTGGAAAATCCGGGGCAGATAAAACAGGGGAATGAACCAGAAGTGCTTTAATTTTCTCAAAACTCACCTTACAGTCTTCAGACCATTTAAATGGTACTTTTGGACTGAGAAGCAGTTAAGGGTGAAGCAACAACAGAAACATTTCTGCAGAAATTTTAATAATATCCCACCATACCCAAAAATCGGCGAAGTTCCCAACACGTAGTGGGCACGGGGAAACGAGTGATTGCCTCCACCTTGGACTCAACAGGACGAACTTGTCCACCACCAACAGCTTTCCCTAGATAAGTCACTGTTGCTCGACCGAATTTGCATTTTGCCAAATTAAAAGTGAGATTGGCACTAGATAAACAATCAAACAACGTCTCAAGTTGCAATACATGTTCTGGCCAAGACGCACTGTAAAGAACCAGGTCATCCAAATACGCCTCAACATTTTTCATGCCCTCAATGACATGATTTACCAGTCTCTGAAAAGTTGATTTTAAAAGTGTGTCGAAGACCAAAAACCATCACCGTATAATTCAGAAAATGATCAGGTGTAAAAAATGCGTAAATCTCTTTCACATGAGCCATCAAAGGCACCTGCCAGTAACCTTTGAGCAGATCGATCTTGGTAACGAAAGCGGCATTCCCAACACGATCCACGCAGTCTTCCATACGAGGCAACGGATAACTATCAGGTTTTGTAATTGCATTAACGCGTCTAAAATCAGTACAGAAACGAAACGTGTTGTCTGACTTTTTAACCAGCAAACAGGGTGAACTCCAAGGACTAAAACTCGGCTCAGCAATGTTATTTTCGAGCATGAAGTTTACCTCTGTTTGCAGCTGAATTAGTTTCCCTGGACTTACCCTGTAAGCATGCTGTTTTATTGGCAAAGAATCACCAACATTAATATCATGCTCGACCAGTGAAGTACGCGAAGGAACATCCGAAAACAGGTTATGATGAGTTTGAATGGCATTACTCACATCAGATTGTTCAGCAACAGACAAATGGGAAAGGTACGAGTCAAGGTTTTGGATTATTTCCGAGTTTTTCAATCTTCCCGCCACTAATTCAGCAGCAGGAAACTCAACATCCTCTTCCCCCTCAAATGTGCACGGAGGAACAACAGCGCTATCAATAACAGTAGGATGCAATGGAAGGATCAATGATTCGGCACTGGACAGCGCTCGATGATCAGGTAATTCAGTACAGGACAGCACCTCCACGGTCAACGGAGCAACTGTAGGTGACACAATTAAAAAAGCCGACTTCTGTACAGACACATCTGACGGTCTTTCGAAGTACGGCTTAAGCATGTTAATATGACATAGTAAAGTTTTTTTCTTTCTGTCACATGTAGTGATCACATAGTCAAGTTCACTCACCTTTTCTTTCACAGGATAAGCGCCATAATAGCGAGCCTGCAGTGCAGAACCCGGCACTGGCATGAGCACTAGCACCATATCACCTGCAGCAAAGCTACAAAGTTTAGCACGCTGATCAAAACGCGTTTTCATTCGTAGCTGAGACACTTCCAAATTCTTTTTGGCCAACTCACATGCAAGATGCAACTTAGAACGGAACTCTGAAACATAGTCAAGAATGTTATTCGGACTCGGGTCACTAGACCAATGATCTTTGATTAGTTTCAACGGTCCGCGAACCATGTGCCCGAAGACCAGCTCAGCCGGACTAAAACCCAGTGACTCCTGCACTACCTCCCTTGCTGCAAATAAAACCATAGGCACACCATCATCCCAGTCTTTTTGAAAATCCAGACAAAACGCACGCAGCATTGATTTTAAAGTCTGGTGAAACCTTTCCAGTGTTCCCTGGCTTTCTGGGTGGTAACAACTGGAAGTGCAATGTTGGATATGCAGCTGATTCAAAGCCTGTTTAAACACACGTGACATAAAATTAGTTCCTTGGTCCGATTGTACAGTGCGTGGAAGGCACTGTACAATCAGAATAAAGGAGGAACTACTATCTGTTTGACGACTTGCCATTCATCATCAGCAGTTGCAGTTGTTGGTCTCCATTTCCTCATCAACACGCCACATTCAACAAAGTATCCTTGAGATACTTGTTCAAGTTCCTCAACAGGAACAACAAATTCAAAGAGGGATGACATTGTTACATCCTTCCTCTGTTCATCAATAAGCTGCTCGCGTGACAGAGACAACTTGTCAAATTCCACAAAATGTTCATTCCCTTTCTTAACAGCAATGTCTGAACCATTATTAGAGTTTGAACACTTACCCTTAAAAGAATCTGAAGTAGAGAGAAACGTATCTTTCAAATCAAAGTCCCACTCTCCTTCTAACTTAAGACTCTCATCTTTCAGTCTCTGTGCCATAGCGCGAGTAACAGCACACGAAGGAAATACCTCTGGGTATTTCTGATTCAGTTCATCAGAAGTAGAACAGAGAAAGGGAACATCAGTTACCTCAGGGCTGGCAAAAACTTTCCCTCCCGCTAAGTCACTCCCTAAAATAAATGTGACATCTCGAACGGGAAGACATGGTCACACACCAACAACAACGCGACCAGCCACAAGGAGGAATCAATTTCAATTTTGTGCAAAGGCACGTTCACAAAGCCCATCTCGAACCCCTGTACTAAAACGCTTGAGCCAATAGATCTCTTATTAGACAAAGGTAATACTCCTTCTAGAATAAAACTCTGAGCAGCGCCAGTGTCACAGAGGATTTTAACTGTTTTTTGACAGTTAGAGCTACCTACCAAAGACACAAATCCATCCATAATGAACGGCACATACCCCTGTTCCTCACACATGTCAGCTTGCGAATCTAACACCTCCAGTCCTTTCAACTGCGGAGAGGACATCAATAAACCTTCTGGTTTTGGAACACTATTTTTCTTTTTCAACACATTACACTCTGCAATAATGTGTCCACGTTTCTTACAATAGAAACAAATGGTGAAGACACGGACTTGGAACTCTCCACTGCTTTATCTGCTGACAAAGCAACCTCAAAATTACGCCTTGGAGACCGGCGACTACTGCTATTGGGCGATGATTTTTGGGTAAAACTAAACACATTCTTATGCGTAAGAACATATTCATCAGCCAAGGCAGCAGCAGCAGAACATTTAGGAACTTTCTGTTCGTTAATATAGGTTGCAACACAGTTGCAAGACAGTTTTTAAATTCTTCTAAAAGAATCAATTCGCGAAGTTCTTCAAACGTTTTCACTTTCAAAGCAGCACACCAGCGATCAAACATTGATTCTTTTTCACAAACAAATTCAACGTAGGTCTCAACATCTGTTTTCCGATAGCTGCAAAATTTTTGTCGGTAAGCCTCAGGAACCAACTCATACACCCTGAGAACAGCACTCTTTACCCGCTCATAATCCAGGGACTCCTCAACAGATAAAGACGAGTAAGCCTCCTGAGCCCTACTCACAAACACGCACTGCAGCAACATGGGCCAGAATGTTTTCGGCCATTTCAAATTAGCCGCAACACGTTCAAACAGAGCAAAAAATGTATCCACCTCCTGCTCTCTAAAAGGCAGAACAATTGTAATATTGCGACTCACGTCAAACTCCGAAGCATCTGTTGCGCCCTTTTCGCGAGCTTTCAGCTTCAGTTCCTTAAGGCGACAAGCTTGTTCCATCTCGAGCATTTTCAATTCGAGTTCGTGTTTTTCATGCTCTCTTCTTCTCTCTCTTTCACGCTCCCATTCCTCTCTCTCCCTCAACAAGGCTCTCTCGTGCTCTTCAGCCTTTAACTCTAAACTTCTGACTTGCAGCGTAAAACTCATTTGAACTACCCTCAATAGATTCCGGATATTCTTCTAGTTTTTCATCCTCACTAAAAACACCCTGCTTATATAATGAATCAACTAGCAATATCTGAAGTTTGCGTTTAGACATTGTAATTCTAAAACTGACGTTATAATGAGCTGCGATTTTCATAAGGTCAGCTCTATTTATTTGAAATAATTCAGCTTGCCTAGGATTCGCAATAAATTCCGTTAGGTTAAACATGTTTAGTAAGGCAGGTAAAAACAAAGCACAATACAAGCCAATTAAATTCAATACAAGCCAGTTAAATTCAAAACATCTGTGACTTAACAAAGTTACAAAGTAACAAAAAAATGCACTTCCTCATCTGTGCTCTGCATTTGCTGAATAAAAAGGGCAAACTCGCCATCATTATTTCTGGTTTTGTTAAGTAGACGCACATACCACCTATGTCGCTTGTTCTTGTTTTTTTTCTTTGCCATTGAATAGATCAATTCTACTGCCAAATATTTACAAAAATGTTCTTCTCTCACAGCCACCATGGTTGTTTAGGGGATAAGCGCGAGGGGCACAACACATTTTCATACTACCTACACCCCGCCTCCAGCAGTGCGGGGGTGTTCAGAATGTTCGAAAACAGTATACCATCGCTCAGCCTTTTCGAACTTATTTTTTCCCCTAAACGAAGAACGAACAAGAACTTCATTTGAAGTATATCGGGGCCTTAAAGCTCGCAGATAGATTCACACCTTGATTGTCACACATCCTACGTTACAGAACACTCAACCACACAAGGATCCAGCTGTGGATTGACCAGATATGGACATCACAAGACTGTTGTTAGCCCTCAAGCAGAACACGTGATCACTCGAGGACTACATCCAAGAGTATCTAGATCTCGCATATTTTTCTGATCTGCCAGACTGTGTCCTAATAGACTTTTTTTGTGAGGGCATATATCAACCTTTAAAGACTAAGCTCATCCGTGAGGGACTTTGGGCTTTCCTTAGTCAGTTTATCGATTATGCCCTGGTATCTGTTGGCTCATCCTTTACTGTGGGTGTCGCGGAGGAAGAACGCAACATCGTGTCCATGTCGATTATGACGGCCGCACCGGATCACACTCACATAATGGTGGCGACAACAAAGCCCCGTCATGTCACAGGTACCAGTCCTGAGTTCCATTATGTTACTGCTGTCATTCCAGAGCCTTGTCACGTCTCAGCTGATCTTTCAGAGCCTCGTCACGTCTCAGCTGACCTGCCAGACTCAAGTCAAGTCACAGCCGACCTGCCTGAGTCACGTCATGTCACAGCAGATCCTCCAGAACCTCGTCATGTTTCCACTGATCTGCTAGAGCCACGTCCTGTCGCAGCTGCAACCTTTCACAGTCCTGTCCATCCCTAAACATCAGAGGTTGGCATCCAGTGTGGAGGATCCACCGCTGGTGTCAGTACAAGTAGCTGGTGTTACTAAACCAGCTGCCACTCAAAAACTCCTGTTTTTGTGTTTTTTCCCGAACTGATTCCCCTGTCTGTAGAGCTCCCTATATTGGGAATCGCTTTATGGTGTGTCTGGGTGTTTATGGTGTCTTACCCTACCGTTGAACTCCCTAAGGTGACTGCGCTGCAGAACCTCCTGAGAAGGCGGTGCCCACTGCAGTTTCTCTAGAGGTGGCGGCGTATGCTGCAAAACCTCCCGAGGCGGCAGCACTTGCTTCGGTTCCTTGCATGGTAGTGGCACCTGGTCATGAACTCTGTGCTTGTCCTGTCAAGGAAACTGTTAATGAACTCTCTGTATTGTCAGCCCTACCGTCAGTGAGCTCTCATCCTGTCCTGAACCGTCCATGGAGGTGTTATGAACGTTTGTCCTGTCCTAATCCGGCCGAGGAGGCCCCCTATGAACTTTCATCTTGGCACGAACCAACCATGGAGCCCTATTACGAGCTCATGTCTGCTCATATCACAGCCCATGAACTATGAACTGGTATTCTGTCCAGAACTTGCCACGGAGGCCGTTAATGAACTTTTCTCCTGCACAGAACCAGACAAGGAGGCTATCTGTTAACTCTCGTACTGTTCTGGCCCAGTCAAGGAGGCTGTCTTTGAACTCTCAGCCTTGTCGGTAAACTATCCGTCTGTCCAGTTCCCACCTATGATCCTGAGTATAGATTGTCAGTCTGTCCTGCTCTTCTGTTTCGCTCTGGTGGTCTTCAGTTCCGCCTTGGCTCCCTGCTCTGCCAGTTCCGCCCTTGCTCCCTGCTATGAATGCCTTGCCTCAGTACCCAGATCCTCCACTTCTTGAACTCTCTTGTGTTAGGAGCGTCTGGAAGCCGCACCTTGGGGCGGCTTCCAGACCACCACTGGAGGTCACCATCATCACATTTACACAAACTGTCACATCTCTCTCCAGACTACATTTCCCAGAATCCATTTCACTACTCTGGTCACGGACTCACCTGCAGCCAATTTCACACACACTATAAATACCACACTTACCATCACTCGGGGTCAAGAATTGTTTAGCCTGTAACGTTTCTTGCCTTGCCTTGTCTTTTGTGTTTTTTTGATCTTGGACTGTTACTCTGTTTTGTGATTGTTCTTTGCCTGCCCAGACCTTTAGCCTGTATTTTGGATTACCCTTTGTCTTGCCCTTTTGGATACTGTTTGCTGCTAATTAACCATTGCCTGTACCTTGGATTACTTTTTTGTGTTTACCTGTCTAAGATGTTTTTCGGTATCAACCCTTGCCTGTTTGGGGGACCCCGTTTTGAATAAAGCTCACAGATGGGATCCTCACATGATTGTCAGGATCTATGTTACACTCCCATCATGCTGTGAATTTTACCCAAATACGTAAGTTCTTCTGATGAGAAACCCGGAAAGTGAAAAAAGTCCATGCTAGGGCCTCAGCTGGCTTGAGGCGGGCTCCATAACTGAAACATCACCCTATGTAGTCCTCAGTCATGCTAGGCAGCAAAATACTAGCCTCAGTGTTAATTGGATATGGTTGAATTGTCACTCACCTGCAACTTAAACCACTAATGTTGCCGTTCAAAGTTTTTTTTAAAATATAAAAAGGACCTCAGTGTGTGTATCTCCTAATCTGTTGATGATAACATTATGCTATAAAACATACACTTAACTTTCTGTTTCAACTAATAGAACTGAAATTCTTTTATACTAGTAGTGATCGTCTTTCACTACAATTGATTGTATAAGGATATTTAAGGTAGCAATGCAATCACATACTCATATCTATTATTAATAGTAATAAAATGGACAAATAGGTTAGTCATATTGATAAAATGATAAAAGCACTGATGCTCATTTTACTGAAGTGGTATTCAGGAACTGTAAATAATTACAGAACAAATTACTGCATAATAATAATAATAATACCTAATATAATGGCTAACGATCTTAACAACAAAAAAGAGATTACTAGATAAAGTGTCTGATTTATATGTACATACAGTCAAACCCAAAAAAAAAAAACCCATACTGTTACAAAGTTTGGAATGATATTTAAATGTTTTTAAAAGATAGTACTCAGCTCTCAAAGCCTGCATTATTGAAACAAAAATACAGAAAACACACAACAACAACCGTAATATTCGCAAGATGTGTTAAACCTGATAGTAAAGACGTATATTGTTATGAAAAATTTTTTTTTCCATTTTTAAACAAACATTTTAATCAATCAAAAAATCCTTGAAAAAAAAAAGCGGTTTTAAACAAAATATTAAGCGCACACTGTCTACATTGATAATCAAATCAGCATTATAGAAGTGATTTCTGAATGGCGGGGTTGGAAAATTAAGCGTGCTCACAAAAAGATTATATGTAAAGTATAGTAACGTAGAAAACCATTCTTTTAAATGGTAATACTTTTTCACAATAATTTAAATTTTTATAATTTTTCACTGTTTTTTTTCTTCTGTACTTTTGTTAAAGAAATCCAGATTTGATGAGCATAAGAGACTTCTTCGCAAACGTTATTAAAAAAGTATGTGTTTCCAAACTTTTGACTGGTACTGTATAAGTAAAAATATACAAAATTTAAAACGAAATGTTGTATAAATAAAAAGGTTAGGAATCATATTGTTTCAAGTACTTTTTTTGGGGGGTTGGGGGCCTCCAGCATGAATTTTGCCTACAGCCTTCAAATGTCTGGAACCGGCCCTGTTAAAAACACTAATTGTTAATTAATTAAAACACCAATACAATTCATAAGACAACTTAGCTTACAGTTGCCATTCTTACATTGTTTTTAAGGGATTTTAGTTTTTTGGCTAGAGGTAGTCTTCGGGGCATAGGTGAGTTTGTTGCATTTGACATTTTCCACAGGGCTTTTTCAGATCCACTGAACTGACAGTGAATGACATTTAATTACTGGTGTGCAGTCATGCAGTTCAGCTAATTACAATCCCTGAAGTTTAGTCATCATACCTAATTAACTTTTACTTTCATGAAAGCTTAATGGCACGGGGCATGCTACACTTTACAAATATTGACAAAGAGATTTGGAAATGAATTCCAAAAAGAACTTCCGGCTTCCTGTGTACCTTGTGTGGAATTCAGATCCATTTGCAAGATCAGATCTATTTGTAAGGTCTTGTACGAGAGCACCACACTTTGAACTCTCAGTGCACCAACTGTGCTCTCATCAGACACGTTGTTGTCTCCCTCTGATTAGGCATATCATGATGATAATGAGCAAGAGAACACCACATGCTAGATTTCTACCTCTCACCATGGTAACAGAGGGCAGACTGCTGATTCCAAGCTGCTGGTCACCAGAGTGTCATCTATCTCTCTGCAGGTGAAGGTGTCACTCTGGTTTTACTAACAGCTATGGGGTACAAGGTCATTGTTGGAATTTGTTGACTTAGTGGTCCTCAGAGCTCATGATTTGTGAAAGTCAGTGAATGGAAAATATTAAACCAGGTTACATCTGATGATCGGTAGTTACGCCAGTGTATTATACTAGTGTAACATAAATATAATAAATCATTGTGACTGATGTTTTTGTTGTATTAAATATTTATATTGATAATTGGCATTTTGTCATATAGCTGCTGCTGATTATTTTATAAAAATAAATGTAATACTTGATGACGTGCATTAAAACAATGTTTACTGTGAATTAAATAATTATATGAATTAATGAATTATACACAGTAAAGGCACAAAGAAGTGATGATACTGCAGCAGTAAATTGTTGCAAGAGTGGTGTATTGTATGTTACATAAAATAATGAAAATGGAGTAAATGGATTTTTATTTTATATTGTGAATAGGCTATATAAAATAACGTTATTAATAAGATGGTCAATTAACAGATGATCAGAAAACAATGTTAATTCATTGTTAATAGGTCTAATATAATTTAATAATCTATAACCTACACACGTTTAAAGATTTTACAACATGAAGGGAAGTCTTATCTGGCCTAGCTACTGTGTGTTGAGCTTACAGGACATTGTTTCATGCGGCACCTGGTGGATTTTGTATGAAACACAACTAATGTATTTAAATTCTAAGAAGCGAGCCGAACTGTGTTATGCAGTGTGAAAAAAACACATTCTTAAATGCCTCATCTGTAAGTGGCAGGACATACAGTAAACGATATATGAATGAATGCGGTAACTGTACCATGCTATGTGTCAGAATGGGAACATGTTTCCCAGTAGTTGTCTGGTTTCATTAATTGTATTGCTTGGCTCTGTCCTCTATCAATCTTATTAGTTTGATTAGTCATCCCATGCACCTGTGTTTCCCCAATCATCCCCTCTATTTATATCCTAGTCTGTGCAGTCTGTCTCTGTCGGTTCCACTCGTTATGCTCATGTGTTTCCTGCTGTCTCCAGTGTTGATGTACCCTGTGTTCCATGGATTAAAAACTGTTTCGTTTATTCCTCATCTCCATCGTTCCTCGCCATCACAGAGTGTGACAGAAGAACCGACCAAAACAGTAACCTCCGTGTTTTCCCCTCCGTTTGTTTGTCGTTTTCACCCAGTGTCTTTTTTTCCATTGTGTGCCCTTATGATCCCCTCGTCTGCCCGGAGTTCCTCCTCCTCCTGCTGGAGCAGGGGGAGCGATCGCTCGAGGACCATACTAGACTGTTCCAGCTGCTAGCTAACACCACCAGCTACCCGGACGACACGCTCTGTGCATTCTACGATGCAAGTTTAAACACCGTGTGCAGAACGCCGTCGTCCAAAGATGGTCCTTGAGCGGATTTCACAGTATTGGGGAGTGGAGATCCCACTCCGGACCAGAAGCCAGACCACCATCCCCGCTGTGTTGGAGCGAAAAGCACGAGCCCACCAAGACGGAGAGCAAATTCCCGCCACGATCTATGAGCCAGCACAATGCACAGCGACTGAGCGGAGGATCGCCCCAGAAGGTAGGCCCAAGCCATCAGACCAGGTGCGAGAGCCGGCGACAATGCCTGCCACGAGGGAGAAAGCCGTGGCCAGTGAGATTGCGGAGTGGAGCTCCGCCCACTGCACTGTGGCTGAGGGTGAGCTGATTATACAGTTGGGACTGCTGGACTTTGAGGGGGACCTTATAGACTGGGAAACAAAGCTGGAAGCCGACTTGTCCCCTCTCTTCTCTCCTTCGTCCCCACTGGTCCCATCCAGCGCTGAGGGGGCTCCCGTTTCCCAGTCCAGCCAGGAGTGGGCTCTGATCCCTGAGGGCAGCCCTGAGAGCCCGGAGGCTCACGAATTACCGCTCACCCGCCCGCTCCTGCCTCCTCCACCACTGTCGTCTGGCAGCCCCTCTGCTCGCCCTCAACCCACCATCAATACGGACTTGGCGGAGATTCCCTCACCTCCAGCCTCCGAGGCCCGGACTGCGCCTCGGCCCGTAGACCCAGCGGCTCCACTTCGGCTCCTAGCTCCCTCGCCTCCACGTCACCCATCGCGCAACGGGCTCCATATACACGGCTCGCCATGATCTAGGGTCGACCCGCCAACGCTCGGAACTAGCTCTCGGCTGCACCCCGTCGCTCTGTCCCACCGGCTCTATTGGGCTCCTTCCTCCCGCCAGCTCCACCTTGGTCATCTGTCACTCCATGGCTCCTCCCTCCGTCATAGCACAGTTCGGGTCGCCATCTGGCTGTGGCGGGGTCTGTTGCTCGCCGCTCCAGCCCTCCTGTTCCTCCTGCTCGCCTCCTTCGCACCTCCTCTGGTCTCGATCTGCGGACCCCTCCAGGGTATACCTCTCCGCATAAGTAACACCAGCCTCCTTTCTGTATATCTACGGTGCGAAGACGCACCTTCCGGGAGGGGGCAAAATGTCAGACTTTTGGACCTGTTTTGCCTCCGTAGTTCGTCCTGTGTTTACTTATTTGGTCTTGTTCCTGTCCTCGTTCAGTCTTATTAGTTTGATTAGTCATCCCATGCACCTGTGTTTCCCCAATCATCCCCTGTATTTAAGTCCTAGTCTGTGCAGTCTGTCTCTGTCGGTTCTACTCGTTATGTTCGTGTGTTTCCTACCGTTTCCAGTGTGGATGTACCCTGTGTTTGGATTGTATTAAAGACTGTGTTCGCTATTCCTCGACTCCTCGCCATCACAGAGTATGACAGTATGAATATACATTACACAAATTAGCCTATTGACCTTTGTTCCTAGCTGTTCTTGATAACTTATTAAAGGGTTTTGACTGATGTACATTTAGAAGACTATGTTGTGCCTTTTTATTATAGAGACAGTATTTTCCTGAAGGACTCAACAGTGCCGACAATCAAAGTTCAGGTGTAGGCAACAGCCCACCAGTTGTTAAATCTGCTGTGTATAGACTGATTTGGTGCCATTTTTTCTGAGGCCAAGTCAATCTGTCATGTTGAAGAGGTTTAGAGAGGTGCTATCATGACAGCATGCAGCCTTGTGATGCTTCAGTTACTGATTTATGCTTTATCTCACATTACCTATGAAACAAAAGAGCTATTATCCAATATTTTCCTGGATATTTAACAGTGGAACATCATATTGCTTAGAGTTTACTTGTTCATTGCAGAGAACATTTAATGGACTTAGAGTTATGTTACTTCTTTTTTTAAAGTTGAAATTTCTGTGCTATTAGCATCACCAAACCGAATGGCAAAAATAACTGCCAATTTAATTGCAGACGTTTTTGTTAAGTTTGAGTACAGTCTGAGATATTTTTAGATTATTCTCTTCTGAAATGCTAGAGAAGACAGATTAATGGGGTTTCTTATTAGGAGAAAGATCTAAAAAAGCAGAATACTTTGTTCGTCTTCTATGTATAATGCTATCCAGAAGAAACAACTGAGGTACTAAATAGATCTTGATTGTGATTTTTCTGTCTTATGGAAGAAATGATGATGCAAACAAAGAGCCACAGATAGTTGAGTTTAGGCAGGGTAATGAGGTTGCTAATTCAGACGCCAAGGGAGACGATAGATTGACTCTTGAGGCATTTCTGGAATTGACTTTGCTAATTGGTGGAAGAAAATATATGGTTTATGTAGTTTAAAGGTCAACGGATGTCAAAAATTAGTTTTGGAGTGAACTGTTAAATGAGTTTTGGTTTCTAAAATGGAAATCGACTAAATGTCATCGGCATATAGTTTAATTCTGTTTAGATGCCAAATCATTTATAAAACAGCTCATATTGGGGTCAATATCACTGTAGGGTGCCGTTTGGTGTCCTGTACATAAATAACTCATTTGCCATGATAACTTAACATAAAAATTAATATGAAAGTGTGTATTCTATTAGGCTAAGTTTTTATATTCTTAACAAAAGTTTTACTTGGCTCTTTAGATACATTTTCTAGATTTTTTTTTGTTTTGTGTAAGAGGATGCGTGTTATTTTGAGTATGTCCCATGCACTGCTCATTCAATTTTAATGATAGTAGAATATTGTCAAATCATTAAAATAAATGTATATTAATATTTGGTTAAATAAGATATTACTCAATTTGAGTGTAATGATCATTTGGTAATAAAAACTATATTTTTATTTAATAAAAAAGTAGAGTTTGTCCATGTCCCTTGAATGGTTGTCCAACCTGTCGTATTGGGGAATCTGCCCCTTTAAGAAAAGGCCATCCCCTTTAGTGGCATCAGGACAACAGATTTTTTTTGTCTCTTCAGTGGTGGGAATTTCAACGGCTGTGGTGAATAAGTTGGTGACTTTTCAATTGACAAATTCGTATGAGTTTGCTTACTTGCTTTGCCAAAGCTTAACATGTCCACCCTGTCGGCATAAAATATGCCAGAAGTGATTCGAATACAGTATTTTCAAAATATGACTAAATATTTAGCTAGTCACAGTTTGTTGTAAGCTAATATGCTAATTGAAGCTCAAAATGTTCACCCTGTCATTGTTCCAAAATGTCCACTCTGTCGGCCACTTAGATTTGTCATCTTTATAGAGTGGACATAAAGATGACAGGGTGGACATAGCATTCATTTGTAGTTAATATTCCTAAAAACTAAAATGAATGGGGGTGGGGGGTTATGGGGGTATATCAATGTGCTGAGGTTGTACTTATTTAGTTATTAGTATTATATATATGTTTATTAACCCTGTTTAGGAAAGGGACATCATATCTTTCAGAAATAGAATTTGCTTCTTAATTTTGCAATGAAAACGTATTTAACAGTAATATATATGTCCATGACAGGGTGGACATATCTTATGGTTTATGCTTCGAATAATGGCCCATAATTATCTAAAACAATGTGTGGAAGCTCAGCTAATATGTTTCTATAGTACTTGAGTGTCTACTATTTATGATATGACATAAAGCGATTGGGAAATTAAAACCAACATTTTTGAGTATTGTGAGGGTTGAAAGGTACTCTATGGTGATATTGACCCATATATGAGGAAAATTCGATCTCATATTAGTTGTGGTTACATCCCTATATAGTATATAAACCACCTCCAATTGTGGTTTCCTGGTAATGTTATGCGGTAGCTAGGGTGTTCTTTGTGGTTACTTATTGGTTCAAATAAACACAAAGCCTATACTCAAATCTCTATAATATGCTGGTAACTATATGGCTCTAGTTTAGATATGCCCCTCCTTCATTGTACAACAAGTAAATGTTTTTATGTATTTTATCAGCTGCTAGGTGAAATTTGCACATATGTGCATTTAGAAAAGTAGTGAAACCACACACAACATCTTTCCTCAACAATTATTCAATTATGAGGAATTATTTATGTCTGTAGCACATATAGAACAGGATAAGTTCTCAAAAGGCTCAAAAGAGTGCTTTCGTAGGTGATATCCCATCCGTCTAGCCCTTCCAATGCCTGCAGGGAGATCAATGATGCTGAGATGGCCAAACAAGCTATCTGCATCTACATTAGTATTCTTGGGTGGCACAGGACATTTAGCAGCCTTTCAGCACAGATGCCATGTCGATAGATTGATAAGACATGAGACACAAGGACCCTTGAGTCTGCAGTCAGAGAGTGAGTTAACCGGGCTCTTCACAAATATGGACAGTCAAGACCAGATCCCAAACTCAAATAGTGATGACAACCAAGTCAGTTGTATTACATCACATCTGTGTGAACTGGATGCACAATGATAATATTTCTGATGATCGATAAATTAATAAATGAAATGCGAGAAACTTTCATGCCACACAGAAAAGACTTGCTAGACCAAAGACCGGTGAAGTGATGTTTTTCACAATTCATGTTATTATTATTAGTGTTTTCTAAGGCAAGCATCACTTTTACTATTGCTAGAAAAGTTAAAGGAAAAAAAAAACACTTGTCACCTCGAGGGCCATCGGCACAAGACCACGGGAACCAGTCAAGTCCTCTGCACAATCTGACCTGTGTTTTAGCCTAGAATTAAACCACGCCATGCTGGTTTCGTTGGCTTGCTTAATGGGGGACGCTTGACTGATTGCACAGACACTATTGGATGAGAGCTGAACTGGATGATGACATCACTGAATTATCAATGAACTGACTTTAGCTGAAAAATGACTATTTGTTATTGTCCTCTTGCATTATTGACAAGCTATTTTCCTGTTTGACACTGTAAAGCTGCTTTGGCACACAGTCTTGTGTTAAAACGCATAATAATAAAATGGGGGAAAAAAAAAAAAAAAGAAGGTGAACACAGTAGACTGGAGCGCAAGGGAATAGCTTGTGTTTAAACAAACACAAAGCTATTCCCATGCCGCTACAATGCTCTCTGATTGTGTTATGCTGTGTCATTGTCGTACCTTGTCATTCTTCCTATAATGAGTAATGAGCACGTTGACATTATACCTGCTAGAGAGTTGAGTTGCTGGTTACGAGAGAGAGAACGAAAAGACGCCCATGGGCTTGGAAACTATTGTAGGTGGTGGTACAGACAACACATTTGATCCATGCTATTGGCCCACTCACTTACCGTCTCTAATTCACAGTGGTGGCGATAAAGTACACAAATCAAGTACTTTAGTAAAAGTACATATCCGTATAGTAAAATATTACTGCAGTAAAAGTAAAAGTACTCCGTTATCAATTTTGAAAGTACAAAAGTACTTGATTTTTAATGTACTTAAGTAAAAAGTACCGATAGATGAATATTTTGCGTTTATAAGGCTAATTTAGATTCAGTTATATTAGCATTATTATTTTGATACTATCCCTACTGCTCAAATACCTTGGATTCCCAAAATATAGAAATAAGTAATTAATAAGGAAAATTTAATTATATTTTCATAATGATTTTTTCTTCTCAAACCTTGTCTATGGTGTAAAAACACCCCTGGCCAAATGCACCCAGAGAGCATCACTTCCCATTTTGATAATTACTGTAGTTACAATGTTATGAACATCACATCCTTTATTTTCCCCCAGATGCAATCTATCTAGGTGGTTGAATAAAAATATTTGACTTTGTAATGGTGAAATAATACTTGAAAAAAAAAATTACCTCAATTCAGCACAGCAAGCTGTTAGCTAACATTGACTTATTTTCAGCGTGGTTATGAATAAACATTTATATTTGTCTACTGGGCTAGTTGATCCAGATACATAGTAATTAGGCTATGTGTGCTGACAAACAATATATAAACAGACGTCACATAGGGTTAAATGCGTAGCATTTTAATTAAACTGTTAACGTTACGGCAGCGGGGTATATGAACGTGCATGAGTTATTTTATTTTATCTGTGTTATTTTAATGTTTTTTGACCTCAAACATAGAGACTCTGATGTTAATGTGTCTGCATTCAAGCATTTCAGTGGGCTTAAACAGATCACCCTTTACAGCAGATTTAGTTCACAAACAACTGACAGCTTTAACCTAAATATGATTTTCAGTAACAATAATTAATCCTAAAATTCGACAATAGTAACTTACTTTTAGCAGCATCAGAAGCGCGCGCGCTCACAAGATCTCCAGGTTCTTACTTTTTGTGATTCAGTTTATATGGAGATCGCCCTCAAATGGTCTTTGAATCAGTGAGTTGTCAACTGTAGGGAACAGCATGCCAATCGGCCTGTGGTGTGATTTGCAAACCGATTTAACGGGTTCATTGAAAAGAATTCAGTGCATAATGATCAGAAACACTTTCTGCATCTCGGAGCACGTGATATACTGATAAGGGAGTAATGAAATTTATGCAAATATAGTGAAGTAAAAAGTAGATTCTTAGCTCTGGGCATGTAGTGAAGTCAAGTAAAAGTACTTAAAATACAAACTCCAGTTAAGTCACAGATACTTGAAAAATGTACTTAAGTACAGTAACACTGTAAATAAGGTATGAATTGGGGCATAAGTAATACTGATAACTCAGCTATATGTTTGTTCACTTTTCAAAGCGCCGCCACTCAAATCCATTCCACTTGAGGAATGCCCTAATAAATTAAACTACATTCTGCATTTTAGCTACAGCCTTGACTTCCGCGCTGCTGCTTCCTCAAATCCATTCCTTTGGCTGATTCTGAGTCCATATAAATTAAACTCCATTCTGTGTTTTCAGTACTCGCGCTTGCTGCACTCCCGCGACACAGCAAAATATACAGTACCTATGATCTTAGCATCACTGCTGCTCAGGTGGGTCTGGTTGTGTGCTCACATACTGTCACTAAACAAGCTGCTATTTAAGTGAATGTTGTCAGTTTAAGATAATAACATATTATAAGGTATTTTATAATGCATTTTGCGTTCATTATAATGCCTTAAGAATACCATTATAATGTGTTATAAATATGGACTTCATAGAAAGTGTTAGAGAAAATTGCATATAAATTAATTATTTTTTTCATAAAGTTTAATAAAGCCCAATATAATAAGTATGCAATAACTGTAATCTCCTAAATATTTATAGACTATTATTTTTATCTTAATTTTAATGGTATTGACAACATATTTGTCAACTTGTCAGAAGACATGACTGAATGTATGTCCAATTGATCTACTTTAATATTGTGCATATAATAAAACTTCCATAAAGACTCATATTTTACTTGAAAAGAAACATGTCCATTGGATAACTATATCATCTACACAAGCCATTGTGCTTGGACCGCGATGATCGCCTCAAGTTAAACTGCATTGTTTCAGTACCTTCTGTGTCGTTGCCCACAATGCTTCGGTGATAGGACTTTGAAATAGCACACAGGGAAAACAATAAAAGGCATGACTTGCATCGCGTCCGGCTAGCCAACTCCGTCCAAGCTCCATGATCTGTATTTTTATTTTTATTTTTTTCTTCATTTAAATGTCTTGTGAAATGATTTTTTGTAAGGATAAAATCGAATTTACTTTAATCTCGGAAGAGATATCAAATCACAAGAGACCCAAATGTATAAAAACAATACTGATTCGCTAAAATCAAAAGTGTGAGGGTCTGGGGGGCAGTGCTCTGCGCACCGAGGACAATCTGAAACAAGCCAATTAGAGCTCAAAGACAATTCTGTTTACCATGTCTCTTAACACATTGTTTACCAGGGCCTGGAAGACAGCTGGGGCATTAGTGAGCCCGAAGGGTAGGACCCGGTATTCAAAGTGTCCCGTTGGGGTGTTGAATGCTGTCTTCCACTCATCCCCCTCCCGAATGCGCACCAGATGGTAGGCATTACGGAGATCTAACTTAGTAAAGACCTTGGCTCCCTGTAACAATTCAAAAGAGACTTTTCACCATCAGCCCGTTCCTACCCTAATGGGGGGAGCGCTCTGGGTCCAGGCAAAATACAGAGCTCGGAGCCCTCTCCCCAGATATGGGGGGAGTACTCTGGGTTCGGAAGAAATTACAGAGCTTGGAGCCTTCTCCCCAGACAGCATGCCAAATACGCATACCATTTATTCCGCTTTATCTTATATGCAGGCACTCGTGAAATGAACCAGTTTTATTTTTATAGGTTAGAATCTTTAGGGGTTTATTGCACATTAGGAGTCAACATGGAAGCCCTGATTCTTTGTCTCTGTGAATGGGAGAATAGGAGCATTTTTCCATTACTAAGCAAGACAACAAGTAATCTAAATTAATCAGTTACTAATAATTGGTTATGGTTTTGTAAGTCTTGTTCTTTGAGAGCAACTATATTGGGGTGGATAATGTTATATATATATATAGATTATATATATATATATATATATATATCACGATATAGTTATTTTTGCTATATTGTAACAAAGTTCATAGTTCGGGAAGGAGGCGGGAACCGGCGAACATTTAAACATAAAACTTTAATAATCAAATAAACAAACACTAAACAAAAGTAAAACACATAAAACATATTAAAACAACAACATAAATAGTCCAGGCCTAGTCCTATCTCGTCCTTCACTGTTGTCACTACTCATTTGTGGGTCACTATTAGCTGCCCTTTTAACTATTATACACAGTCCCTTTTAAATAGTTTTCCCAGAATCCTAAACACGCTTCTTGAACAGCCCCTGTTAAAAAGATCTCACCTTGATCCATCTGTTCTTAGTAACTTCCGGCCGATTTCTAAACTCCCATTTATTTCTGAGGTTTTAGAGAAAGCAGTGCTTTCCAGTTTACTTCTTACGTGGAGGCTTTAACATTTGGGATAAGTTCCAATTGGTTTTAGAGCACTTAACAGTACAGAGTTGGCCTTGCTAAGTATGAAGGCTCTTTTGATGTCCCTTGATTCGACGGTCATCTGCCATCTGATACTGTTATTTGAGTGCAGCCTTCGACACTATTGACCATGACATCCTCTCGAATTGACTCAAATGTGTAGTAGGGGTTCAAGGCATGGCATTACAGTGGTTCATCTCTTATTTAAAGGGTAGGACTTTTTCAGTAAATATCGGGTCGTTCACCTCACCTTCTGCGCCCATCCCTTATGGTGTTCCTCAGGGTTCTATTCTTGGCCCTTTATTGTTCTCACTCTACATGCTTCCCCTAGGCTCCATTCTCCAGAAATATAATATTAACTATCATTGCTACGCTGACGACCTCCAACGTTACCTTCCAATTAAACTTGAAAATGACTCTTCTTTACAACATCTTTACTCATGTTTTGACGAAGTGAGAACTTGGACGGCTAATAATTTTTGCAACTAAACGCTGATAAAACTGAGGTGCTTCGGCTAGGCCCCGCTGCACTCAATAGTACTCTTACAAGTAGGTTAGGTTCCATTAGTGAAATCTAGGGGTCTATTTTGATCCATTACTACAATTTGAGAAGCATGTAAACACTGTTGTAAAGAGTAGCTTCTTCCACATCAGATCTGTCGTGAAAGTAAAATATTTACTCTCTCGAAAAGATCTCGAAATTGTCATCCATGCATTAATCTCTTCCAGGCTGGACTATTGTAATGCTCTGTATGTTGGCCTTCCTCAAAGCACTCTATCTCGGCTTCAGATGGTTCAGAACGCGGCAGCCAGATTGTTGACAGGAACAAAAAAGAGGGAGTATATTACTCCTGTTCTTGCTTCATTGCACTGACGCCCTATCAATTCAGAGTTGATTTAAGCTCCTTCTTTTTAACAAGGCATTGAAAATATATCTGTGATCTTATCCAGCCATATACGACCTCTAGGTCATTAAGATCTTGTAACCAGCTTCTTTTATCTGTCCCTCTTTCTCACTGTAACTCCAAAGGTGACCGAGCTTTCGCTGTTGCTGACCCTAAACTTTATAACAAATTTAAAGACTAATTTTTACACCCTTGCATTTGAGTGATGCTGTGTACGGTACATTTGATGTATTTTTGTGTATATATACATATTTTAATTGTATTTATTTTTTTCTTTTAATTTTGATCTCTGTTGCTTCTTATCTAACCTTTTATAGTAAAGCACTTTGGATCAATGATGGTTGTGTTAAAGTTGTGCTCAATAAATAAAGTTTGACTTGACTTGACTTTTAACCTTCCGAAGCTCCTCTGTGGGACTCAATACCGGTGAGTGGTGCAGGTGTCACTCAACATCAATTACTCCACCGGCCTCGCTCCGTTCCCACAGCTCTCGGCCACGCCCGAACACCCATACCCATCGACCTGCAGGTGGGGGGTACCACAAGACTGTGTGTTATACCCCCTTCCGGGAGAGGGGGAGCGCCACGAGGCGGCTGCGGCGTACATGGTGCTAAGGCAGACGAGGCGAGAGAAAAAGAGACAGAAGGATGAGGAGAGACAGGGACGAGAGAGGGGAAAGAGGAAAAGAAAAGAAAAGAAAAGAAAAGAAAAGAAAAAAGAAAAGAACAATTCTCGGTCCGGTTCCTGGACACACTGCCGCTTGGTTCTCAACCAGCTGAGAGGCTCTCACTCGCGGTGCCATGCAATGGCACTGGACATCCTTTGGGGGATAATTCCTTACATTTATATAACGCTTTTCTGGGCAGCTAAAGCACTTTTACATATAAAGCACTTTACATAGAATCTCCTCAACCACCACCCGTGTGCAGCATCCACCTGGATGATGCGACGGCAGCCATATTGGGCCAGAAAGCCCACCACACACCAGTTTATTGGTGAAAAGGAGACAGAGTGATGAAACAGTCAAGTTTAACTGTTTGGTTAAGAAAAGAGTTTGTTTAGATGGCTGTGTTAATTGTTTTGAGTGCAATTACATTACTTTGAACATATGGGTCAAATCAGTTGAGAAAAACTGCAATTGTCTGAGTCTTTATTCATGGCTCAGACTAATTGAGTCTTTAGCTTGGCTGTTCAAACGTTTAGATGCTCAAGATTTGCAATAGTCAATCCAGTATATCCTGAAATTGCCTGCAGCACCTTTCACAAAGATGTGTGCATTTTTACATACCATCTCTCACCAGGGTCTCTGTGGCTAATGAAATTAATATGCTCTCATATAGTGGAGAGTCGCCCGTTGAAGAAAATTATTGTCAGTCATGCACACTACCAACATGTATCATTGTTGTTTTCATGCTCCTGTCGATTCTATGGTAAAGGAAACTGAAGCTAACAACAGGCATCAGAGATTTTTAGAGAACATAAAAATCTCTGCACTGATAGCTTGTGAGTGACATTCCATATATTCCAGCCAAAATGCTCAGCATATCCTAAAAGTTTTTTCCTATGTTCTTCTGTATAATTATGTTTAACATAGGTTTTGTGATATTGTAGTATTTTACAGTCTCAAGGGGCAAGGCACTGCACCGGGTATCAATCTTAAATACTGTATACACTCATTCAAATGTACTGTATCCAGAAACATGATACTAAATACTAAATATTTTAGCATTATACATGTTTACAGATTTGTAAAGTTGTATCCAATCTTGCATGACAACTCTTGTTATAACCCAGTATCTTAAATGCAATAAGCGCAAGGACATTCAATGTATGTGTATGTATAAATGTAGCACTGTTTAAATTGAACATACTCCACTTTCAGGTAGTCCCATGATTTAGGTCAGTGGTCGCCAACCCGTCGATCACAATCGACTGGTAGATCTTTATCAATCTTTTGGTAAATCCCGATAATAACAGAAAAATTACTACAAAAATTAATGATCAATGTTGAAGTTTTGCATCTCTTTTTTATTTTTCTTGATCTAGCTGCTGTGTTTATTTTCATTAAGGAGACCAATCAATTTCATAACCAATCAAATTCCACCCAGAATTGGAAGAGGAACTTCTTTTTACCATGGTGAAAGATAAGTGTGTTTGTATGTTGTCACCAAAAACAAGCACTATGTAAAAGAGGAAATCTCGAGCAGCACCAGTCACCTGAAATTTAAAGACAGCTACCCACCAAAGAGTGCAATCCGTGTTAGGAAATTTAACAAGCTGAAATCTGTGTTAAAGGCCCAGCAATCACTTTTTACAAAATCTGTTGATCAAAATAAGGCTGCTACTGAAGCATCATTTCGTGAGAGTGACTTTTTGGCTAAAAACAAAAAGCCATTTACAGATGGCAAATTATTCAAGGAAGCAATGGCCAGTACTGCAGAGACTATTTTCAAGTATTTCAAGACCAGATAAAAACTCCGTGGTGTACAGCTCGGTCATGTATCAGTGGCTACATTTACATGCACAATTTTTTGGTTCAATCGGACTGAATTAATTCCGATTGATGAATCTGAATGTAGTGTTTACATGAACGCTAAAGAAAGTGATCGGGTTGATGTGCGTGTTTATATGTCACAAGCTTCAAATAGGAATTAATTTTTTTAAATGCGCACACTGCACAAATATAGAGTTTCTCACTGTTTGCACATAATAACCACTCTCCTACACAGTTTCTTTATTTGTTTTTAACAGCAGAATTAATATTTATCCATTTATGGATAAATATACATATAAACCGCTGTGCCGTGCTGCTCATATTTATCACACAGTAAAAATGCCCCTACCCGCTCTCAAAACGGGTTGCCTATAGATGAGAATCCAAAACAAGGACTGGTGGGAGGGTCCTGATCCACTTCACAGGGTTGCGAGTGAACAATGGAGTTTTATAATGCCAGAAAACACGCACTTTAGACAAACACTTTGTTCAAAAAGGGAAGAACCGCTTGTTCTGTGCGTTCATCGTCATTATGCTACTTCTGCATCATTGCACATGCGCAGTCCTTTCAGTTTCGGGGTTCAATCCGATAGGGTTTACTTCACTCTCAATGTATAGAAAAGGAAATAAACCAACCCACTTATCACGATAGAATTTCATTACGAGCGAGCTCAATCGGATCGATTAAAATGTTTACATGAAGGTTTTCAGTCCAATGGAGCCATCATACTGATTCAAAGGATTATGTTATTTAGGACGTGGTGTCCCTTAGGTGTGGCAAGAAGGTGGGAAGCCCCAAAACACACTGCAAGCATTTACAGGCAGTGATGTGCAGCGACCTTCCTCTTGCGCCAAGAGACCAAGTCGTTCAAGGGCCAGAGTGCACACAGCTGGTCCACTTGACAGAAGGTGCCGAGACCCAGCGTTGCGGACGGATTAAGCATTTCAGCCTGTACTGAAGGGGCTGCATACGAAGCAGGCCCAGCTGTAGCACCAGAGATGTGGAAGCCATGAGACCCAGCATCTTTTCAAATGTCTTGAGGGGGCGAGAGACTCCTATTTTGAAAGATGCCGCTAGCTGATGAATAGCCAGTGCACGTTCTGGCACGCCTGTCGCCCTCATTTGGGCTGAGTCGAGAACTGTTCCCAGGAACGATATCCATTGGCTGGGGGACAGCGCGCTCTTGGCAAAATTGACCCTGGCATTCTAAGTGGCTGAGGAGGAGGGATCTGTGAGATAGTAGCTTGTCCTCCGACTGGGCTAAAATGAGCAGTCATGTAGGTAATTCAGAACCCGGATTCCCATCTGTCTCAGAGGAGAAAGAGCCACATCCATACACTTCATAAAAGTGCAGGGAGCCAGGAACAGCCTGAATGGAAGGACCGTGTATTGATATGCCCCTCCTTTGAAGGTGAATCTCAAGAATCGTCTGAGATGGAGAGCTATCTGGATGTGAAAGTACGCGTCTTTCAGATCCAGGGAAAAGAACCAGTCCCCTGGGCATACTTGCGAGAGTATCTGTTTCAATGTAATCATCCTGAACAGCCGTTTCATGAGGGCACGGTTCAGGTATTCTGAGATCAAGGATGGGCCGGAGACCATCCTTTTTGGGGACGAGGAAGTAGTGGCTGTAAAAGCCTGACTCGCTCTGACATGGGGGAACCATTTCCATGGCTCCTTTCGCCAGTAAATTCATCACCTCGGAGCGCAGAATGTGTTTGTCCTTGCTCTGAACCAAGGTGGGGACCATGCCGTGGAACCGTGGGGGTCTTCAAGCGAACTGAAGTGTATAACCTCGTTTTATTATCCACAAAACCCAGTTGGACACTCCCCGGAAGTGCCTCGCCGGCCCGGCCTGTTGTGCAAGGGGTTGGATTCAATTGTGGGGGGATCCGACGCTCGTAATGAGTGGAAGAGGACATTTGCTCTCTTTTTGAAAATGTTTGTGTTTAATTGTTCCCGCTATAACTGCGGGGGTGGTGTGGTTCATTTTTTGCTGGCCCAATGTTCACAACGGAGTGATCACACCACACTGAGGTCGGCACTGAAACTGAATGGGTGCTTGGATGGCACAAAAGAGGCTGCCTGGGGGTGGGTCCAGCTTGTAGCGAAACTGGGCCCCTCCTCTTCCTGTCCCACGAGCAGGGGGACGCTGAGGTGCAGCACAACACTTCTGCGCTTCGGGAAAAGGTTAGCGTCTGGCAGAGTGGGAGCGCAGACGCGGTTTAGGCTTGGAAGCCATCTGGGCAGCTGGAGGTGCAGGCTTCGACGACTGATGAGTCGGCGCTGACTTGGGGCAACTAGAAGCAGCCGTAGAGCTGGAGCGCTTTGGAAGGAAGTATCGCATAGCCTGGGATGACTTCTGTGCAGCAGTGAAAGTCTCTGCGAAACCCTCAACCACGGGTCCGAAGAGGCCAGAGGGGAGACCAGGAAGGGGATCTTTGATCTCTGTCAGCATCAGCCAAAGGTGGCACTCTAGCACCACTAGTCTGGCAATGGACCTGCCTATCTCCTGGGCCGTGGTTTTGGTGGCGTGTAAAGCCAGGCTAGTCGCGCTGTGCAGCTCTTTGAAAGCTGCGAGGTCCGGGCCGGACTCATCTATGTTCTGGAGGAGTTTGGCCTGATATCGAAGATGGACGACAGAAATGGGACGGCATTTGCAACAAAGCCGCGTTAAAATTTGCTGTTTTATGAACTCTTTTAGAAATCGGCGGATGGTGGCAGGGGATCCGGAAGACCTGTTGTCTCCAACCTGTTGACCTGTTGCTGCTGGCGCTGAAAGCGGATGCGAGAAGCAGCGAAGTCAGCTGAGCAGAAGGGGTCTTGATCCACTGCGAGGCGTTTCTACGGGCGAAGCTTCAAGTCTCAGAAGAAAAGATGTCATACACCGATCGGTCTGCACACGCAAACAAAGTCAAAACCTAGATATTTTAGGCAATATAGAAATCCTGGGCAGGGAAAATGCCACGTATGGTCACCCTACTATAGAAGGGAAAAAATGGCTGCAACCTCTACTTCAGTTGGTTACGATCTTGTTTTGTATTCTAAGTATTTATTTTTTCCCGTCCTCCTGTCCGATTAGGGGACATTGTGTTTCTGTGTTTCTGTTCTCTGTTGGAGGTTTGTTCCTTGACTTATTCTGTGTCCCTTGAATTTTAGTTGTTCCACCTGTTTTTTGAATTCTTATCCTCTTTGTTTATGTATTAAGTTGTCCTTTTGGTCATGGTGCCGGTATTGATTGATTTGCTTATGTTTATATGTACCCCTCTTCAGAATAACTGGCCACAAAACGTGTATTTTTTTTTAAAAATTTGTGCTTTCTTTATGGACGAATCCTGCCGTCTATCTCCTTTTGGAGCAGGGGATCACTCTACTGAGAATCACAGAAGAGGACTTGGAACACTCGCCCTAACTTACCACAACTAAATGGACACGACGCCTCACAAGTTTCTACGGTGGGTTTAAACACAGTTGTCCGGGGCCGGTCCTAAGGAAAGCTCGCACCTTTGTGGAGTGGGTGCTGGCGAGCTGTAACTCACTGCTGACTGCTTACTATGCTGATGAGGATCTCGTCAGCCCCACTCCGGACCCAGAGCCCAGCCAACCATCACCCCGCTGTGTGGAGCAACAGCCAGAGCCCACCGCAGATGGAGAACTTCAGCCCACCGCGACCAGCGAGCCATCACTAAAAGGAGCGACAGAGCTGAGGATCGCCCCGGAGCCAGAGCCCCATCCGTCTAACCAGGTGTGTAAGGCGGAATGGCAGCTCGTTAGTATCAGCGATGAGCGTGGAGTCGTCGTTGCTGAAGAAGAAATCTGAGGATCCTGTGGCGACAGTCCCGCTTATATAGCCAGATGGCCCCGCCCATTCTGGCGGGCTTTGTCGCCATAGGGTCGTGCAGCTCCGCTGCCAAGCCATTGTTTCGTTTTTAATTCACTGCATGAACCAATGGCTGTGCAGCTACAATGCGTTATTAAAAAAGGCTTCAGTCATCGGAGAAAAAGAGTTTTTGCCCATAGCGTCTTAGCAGACGCAGTAAAAGTGAAGTATCGATAGAGAACTACAGTTAACTTAATTAAGAATGATACTACTGTTACTGTTTATTTGTTATGTTTGTTAACATTATTATTGTTTTTTTTATTTTGATATTACAAAACGTTTGTAAAATGTTAATGTTGTACCTGCAGAAGCATCAGTGAAAAAAAAACATTTTGCTGTTCTCAATGCCACTTTTTACAGTTAACAATGGCACTTCATATGATCTGCTCTTTTCAAGTGTACAGTGGTGTGTTACATTGTCACAGTTTTATTGGTTACATAAATTTTAAAGTTTTAAAACAGGTTAAACCAAAGCATTTTATATAGTTCAAAAATGCCAAATAAAAGGCCTCAAGCTGGAAATACAATCTGGGCTGTCTTTTGCTATCAGTTCCTTGATAGGTAGATCTTGCCTTTTATCAAGGCCGAAGTCAGGGATCTTGGGGTTAAAAAGGTTGGTGACCACTGATCTAGATCATTACAAAATGATTGATACAAAATACTGAAGGCAATATATACAAATAGGCACTAATGAGATAATTAATGAGACAGGTGAACAAAATGAGTAATCAAACACACCTGGGAAACTAGGTCAAACTGCAAACAAGAAAGAAAGAACCAAAACACAATGAAAACAAGACCAACACTTAACATAACTCTGACTGTTCGCCCCCTCTCAAGAAGGCGTGACCTCATGGCACAGAGAGGAAGAAGCGAGGATGAGGAGGTGGCTAAGGGATGGTGAAAGGGGCTGGCGAAGGGATGGCACAAACAGGCAGGAGGTGGCTTTGGAGGTGGAAGGGTGACCGGAAGGAAACAAAACTGAAAAGTCCAGGGTGCCTGATGGTTATCCAGGCCACAGCCAGGGTTGTTCCCCATGGCGTCGTTGCCGGAGTTAGGAGCCATAAAGGAGTACTGATGGGAACTGCCATAGGGATGATCGGAGGCAAGGACAAAGTGGATGGTGAAGATCCTGGCAGCCACGACGGAGCTGCAGTGACGACCTCCTGAGATCGAAGTGGGGATCCGGAGGCCAGAAGCTGAGCTGGGGCAACCCGAGGGCAGAGATGGAGCCTGAGGGAAGGCAGAGCTAGCCGAAGCCAAAGGGGTGGAGGGACGGAGAGCAGCAAATGGCCCGAAAGTCTGTGATACAGGTGGAGCCAATGTTCTGAAGGAGTCCATCGAGGCCAAAGGGCTGATGGTCCATGCTGAGGTATAGGGTAAAAGGTGCAGGAGGCGGAGCCTCATGCCCAGGAGAAGAAGGCTTCCAGCAGATCCCAGATGGTGTCACCCCACTGAGAGGAGGCAGAAGTGGTACTGAAGGACTGGTGGGAGACGGTGATGACTGCATGGTACAGATAGCTGAGGACTGGGGAAGAGACTGGAAACCCACACAGAAACCAATAAAAAACAGTGTTCATTAAATCAGTCTGGAGAGGTGGTGGGAGAGTGGGAGGCCTGGGGGGCAATGAGGCAGGCAATATGGCAGACTGGTCTACAAACAAAAATAATGGGGCAAAATTAATATCCTCTCCAAACTAAGGTTTAACAGTGCAAATCATGCCAACTCACTCTCAGCGGTGAGTGTGGTCGGGGCTCACGTCCCACCGCAAATTCCACTAACAACTTGATAGATGACGTGGCCGGCTCTGTGGCGATGTGATTCTTGGTTGCTCTCAGGGGCGTGGGCTCTAACATCACGGAGGAGTCCTTATAAAAACTTAAATAATATTCACAGGTAGATGTATTGTACACACAGAAGACAAGCAACACATCCATAGAAGATCCAGGACGAACTAGACAAAGTCTAAAGACAACTGAAGGCCATATATAAACTAGAAAGTATGCGATTAAATAATGGCAACAGGTTAACCAAATGAGTACTCAAAAACGCACTGGGAACCTAGGTCAACCTGCAAACAAAGGAAGATAGAACCACAACACAATCAACAAGATCAAACTGAACATAACTCTGACAACCATTAATGGCAGTACTTTATCTAATATTAAACTGCCTTCTAATATTAATATCACTTTTAAAAATTCAATGACAAAAAAAATCTCTCAGAATTTTCTTTTCATCACCTCTTCCCTTTCTTCAACGTTGTTATCATAAGAATATAATAATAATAATACTAATAATAATACAAAGTATTTTTATTTCTTTGGTAGGTTTATTAAACACTGCCTGTTAAAGTTTTTCTCATTGCTAAGACACAATTCATTAAAGAATTCACCATTTTCTGTTTTGCCACCAGAACGTCTGTTCTGCAATGGTCAGTCCCTGAGCATATTAGGTAAATAGGTCTAATTGCATGTCCTTGAAGATACTCCAGTTTTTCACCGTCAGTACTTTGTAGTTCTAAAAAAGGATGGGGGGGGGGGGTGGGGGTGGTGGGGTGGGTGGGGGGGGGTGGGGGTGGGGGGGGGGGGGTGGGGGGGGAGGGGGGGGGGGGGGGGGGGGGGGGGGGGGGGGGGGGGGGGGGGGGGGTTATATCCGATTTTAGATGTGCACCACCTCCACTCTGTGGACATACAGGTTCCTACAGATGTTAACTGACGATTTTTGTGATTAAGTAAAATAGGGGACTGGTTTGTCACAATAGATCTAAAGATACTTCCACATATCTATCCTTCCTCAGCACAATAAGTTCCTCAGGTTTGCTTTCAGAGGTTAAGCTTACCAGTATCAGGTTCTTCCTTTCAGCCTAGCCTTGTCACCTTCCTGAGAAGGGAATGAGACAATGCGTCCCCTTGCCATACCTCCAGCATGCCTGTAAGCAAGTTACTCCAGCCAATCAGAAACAATGTTTTGTTTTCCGAGTATCCAATATAGCTTCCATGGGGTACCATGTCAAGCAGTGATGATGGACCAATAAGATTGGCGTGATTCACAAGCACTTTAGATGCCCATAGCTCTATCACAACAATGCAGAATCTTGATCCCTTCTCAGGAAACCGAGGTTACAATTGTAAGCCAGAATTTTTCTTGTCTAAATGTACAATGATAGTAATTGTGAAATGGCTCACATCCATTTGAACATAATTGGCCAGCTTCCCTCATGAGTGGTTCATATTTCATCAGGAACAAATGTTCTTTAGCCCCCTTTCCTTAATTTTCCCTTTCTCCTCCTCTTCCTCTTTCTGTTGACCCACTAGTGTTAGGATGCATTTTCCAGGCACATAATCAGCTATTTATATTATACTAAGATCCTTAATGTTCATAATAGTCAAGTCAAGTCACCTTTATTTATATAGCGCTTTTAACAATACAGATTGTGCCAAAAAACATTGACATAATAAACATTGCTGTGCATAAATGTGTGTTATTTGAGCTCACACTATGTTTACGTGCACAATTATTGGTTCAATCGGACTGAATTCATTCCAATTGATGAATCTGAATGTAGTGTTAACATGAATGCTAAATAAAGTGATCGGGTTGATTGTGATGGCTTGAGTTAATTACTGTATATTATGTACTTGTGCTTTCTGAATAAGAACACAGTTAAACCTGCTCAAAACTATAAAAGTACTAAACTGAAAGAATATCATACTGTTGTGTTTTGGTGATTAAACCAAATGTTCTCATTCTCATTCATCCTGTGTTTTGAAATAATGACTATGTATATAATAACTGTAATGAAAACATGACATAAGTTTCTGAACCTAATAATAATGTTTTATTAATATTATTATTATTATTATAATGATCAAATGGTTTACATTATTATTATATTACATGTATTATTTATTTATTTTTTACCAAAAATGTCCGGATCGGCTTTCACCGTGGATGAAGCGAAGTCCAGCCCTGGGTCGTCACATGTGGTTGCTGCAAGCCGTTCCACGCCCCCGCCAGCCTCCGCATACTCTAGGCCTTTGGCCTCCGCTCACTCTAGCCCGCCGTGTGTGACGCTGTGTGTTTCGTTGTGAAAGTGAAACTACTTTGTTTGGCCTTCCAAAAGAGGACACAACTAGAAATCAGTGGTTAAGTTGTATTTACAACACTGTTCCAGAACAGTTCAACCCAAATATTCAGATGTGTGCAGCGCATTTTATGGAGGACCGTTACCTGATCCTGGTAGAGTAGACTACAATGCCAGCTGTTCTGACTCACAGACTGTAAGTACGTTTTTCATATTTAAAGGATTTGCCACTGAAGATTCAAATGCAAGTTTTGAGCAGTGTAGAGTAGCGCTTGTTGTTTGTCATTTCTCTGATCACAAATGCAGACATGGTTTTATGTTTACACGGCGCGATGCAACGTGTAAAAAGACAGTATAAATCATTATAATCAATAATTATGTCCCCACTGGATGCAACAAATGCCTCGTTTATAATGGGTTTTATTGGTTTTGTCTCGTCGCACCGGGATACGGCATCACAGTATGGTAAGGGGCGTAACATTTCCGTCACACGCTTGAGGTATTCGGCCAATCACAACGCACTGGATAGCTGGCCAATCAGAGCACACCTCGCTTTTCAGACCGATGAGCTTTGTAAAAATGGATGCGTTTCAGAAAGGCGGAGCATAGAGGAGAAACAATAATGTACAGTATGTTAGGAAATAATGTTTTTTTTATACCTTAAACCGCATAAACACATTGCATTACACCAAATACACAAAATAATGTTCTTTTTAGCAACATCATATGACTCCCTTCAAACTGAATGCAAATATATCTTGCTTACTTCACATGTGCAACTTGGTAGCACATTCTGTTCATCACTAGATGGCAGTAGTACCTAAAATCAATACAAGTTCCATTATGTCAGTCTGTGCTCAAATTTGTAGGATTATACACAGGGGATACTCATCACGTTATTGTGTTATAGATATTATATAATTTCTATAGCCTCGTAGAAAACAATTATATTCATTAAGACACATATTCATTGAAAGAATACTTTGTTTTGCATTTAATATTTAGAGGCACACTGTATCTCTTATTTCCCACTTCCACTACCAAATTATCTGAGCTATTAATTTTAGAGCTCTACTCTCTTATTGTATGTGAATTAGTGTCTCATTTTTTCTCTATTTTTACTGAAGAATTTTAAGAATAACATCTAAAACATGATACTTAAAACAACAGAGAACTTCCTGAACTGAGCAACCTATGAAAGACAAATAAAATATTTAATCTGAGCCTAGGAAACCAATTGAACATGAACAACATTCAAAGTTTGTGACAAGTTGCAAGTTGAGATTTAACTTGGGCAGAAATTATTAGTGTGGTAACATGAAATAGGAAGGTTTGAGGTTAGAATGAATTCTTAGAATGATTTCTTTAATCTAGTCTAAGGATTTCTGTCTGTAGGCTTATTTATATTTTGTTATAGTCAGTGCAGAATATTTACAACAACATTTGGCTGACTGCAATTTTGCCCTAAAATCATTTCTCATACTGTTCTCTTTATTGGCTGGAAATGATGACACAAGCAGCTCTATTTGTGTTTGTCAAAAGTGTCTGCACAGCAAATGCAGCACAGGTGTGTGGAGTGGTTGTGTGGACAATGCCTAATTGTTGGCCGTTTTTTAACACAGACATGCTAATGAGTGCCACGTGCTCTGCTGCTGTCCCGCTGCTCTCAGGATAGTGATTAACTCTCATTAGCCAAGAAAAAAGTACTGTGCCTGTTTAGTCCTTACTTTTAGTAAGAGAAATACATTTAAATACATACACAATTAAATATATATATTTTTATTTTAAGTCAAATGAGAAAAAGTTTAAATGTTTGCATAAAAAAAATCTTAATATATATTTTAGGTAGATTTTTTCAAATTTGTTTTTAAATTATATTTATACTTTAACTTTCTTGTTTTAGGGTTAGGTTAATGTTTTTATATTCAAATCTATGAGTTACTTAAAGCTGCTATTTACATTTAATCATTGGGCAGACGTTTTTATCCAAAGCACTTGGGCAATATATTCAAATAGAGATCAATTAGTGCAATAGAAGCACTCAAAACCAACAAATATCAGTAATATGTAGCATGCACAGCAGAAATGGTACCAAACACCCCCTCTGAACAAATACTAAAGATGTATTTTCTTATTGATCCTAAACTTCCTGGATCTGCAACGACATTTATTAAATATATACTTAATAACAACAGAGACAAATATGTCATTAATATCTGTAAAATAAGTAAATTAGCCTATTTTATTTAAATGATGGATTGCCAAAATGAGTACACCCTAGATTTAATTCAACAAATGTATAATAATCTAGTGTTAGGGATTCATCACAATCACTGCAGTCACCAGCCCGGATAATCACCCGATCACAGTCACCTGAGTTCTGATCACCCTCACCTGCTGTCACCAATCAAGCCACACAACAAATACACACACATCACAGTTACTCACTATCCGGTCTACTGTTAACGCCTATGGGCTGCCTTGGACTCTCTATACGATAGGCTCCGCGAAAGACTTACCTTCTGGTTCTCCTGCGATCCTCCAACGACTCCTTGGAAGCTGTTCCACAATCTCCCACAAAACCGGCATTAGACACTCACCCTAAGAACTCCGGTAAGAGCCCTGGAATCATTCACTGTTGACACTCACCTGTCATAACCTAACCCATTCCAGTCCTCCGCATCCTGTACCAATAAACCCTCCTGTCTTTCACTTACCCGTTGTGTCTGGCCTTGCTTTATGACAGCGTACTTCTAGCAGTATCTGACTCATACTGGTGCGTGGCCCCTTCCCTTGAGCACACAGTGTGTCCTGGCCTGTTTAAACGAAAATAGATGGGGACACCATTGACGCAAACCAACAAAGAGTGCTAGAAAAGTCAGTTAAATCTAATGCAGTACACCTAGCAAGTCTTTTACACGCGTGTGTGTGTATATATATATTAGTTACTTGGTGTCCTTTTATCTTACACCTTTAACTCTGATTATTCGGGTAAGGCTAGTCTACTCTAGCTTAAACCATAAAGTACTCCCCTGCCCGCAGGTTGAAGTTCCTAAGGAATAGAAGACTTCCTTATGGTTGCTCTTCTTTGAGGCTCTGTTTGTCTCATGGGAGGCAATCATAACAAAGTCTCTTATTTTATTGGTTACAATACTACGCAGTTAATGCAAAAACACAAATCTGTTGAAATACAAGTTCTATAATCAAACTCTAAACACCAATATTGGAGATGCTGTTAAGTGCCCCCCAGTAGGGTAGCAGCATCTGAAGAGTGGTTTATTCCTCACCTTTTATATTACATATCAATGTCTGTGACCCATGACAGATGTCCTTCCTCTGTTGCTTACGTTGCTGTCTGCGTCTAACACTCCGCTTGCTGTTGTAATATGCTCTCTTCACCCGCTATGTACCTTGTTGATTACATAGCATCAAACTCATGAGCCTAACTTTAACAACTGTTGCTTATTCATCCTAACAAAGCAAGTATTGCAAGTGCAAGCATTTTTATATCAAAGCACATATGGCGTTAAACATAAAAACAAGCAAATAACATAACATTTGAAACGAGCAGTATCAATATCCAAAACGCCCCCTTGTTATTTCCTGGTTCAATCTTACAAATTTATCACTCATATTCATTTGCATATACCCTTCAAAAGTGTTGGTCTTTTTGTTACTTCATCAATTCTATTAAATTGCCTCCTTATATAGTTCTTTCAAGGAAAGGTTTGGATACTTGGGTACTTCTCTGTGGTCGAGTGAGCAGTCCGGTGGCAGTGACCTTGTTGACTGTACAGGCATGGAAAGAGCAGGCATCGTGTCACAGCTTGAACACAAATACTGTATGATGCTGATGTCATGAAGCACCAAAGGTCACAATGCAGAATCTTGATCCCTTCTCAGGAAACCGAGGTTACAATTGAGCACTATTTTCTTGTCAACTGTAACAATGATAGTAACGTGAAATGCTCACTCCTTTGAACTAACTTTTGCCGCGCTTCCCCTCTGAGTGGTTCATATTGTCAGCAGAAACAAGGTTCTTAGCCCCTTCCGTAATGTGCCCCTTCTCCTCCGCCTCCTCCCGCCGCCGGTGAACCACTAGTGTAGATCATTTTCCAGCACGCTATCAGCTATTTATATATACGAAGATCCTTAATGTTCATAATAGTCAAGTCACCTTTACTTATAGCACTTTTAACAACGCAGATTGTCAAAACATTGACATAATAAACATTGCTGTGCATAAATGTGTTGTTTGAGACTCACACTGTTTTGTGGGGAAATAAACATAGTGTACTTACGGGTCCCGCAAACATGAAATCGGCAAACAGTGGCCCTGGAGTAAGTGCGAAGATCCTTAACCGGAACCCGCCGAAAGTACTTGAGTAAGGTTTGCCCTGGAGTAACCTTGTTGCGGCATGTCTCTGCCTCCTGGCAGAGGACTCCGACTGGGGGTGTTTTTTCCCCCATCCACTTGTCTCGCTGGACGAAGACTCTGAACATAGAATATCTCTTTCCCCACAGGCTGGAGGCTCAGAATGTGGTCGTATCTGTTGCTCCCTCAAAAGCTGGAGATTCAGGACTTGGTATTTGTTATTGCCTCTTCCCTCACAGGCCAGAGGCTCAGAACTGTGGTGATCTGTTAACGTCTCTTCCATTACAGGACTGAGACTCGGAACAAGGAGTGTCTTTTGGAAGGGTAAAAAGGGTGAGTCAACACGTGTCAGGACCTACTCGTTGTCGAAATCATACTCAAGATTTAATACTGTCGCATGGAATTGATGATGATGGTGTTGAAATTATGCAGCCAAACGATGATATCTCAGATCATTATCTAATCTTGTGCAAACTTCATATAGCTAAAACTGTAAATTCTACTCCTTGTTACAACAGGTAAACCTCCTTCTAACCCTTACAATAGACTTGTAATACCGTTCCTGCTTACCTCAATTCCTTAGCATATCCAATACCTCAGAACACCTTGATGTAACAAACTATGGACTCTCTCTTTTCTAGCATTTTTAGATCGGTTGCCCTGTAAGATTAAGGCAATTAGAAACTCTGGACAACCGTGGTAATGACCACTAATGAGTTAGCTGCTTTCAGAAGAGCATCCCGGAAATGGGCGTGAGGGAGCGTGCAATTGGTATGCTGACTGCAGGAATGTTCACCAGAGATGTTGCCTGTGAATTGAATGTTAATTTTTCTACCATAAGCCGTCTCCAAAGGCGAAGCGCTTGTTGTGTCCCCTTTTCTACGCCTTCATGCTCTAAGCTGTAGACTAGCTCACAGCGTACCAGCACAACACCTACCTACCCATACCATGCACTTTAAAAAAAAAAAAAAAAAGTGCGTGGTATGCGTGTAGTGTAGGCGTTGTGCTTGTACCGTGTGCAGCTAGTCTACAGCTTAGAGCATTAGGAGTACAGGTGGACAACAAGCGCTTCGTTCACAGCACGGACTAGAAGACCGGTAATATGGCATGCTCCAGGGCACGCACCTCCCTTCATTCCACCGTTTGCGTCCGTCACCTCACTCCCCTACTTCCAAAAAGACTCACTTTTCGCACCGTAGCACGCGCTACTGCCACCTCATCACATCTCCGCAGCAGCGAGATTTTGCGCACTTCCATCATGCATGAACTAGGTCATAACCCTCTTTAAATAGTGTCCCTAATTATCCGTTTGTTCTGAGTGTCCCAACATAATCATTCACATTTGAGAGATGTCTTTTGATTCAATCACTGGTTTCTGTTCCGCCACAAATTCAATTCAAGTTTATTTGTATAGCGCTTTTCACGATACAAATCGTTGCAAAGCACTTTACACAAATAGTTTCTACTATTTATGGTACTTCTATTGGTGATGTCAGTTAATCTACCATGCAAAATGTAAGAAAGCACTTAAAGACTTAATCAAACAGACGTGAACACTTACAGCAATTATTATGAGCATCACACTTGTATCAAAATGTGGTCGTTCTGTATGTTTCGTGTTGGCGTCTCTGAGGGGTTGTATCATGTTTTCTGGATCCATACTGAGCTTTGTAACATCCTAGTTTTCCTCATGGGATATCCAATTCTGTGCGAAAGGAGAAATAAACATAAGACCCTAAGTGCGGACTACTGCTTGCCCTCACCTAACCCAAAATTGATTTTTGTTTAACCTACAACTAAAGGATAATGTGAGCTTTAATCAGCAATACTGGCAGTACACGATTGGATGTCATTATTTGAATGCTTGGCCAAAGAGATGTCTTTAACCTAGATTTAAACAGAGAGAATGTGTCTGAACCCCGAACATTATCAGAAAGACTATTCCAGAGTTTAGGAGCCAAATGCAAAAAAGCTCTACCACATTTAGTGGACTTTGCTATCCTAGGTAATACCAAAAGTCCAGAATTTTGCGACCACAGGGAGAGTGATGGATTGTAGCGTGGTAGAAGAATAGTTAGGTACGCAGGAGCTAACCCATTAAGGGCCTTAATAGACAATAATTAAGTTTGTAACTGATACGGATTTAATGGTACCGGTGCAGACTGTAACTGGGTTATATCTACACTGAACTAAATTATAAACGCAATACTTTTGTTTTTGTCCCATTTTTCATGAGCTGAACTCAAAATCTAAGACTTTTTCTATGTACACAAAAGCCCTATTTCTCTCAAATATTGCTTACAAATCTGTTTTAGGGAGGCACTTCTCATTGCCGCGATAATCCATCCCCCTCACAGGTGGTGCTATCAATATGCTGATTAGATAGCATGATTTTTGCACAGGTGTGCCTTAGTTTGGCCACAATAAAAGGCCACTCTAAAAGTGCAGTTTTATCACACAGCACAATGCCAGAGATGTTGCAGGTTTTGAGGGAGCGTGCAATTGGTATGCTGACTGCAGGAATGTTCACCAGAGATGTTGCCTGTGAATTGAATGTTCATTTTTCTACCATAAGCCTTCTCCAAAGGCGATTCAGAGAATTTGGCAGTACATCCAACCGGCCTCACAACCGCAGACCACGTGTAACCACACCAGCCCAGGACCTCCACATCCAGCATCTTCACCTCCAAGATCGTCTGAGACTAGCCATCCGGACAGCTGCTGCAACAATCGTTTGCATAACCAAAGAATTTCTGCAAAAAACTGTCAGAAACTGTCTCAGGGAAACTCATCTGCATGCTAGTCGTCCTCATAGGGGTCTCGACCTGACTGCAGTTCGTAACCGACTTAAGTGGGCAAATGCTCACAGGCGTCTGGCACTTTTGGAAGTGTTTCTCTTCACGGATGAAATCCCGTTTCACTGTAACGGGCAATGCGACAGCTGTATGTGTCGTGTGGGGTGAGCGGTTGCTGATGGCAACATTCGTGGATCGGTGGCCCATGTTGGAGTGGGTATGTATGGGCCGGCGTATGTTTGGACCAATGACACAGGTGCATTTCTATTTATGGCATTTGAATGCATCAGAGATAACGAGACGAGCATTAAAAAACGCTCATATCCGAGCCTTAATTGTGTTCATTCATCCATGACCATCACCTCAGATAATGCACTGCCCCATGTTGCAAGGATCTGTACACAATTCCTGGAAGCTGAAAACATCCCAGTTCTTGCATGGCCAGCATACTCACCGGACATGTCATCCATTGAGCATGTTTGTGATGCTCTGGATCGGCGTATACGACAGCGTGTTCCAGTTCCTGCCAATATCCAGAAACTTCTCACAGCCATTGAAGAGGAGAGGACCAACATTCCACAGGCCACAATCAACTCTATATCAACTCTATGCGAGGAGATGTGTTGCACTGCGTGAGGCAATTGGTGGTCACACCAGATACTGACTGGCTTTCGGACCCCCAATACAGTGAAACTGCACATTTTATTGTGGCCAGCCTAAGGCACACCTGTGCAATAATCATGCTGTCTAATCAGCATCTTGATATGCCACACCTGTGAGGTGGATGGATTATCTCGGCAAAGGAGAAGTGCTCACTAACATAGATTTAGACAGATTTGTGAACAAATAGGCCTTTTGTGTACATAGAAATTCAGAGTTCGCTCGGGAGAAAAATGGGGCAAAACAAGTGTTTCATTTATACTTTTGTTCAGTCTATATCTTTGACCTGGTAAGGACTCTAGGTGCTGCATTTTGGACTATCTGTAGCTTTTTTATTGAAGATGCAGGACAACCACCTATCAGTGCATTACAATAGTCCAGTCTAGAATGGTCATGAATGCATGAACTAGCTTTTACTGCATCAGAAACAGGTATCATGTTTAGTAAATTGGCAATGTTTCTAAGATGGAAGAAAGCTGTTTTTGTAACTGGGGAATATGATTTTCAAAAGACAAGTTGCTGTATAATATAACACCCAGATTTTTGACTTTAGAGGAAGTAACCGTACATACGTCTAGTTGCAAGTTGTAATCCAAGAGATTCTGTGTACTGCCTTTTGGTCCAATAAGTAATATCTCTGTCTTATCCGAAATTGATAGGAGAAAATTGTTGGTCATCCAATCTTTTACGTTTTTTTTTTTTTTTTTTTTTTTTTAAAAAAAAAAACACTCTGGCTTAGATATTTAATTTTCATCTGGTCTTGTTGAATTATAGTCAGATAGCATCACCATCACAGTGGAAACTAATCCCGTATTTTTTTTATAATATTACCAAGGGGCAGCATGTATATTGAAAATAGCAGAGTACCTAGGACAGATCCTTGTGGCACTCCGTATTTTACTGGTGATAATTGAGTTGACTCCCCATTTAAATGAACAATGTGTTAGCGATCGGACAGGTAGGATCTAAACATTCTTAAAGCCTGCCCTTGAATACCTGTCTAGTTTTGTAATCGATCTATGAGTATGTCATGATCTATAGTGTCGAACGCAGCACTAAGATCAAGTACAACTAGCAATGAAATACAGCCTTGGTCTGACGCAAGAAGCAAGTAATTTGTAATGTTAACAAGTGCAGTTTCTGTGCTATGGTGTGGCTGAAACCGCCGAAAGTCTTCAATAGGGGGGTGGGGGGTGGGGGGGGGGGTTTTTTTGCAGGAAGGGTACAATGAGCGACCACTTTTTCTAAAATTAGACCAAAGGAAGATTTGATGGGTCTGTAATTTGCCAGTTTCCCATATGATCAGGTTATGTGGTTTCTTAACCGCCAGCTTGAAGGTTTTTGGGACGTGACCTAAAGACAACGAGTTAATAATATTGAGAAGCGGTTCTTCTGCTACAGGTAACAAGTCTTTCAGTAATTTAGTGGCTACAGGATCTAACAGGCATGTTGTTGGTTTAGATGCAGTGATAAGTTATTTAGCTCTTCCTGTCCTATGCTGACAGCACTGCAGTATTCTTTTGTGCGATGAATTAAGTGCTGAAGAATTATTATGCTGTAATACTCAACGATTGTTTAAAGTAAAGTGGGTAGTTTCGATGTTATCCTTTTATCAGTAAATTCATAAAGTCTTACTATAACTTGAAGGGAATTTTAGATCGGTGCACTTCTGAAGTTATTTGTTAATCTAGCCACTGTTCAATACAAACCTTTGTATGTGTTTTTGGGGGGGGTATTTTCTATGATTTGTGGATATGCTCTCGTCCCTGGCAGCTTTTAGACCTGTCTATAGCTAGACAACTGTTTGTCCCCCCAATTCTAACTTCCATCGAGTTTTTTTGTTTTTTACCCCTTTGCGCGCAGACGAAAAAGGTAGTTTTTTTTTTTCGTTGATGGGTAGACTTGGTTGTTGTTGTACCATTGGCGCAGTAAATTCTAACCTCTTTTCAATTTCGATGCGGGACAACAGCATCTACTGTATTGAGAAATGGTCCATGGTTGAGAGTCGTTCATCTAGTTCATGTTATTTATGGTATACAGACAGTTGAGAAACAGGCAGGTTAGTTGTGCATCTGTCCTTTGGTGGCGGGAACAATAGTTCTCTGCCCAGAATGATAACGCGGAACCGATAGTTTCATTCATTATATCAGCATGCACGATAGAAGGAAATTGTCAGTAACATCATCACTTTGAGGTATGATATCTATATCACTAAGATCAATTCCATACGATATAATTAAATATAGCGTATGATTAAAACAATGAGTGGGCCCAGTGACATTTTGCTTGACTACAAAAGAGTTTATTAGGTCAGTAAACAAATCCTAATGCATCATTTGTATTATCAACTTGAACGTTAAAATCTCCGACAATTAGCGTTTTAAATCAACAGTAACCATAGGTCTGACAGGGAATCTGTAGACGGCCCTACCCGTAGCCAGAGCAAGATATACTAAACATTTTTTGCTATCTGCAGTGGTAACAGTAACAGAAGTATTTCGAATGAGTTACCCTTGATCCGGTCTTCTGATACATTTGGATATCACTATATCTTGTGCAACACCGCCGCCGACGACCAGTTCTGACGGGGCTCTGCCTTATACCGTAACTTGGTGGACGTGACCTCGTTTAGACCAATTTATATTTAGTTTGAGCCAGGATTCAGTCAAGCAGAGTACTCAACTATTATCTTTGTTTCATTTACAATAACTGATTTGGGTGAGAGTGATCTAATGTTTTGGATCCCAAACTTTAAAAATTGTTTTTGTTTTTGTTTTTGTTCATTTATTTGATTTTTTTTATGGTTTAATCACGATCAGATTTTTTTTTTCTAGATCCTGCATTAAATGTATATTTAGACCTCACTATTTCGGGGAACAGACACAGTCTTTATAAATTTATAAACAGAGAAAGTACTTCTATCATTTTAAGCGGGTAGAACAAAAGTCATCAGGGCCGTTATTTGAGTCAAATCTTTACGAACCCATCATATGGTGTGTAACGTCCTGGAGATGTTGTCCCACAGGAGTTCCGCTCCGACTCTGCTGGGCTGCAGGCCATCAGCGTGGAAAGTCTAGGACGCTCCCAGAAAAAAATAATTTATTAACGGCGCGGTTTCTGTTCTTTACACCATGACAATAACAATTAATTGTTAAAAAGCAAGTCTACTGACCCTTTCATGTCCTCGTCGATACGTAGGAAGCGTCCTACACTAGACGATGTGCTGCGCACCATCTCGATCAGGCTCCTGAAGTCCCTCTTCAGTGTCTCCGTCTGCCGCAGCTTGGTGTCGTTAATCCCAGTGTGACGCACGACAGCTCCGGGGGTCTCGTCGCCCTTCAGGATTGCGGATATCTGCGCAGAAACAGAGCACCAGGAAACAGTGAGTCTGCACTTTACCTTCAGCTAACGTAGCACAGATGTGCCGGATGATGGAATATCCGATGAGCACAGCGTCGCTTTCCATCCTGCGGAGGGGAGCGAAGCGGCTCCGGGTGGAGATCTCGAAGACCGTAGGCGGATAGTGTTGGTCCCTGGCCTGGCTCGCGTATTTCACTGGGAGTGCAGCGAAAATGTTGTGTAGCCGATGTTGTAAGCACCCTCATATTAACGAGCTCTTGGCATCATAGTCCTCCACGTCCACTGTGTTCTCAAAACTGTCAATTGGATAATACCAAACTCAACTGTGGGCATTCCACAGAAATTAGTCAATTCTATGGAATGATTCAATAACATTTAAAGTGTCTTGCCAATATATCAGATGGACAGCTGACATGAATATTAGAATCCCGGAGGATCAAATGTCTGTCACATTTCGTCCTAATTCCTGCTAAAAATTCATATTTTCTTTTGGAGGCCGCTATATCACTGCGCACAGCACCGGGATTTATGCGTCTATTTGCATTAACCATCTCGAAACTGGAAAAAGTGTCCCATTTCACACTTCGGCAGACAAATTGTCTTCTAAAAACCATAGCTAGGCCTCCACCTCCACCTGTGGTACAAGGAGAGTTTAAAAAGTCAAAGTCTGTTGGTACCAATTCCGTGAAACTGCTAAGATCAGCCACTTTTTTTTTTTAAAAACACTTTTTAGGTCTCCGTAACAAATAATAAATTCAAGTCATGTAATAAAATACTTATTTACCACTGATCTTGAATTTGTTAAAGCCATCTTGGCCGAAAACTGTGTTTTGAATCACAGCCTGCTTACAAACAGAGGATGAAGATTTGCTAGATTCATTCCACTTCTGCGAGTGTGGGGCAGAAATACCTGGACAGGAGGTGAGTCGGCCGCCGGCCACACAGACTGAATCCAATGATCCTGTAAATAGATGTAACTCCAAGGCTGGTAATAATCCAAATTCATGTCGATATGGTTAACAGATGGACACTGCCTCTGTCCTTGTCTGCGACTCCGGTTTCTCCCTGGGGTGATGTAAAAGGGCCTCCAGAATCGGAAACTCAAACGGAGGAGCAGATTAATTTGATTCTCTTAGGTCCTGATAAGTCCGTTTTTCAAATGTGGTTCGAATAGAAAGGAGCGTTTGCTTCTCATAGATCAGCAGAGTTGAAATATATAAATATATATATAGATATATATATATATATGTAAGCGTCTGCGAGGATATGCGGAGTTTGGATGTTTATGGCTTAAAAGACCCCTTTTAGTCTTTTGACATTTGCATATAAATTATAGTTCTGGTCAGAGATGTTACTTGTATAGTGGTTGTAAATTGCCAAATGGTTCTTCGACGTCAAAAAGATTAGAACCAGCCCCCCCGAGAATCCTGGAATCTTCTGATCAAAACCATTCCACAGAGAGCTGTGAATGGCCAAACAAACACACACACACACACAAACTAACACACCTCAGGACAAAATACATTTCTTTATTGTTAGACTATACTATCAGTTAATTGTATCTGGTATCTCCATGTGTTTGTGTTACATTCCTTGTTGGATGATGAGTTTTACGACTCGTTTTTTGTATAGTTCAATCCTAAAACACTTATATTCAGGTTATGTGTGACTTTGGTTGTAATCTCTCCAGAGTATTGTTTCTTGGTACAAGGTCAACCGCGTCTTCATGTCTCGGCAATGGACTTCCAGTAGGATTTGTGAAACTCATCTAATGACCTCGCCGATATTTTGGTTAAAACTACGGATGTTCCAGAACGTCATAAAGCATGCAATGAGCCATAAAACAAAGAGACAAAGGCCGATTCTCCATACCCGCTCAAAATCCATTTCCTCTCATTGGTTCATAACACACCGAAATAGAACTCTCAAAACGATTACCCAAAATACTTTGCTCAGCCAAACTTCTTCTTCGGTGAGGACACACCATTCAGGACTCTCAACCTTCCTCGTGAGTTTTCTTTTCCCGTCAGTTTAAAACTTTCAAGTAACGTTAGTCGTGTGTGGACTTCTTCTCAAGGAACCAGAATTACAAACTTCCAGCTGACTCTCCCGAACTCATCAAGAACCTCCGTATCTACCGCATCAGGACTCTTGTTCAGCAATCGAAAACCAATGCAAGTAACTGCTTAAAATTATTCAGATGCGTGTTTAAATCTCAGTCCCTTTTAAGGTGATTATTGGATTCTTTGATGATTTTTCAGAGGTTGTGGTTAAGTGATGTGAAATACTGCCATTCTTTTCCTATTCTCTATCTTTTCCTTACTTTTTTTCATTCTGTGTATATATGTTTTAGCTAGTTATATGTTAGATATAGTTTCACTTATTAAATCCCTTATATTCACAACGAATCGTCTCTGTTTACTGTTCACAGTTCGAAGTCAATGAATGTTTTAACCTTTGCTACATTTTGCTAAATTACTGCTAGCACTGCACAAAGAAGGACCGTTTATTCTTCCTTGGCCAGGAAAATAATAGTTCCTTGAGTTGATAAATGATTATATTGTCTGCTCGGTGGACGGACAGATCAAATAATTGTAATATTGATTCTGCTACAGTTAATTCGAAGATATAATCTAAATATTTATTATGAATCACAACCAGTTATAATTCATCATAAATATTCACCTTTTTAGAGCTAATAAATAATAATAAACATTACATATATTAAATAAACAAAATAAGAGACACAGGAAATAAGACCATAGGTTGAGGCCTAGATGGCAAGCCATACACGCAGGCGCCATCTTAACCATCCTGTTTTGTTGAAAATTTTAGTTTTTTTTTTGATGATGGTGTGATTGTGCCATAAAGTAGCGTGTGCACCCGCCACTACTGCGAACATGGAAGGGGGGGAAAGGGAATCAGCAGCATATATGTATGTGTAAACCAGTGCGATTCAGCCAGGGCTAGATCTCCTCCACACACCTCCAGGGCGAGACCTGCTAACGTCTCTTCCACCTGGGGCATCATCATGTAACCCCATGCCTTTGCATCCACGGGACGAATATGGCTTACTCCATGAATGAGTTCTCATCATGGAGATCACCAAAGAAGGGGACAGCCCATCGCTGAGGACCCCTCCCCCTGACCACCTGACAGCAACCGGTCATCTAGTTTGGAGCATTTGTGGGTCTCTTGCTCCTGTGGCCAATCTAGCTTTTGTCTGGCCACTGCACAAGTCACCACCTCGAGCAACTCTTCATACGATTTATATGGGCAGCGTTATTCGTTAGCCAGTTAGCTTGTCATTCGTGTTTCCATTCACGTCTATTGCTGTTTTCTTTTGCTCCGTTTCTTTTCTCTCTCGTTCAGTTTTTCACGAGTTCATCAAACAACAGTGATAAGTCAGAATCATTCATCAATCACGGTGAGTAATGGCTTCTTCTCCTGCTATTGTTGCTTGCACTGCTTGCTACATGTATAGTTTAGCTCTCTCTGTCAGCGACGAGGCATTCACATGTAATAAATGCAGGGAAATGGATAAATTCAGAATTAGAGACCAAACTTTAATTGAGTACAGTAAGAATGTGAGGGCTCTAGATACGGCTTTAGATGCAACTAGCTCAGGGAGTCCTGTACATTGTTCGGTTCCGGTTACAGAGCCTCCGCAGCAGGGTGACTGTGAGGCGGCATAGTCGCGGGTCAAAATACCGCTCTTCCGTTCCGATCAAACAGGTTCTCCCCACTCAGTGACGCACCCACTGAGAAACCTGATCAAAGTGCTCTAGTTATTGGCGATTCTATTGTACCGAATGTGAAAATAGAGACATCAGCCACCATTCCATGTCTACTGGGCCAGAGCCGCACCGACATCTGGCAAAATTAAAATTATTTTCAGTAAGATTGTTATTTACGCCGGCGCTAATGATGTTCGACTTACTTCGCCAGTCGGAGATCACTAAAATAACTTTAAAAAGGTGTGTGAACTTGCAAGTACTATGTCAGACACTGTAATATGCTCTGGACCCCTCACTACTTACCGTGGTGACAAGATACATAGCAGACTGTCATCACTCAATGGATGGATGTTTAAGTGGTGCCTGAACATAGGTTTAAAGACTAAAGCCTAACATAGGTTTCATAGACAATTAGACGAGTTTTTGGGGCAGACCTGACCTGTTGAAAGAGATGTTCTTCAATCCCTGCCGGGGGTGGTGCCGCTCTTCTCTAGACATATGGCACAACAGTCTATGGCCCAATCCCAATTCTATTTTATTCCCCAACCCCTCCGCCTACCCCTTCCCTTTGTCCCTTGAAACAAAGTGTCAAGGGATAGGGGTGAAAATATTCCCCTAAGAAATGGGAATCCACTACTATACTGTTCCACGCCGTCAGCTCCTACGATATAACACACCTATCTGGTGTGCAATAACTTTTAATTACTAATGTTAACTGTCTATATTAATGCGCTCTTACTGACACATAACACAAACATATAGACATATATATATCTAAATCTATCACACACATGGTGTAGTGTGCCCCCTTCCTGATTTTTTTTTCTTTTTGCATGTTTTTTCACACTTTATGTTTCAATCGATCAAACAATTTAAATAGAGTCAAGATAACAAGAGTAAACACACATGCAGTTTTTAAAGAAGTTTGTTATTATTATTATTATTTTATTATTAGTTATTAAGGGAAAACAAATCCAAAACTACATGGCCCTGTGTAAAGAAGTGTTTGCCCCCCTGTTAAAACAAAAAAACTGTGGTTTATCACACCTGAGTTCAATTTCTCTAGTCACACCCAGGCCTGATTACTGCCACACCTGTTCGCAATCAAGAAATCTCTTAAATAGGATCTGCCTGACAAAGTGAAATAGACCAAAAGATCCTCAAAAGCTAGACATCATGCCGAGATCCGAAGAAATTCAGAAACAAATGAGAAATAAAGTAATTGAGATCTGTCAGTCTGGAAAAGGTTATAAAGTCATTTTTAAAGCTTTGGGACTCCAGCGAACTACAGTGTGGGCCATTATTCACAAATGGCAAAAACATGGAACAGTGGAGAACCTTCAAAGGAGTGGCCGGCCGACCAAAATTAACCCAAGAGCACAGCGACGACTCATCCAAAAGGTCACAAAAGACCCCACAACAACAACATCCAAAAGAACTGCAGGCCTCACTTGCCTCAGTTAATGTCTCTTCCTGACTCCACCATAAGAGAGACGGGCAACAAAGGTGTCATGGCAGAGTTCCAAGAGAAATAACCGCTGTGAGGCAAAAGAACACAAAGGCTCGTCTTTCATTTGCCAAAAATATCTTGATTATCAAGACTTTTGGGCAAATATTATGTGGACTGTTGAGACAAAAGTTGAACTTTTTGGAAGTGTGTGTCCCATTACATCTGGCGTAAAAGTAACAATGCATTTCAGAAAAAGAACATCATACAAACAGTAAAATATGGTGGTGGTAGTGAGATGGTCTGAGGCTGTTTCGCTGCTTCAGGACCTGGAAGACATGCTGTGATAAATGAAACCATGAATTCTGCCGTTTACCAAAAAATCATGAAGGAGAATGTCCGGCCATCAGTTCGTGACCTCAAGCTGAAGCGAACTTGAGTTCTGCAACAGGACAATGATCCAAAACACACCAGAAAGTCCACCTCTGAATGGCTCAAGAAAAACAAAATGAAGACTTTGGAGTAGCCTAGTCAAAGTTCCTGGACCTGGGAAAAAAAACAAACAAAAAATCCTATTGAGATCTGTGGCAGACCTTAAGGCGTCATGCTCAAAAACCTCCTTTCTGAAGATTCAACAATTCTGCATAGATGAGTGGACAAATTCCTCCACAGCACTGTAACAGACTAATTGCAAGTTATCGCAAACGCTTGATTGCATTTGTTGCTGCTAAGGGTGGCCCAACCAGTTATTAGTTTTAGGGACAAACAGCCACACTGTGTTGTGTGTGTTATTTATTTATTATATATATCTAATATATAAGATTATATATTATAATTATATATACGATATCTCTATATATTATATATATATCACATGGGAACGATTTAAGTCAGCCACCAATGTGCAGTTCTCCCTTAAAAATATGTAGATGCCTGGTATTTCATCGAGGTCGTACCTCAACTATAAAGACAAAAAAAAAAACTCAGAAAATCACATTGTAGGATTTTTAATGAATTTATTTGCAAATTATGGTGGAATTTAAGTATTTGGTCAATAACAAAATTTACTTTGTTATATACCCTTTGTTGGCTATGACAGAGGTCAAACGTTTTCTGTAGTCTTCACAAGGTTTTCACACACTGTTGCTGGTATTTTGGTCCATTCTTCCATGCAGATCTCCTCTAGAGCAGTATTGTTTTGGGGCTGTCGCTGGGCAACATTGATTTTCAACTCCCTCCAAAGATTTTTCTATGGGGTTGAGATCTGGAGACTGGCTAGGCCACTCCAGTACCTTGAAATGCTTCTTACGAAGCCATTCCTTCTTTGCCCGGGTGGTGTGTTTGGGATCATTTTCATGCTGAAAGACCCAGCCACATTTTCATCTTCAATGCCCTTGCTGATGTAAGGAGGTTTTCACTCAAAATCTCACTTTACATGGCCCCATTCATTCTTTCGTTACACGGATCAGTCGTCCTGGTCCCCTTTGCAGAAAAACAGCCCCAAAGCATAACGTTTCCACCCACATGCTTCACAGTAGGTATGGTGTTTCTTTGGATGCAACTCAGCATTCTTCTCCTCCAAACACGATAAGTTGAGTTTTTACCAAAAAGTTCTATCTGACCATATGACATTCTCCCAATCCTCTTTTGGATCATCCAAATGCTCTCTAGCAAATTTCAGACGGGTCTGGACATGTTCTGGCTTAAGCAGGGGGACACGTCTGTCACTGCAGGATTTGAGTACCTGGCGGCGCAGTGTTTTACTGATGGTAGCCTTTGTTATTTTGGTCCCAGGTCTCTGCAGGTCATTCACTAGTTTCCCCCCGTGTGGTTCTGGGATTTTTTTTGCTCACAGTTCTTGTGATCATTTGACCCCACGGGGTGAGATCTTGCGTGGGCCCCAGATCGAGGGAGATTATCAGTGGTCTTGTATGTTTTCCATTTTCTAATAATTGCTCCCACAGTTGATTTATTCACACCAAGCTGCTTACCTATTGTAGATTCAGTCTTCCCAGCCTGGTGCATGTCTACAATTTTGTTTCTGGTGTTCTTTGACAGTTCTTTGGTCTTGGCCATGGTGGAGTTTTGGAGTGTGACTGTTTGAGGTTGTGGACAGGTCTTTTATACTGATAACGAGTTCAAACAGATGCCTTTAATACAGGTAATGAGTGGAGGACAGAGTAGCCTCTTAAAGAAGAAGTTACAGGTTTGTGAGGGCCAGAAATCTTGCTTGTTTTTAGGTGACCAAATACTTATTTTACCAAAGAATTTACCAATTAATTCTTTAAAAATATTACAATGTGATTCTGCTGGATTTTTTTTTTTTCATTTTTTTTCTCATAGTTGAGGTATACCTATGATAAAATTACAGGCCTCTCTCATCTTTTAAAGTGGGAGAACTTGCACAATTGGTGGCTGACGAAATACTTTTTTTCCCCACTGTGTGCCGTGTGTTTGTGTGTGTAGGTAGTATGTGTGTGTATATATATATATATATCTATATATTATATAAGAATTTCAAAATTGATTTAATCAGGGCCTTTTAGTATAGGCTAATGAAAGAAAGGACAATGGAATACAAATACAACGTGCAAACTTCAGTCAGCTTGTTTTTGTTTTTCAGATCAAAATGTTTTGGCCTTTCTGTGGCATCCAATGGCTGACTTCGCCAAGATTTTTCAGTTCATGTGGGCGAGATGTAAGCTTTTTGTCGTAGAGAATGCCCCTAAAATGGCGGGTGATGACCAGGTGTCATCAAACAAAACAAAAACAAGTTGACTGAAGTTTGCACGTTGTATTTGTATTCCATTGTCCTTTCTTTCATTAGCCTACTAAAAGGCCCTGATTAAATAATAATTTTAAATATTCTTACTGTCAATCTGCAATTTATTTTGACCTGTTTTTAACAATTAATGAAGCATTGCGGATTTCATTAACCTTGAAATTATATTTAGTTGAGAATATTTTATTAAGTTAGCCATCTTATATAACTTTTCACAGTTACTCGTGTAATTCGTCATATTATTTAGGCTAATAATATCTAAAAAACAAAGGAATCATGCAATCAGGGTGTTAAAAAAAAACAAAAAAAAAACTCACCTTTCAGTTCACCAACAACTCCACTGACCAATAGCCACTGCACAAATTGTATGCCCAATTTTAGGATTTTTTTGTATTGATTTGAAATTAATTTCTTAATCTCTCTGCGCATCACTTAATAAGAAAGCTGCTAAAACTACTGTATTGATGGAAAAATATTGACTTTGAGGTAAGGGTTTACCCTCCTGTGTATTCTTTGGAAGTTGACATGTGTTATTTTCCAGTTAAGTTTATTTATTTATTTTATTAGGAATTTATCATTAAAAAAAAAAAAGGAAGAAAAGATGTTTAACGTTTTATTTATTTGTTTTTGTTCTGTTTATTTCATTTTTATTCTTTATATATTTATTGTTTTGTATTCTGGTTGTGTCTGTAATTTATTGCTATGACTGTATCCCCTGTGAATGTTATATCTTCAATAATAATAATTAAAAAAAAGGAATCACTAGCAGAAACTCAAAAAAAAAAAAAAAAAAAAACCACTGCACAAAACAAATCCCAGCCAGGTCCGTCACTTTTTTGGGTCCCCATGAAAAATTTCCGTTGTGGTCCGTGCTATTTGCAACGCGTTTCTTCATTTGCATGTGTTGTGAGGATTTGCAGAGCGTGTGTTGTCAAACTGATGAAGATGCTTTCTTAATTTGCTGGTGTTTTTTCAATTTGCATGCGTTTTCTTAAGTAGAAGTAGAACTGCAGCGCGTTGAGTTCTCTCGGCCACCGTAGTTAACCCCCTGGGGTCGAAACCCACACTGGTGCGGTCTGTCTTGTATTTTCTTGATGACCTCGGAAAGAACTCAAAATATTCCGTCAATTTTGACAAACTGCAAAGGGTCTACTTTTATTTGTGTATAGTCATAATAACAACAAAACAATGTGCTTTTGTAAAATAAAGAAAACAAACAGGGTGCACTCAGTCTTCACTGTCTCCGCAAACTGCTTTTAGAAACGTGTCACTAAAATGAACTGAAACTCAGCTAATACTTTACATACAGACATGAGAAATATATCTATAGAAAGCCTGACATGTCTACTCTTAAATGAAGTAACCAAAAACAAATATTCTGTTATAAAGTAATCCGTATGAAACCAACGACAGGTCCAGTTTTTCCCATCGGTTCTCATTACCTCTAATTCGATCACGTCCACACGCTGCTCGCACTATTGATATTACAAATCTCCACGAGATTGCGTGACACATAACAACCACATCACCGTAACACACAGCAACACTGTTCATCTCAGATACTTTTTCATTTTTGGAAAACTACGCTGACAGGAGAAAGCCTTGTATTACCTCGGAAGAACGCGCTGAAGCTTTGTTTACCTCGCAAACAGAACTCGAGGCGACTGGAGCCAGCAGAGATATCTTTCATAATGATACGTAATGTTTTCTCATTTGCATTAGATAATGTTTGTTGGTGCAACTTGAACACATTTACTAGTGTAACTTTTCCCAACTAAATTCCCCGAATAAATGTGTGAAATCGAGTAGTGCACCATTTTGAAATATTGGCACCTTTCTTACTCGAAGTTTGTACAGCGTGAGGAGGTTTTTCATGTTCATACTATTAACAATATTAAGTAATTGTTTTTACATTATAAAAGTAATGTCTAAGAATGTTTAGACCAATCATTACTGTCTGTTAAGAAATTATAGAAAGTAATACTTTTATTTAGCAAGGAAGCTTTAAATCGATCAAGAGTGAAGATAAAGACATTTATAATGTTACAAAAATTTTTATTAAGATAAATGCTGTTCTTCTTACTTTCTATCATCAAAGAAACCTAAAAAATTCTAACTTCGACTCCGCGTTTTCCAACCACAACAATTTAATAATAGTAGTAATCATAATAAATGTTTAAGCAGCAAATGAAAATGATTTCCTAAGGAACATGTGACTGGAGTAATGACGCTGAAATGTTTTAAACTGTTTACATTTTCGTTTAGGACTGTGACTGCATCACCGGCGTCTTGCACATGAGTGTCGTTCGGTTTTGAGTTCGCTGGAAAATTATACAGCGTAAGTGCACAGTATAGTAATTGTACTATAAACCTTTTCCTATTTAGCGCCCAAACTCAGGAATAACCTACCTAACATTGTTCGGAAGGCAGACACACTCTTGCAGTTTAAAACTAGATTAAAGACCCATCTCTTTAACCTGGCTTACACATAACACACTAACATATTTCTAATATTCAAATCAGTTAAATTATTTTTAGGCTGCATTAACTAGGACAACTGGAAATGGGAACACTTCCCATAACACCCTATCATCATTAGAAGAACACCTACATCGTTAGAAGAATGGCATCTCTACGCTAATATTAGTCTTGGCTTTCTTATTCGGGGTCACCGTAGCCACCGGTTTCCAGTCCTGTATCCAGAATCAGATGGTCACTGCATTCGCCCGGATCCAGTACTATCCAGACTCCATGGTGGATCCGCCACCTAGAGATGGCCTCATACAGACTGCATGTCAGCGAGACACGACACTAATACCCCAGGACCGATCCCCAGTCATACCTTGTCTCCCTAGTCTGCCTCCGTGACAGACCACAATCATTTGAGTCTGCTGCACATGTACTATTGCTGCAGCCTGGATTGGAACTGCTGGTGTCTTCTGGCCAGAGGAGACTGGCCCCCGACTGCTCTGGTTTCCTGCGCAAGTTTTTTTCTCCATTATTCTGTCACCGATGAGTTGTTTTGGTTCCCTTGCCGCTGTCGCCTCCTGTTTGCGTCGTTGGTGACACTTCATTTTCCAGCGATATCGTCGCCCCTCGATGCAAAGATCATTTAACTGACTGAGCTGGATGATACATCACTGAAAATTGAGTGTTCCTATTGTCATTGGGCATTGACACACCATTTTGCTAATTAATCTGTACAGTGCTTTGACAATCTGTATTTGTTACAACGCTATTATTAAATAAAGGAGACTTGACTTGACTTATACATACGGTTTCAAAGCAGCTTTACAGTGTCAAACAGGAAAATAGTTTGTCAATAATGCAAGAGGACAATAAGTAATTTTTCCAACTGAAGTCAGTTCATTTGATGATTCAGTGATGTCATCATCCAGTTCAGCTATCTTCCAATAGTGTCTGTGCAATCAGTCAAGCATCCCCAACTAAGCAAGCCAAAGGCGACAGCGGCAAAGAAACACAACTCCATCTGTGACAGAAATGGTGAAAAAACCTTGGGAGAAACCAGGCTTAGTCGGGGGGCCAGTTCTCCTTTGGCCAGACAAAACCAGCATGGCGTGGTTTAATTCCAGGCTGCAATGCTTCTTGTCTGGTTCCCGTGGTCTTGTGCCAATTGTCGTCGAAGTGATGAGGTCTTCACAAGGGATATGTCTCTTGGGCGCATTTAGTTAACTGGTCTCGGGTGACCTCGGAATAAGAATAAAAGAGACTAATATTAGCGTAGATGCCATTCTTCTTACGATGTAATGAGAAGAGTCAGAAGTCCCACGAAGGGACTGTCGCTCTGGTGGGCAGCCTCAACCGCCTAGCTCCACAAATTAAGTGGGTGACTAGAGGATGTTTTCCTACAGAGACCTCGTCAATCAGAGCTTGGCAAGCTGAACTGGGGGCCACATAGACCCTGAGAGTACCAGGACATGTACCTGGGGACAGAATTATTATTTATTTTTTTTTTCTCTCTTGAAGGAACTCCAGCGCTGGTGTTGGTTGTCATACACCAACTTTCCAAAAATGTGCCATCTGAGGGCATAACTTCTAGTTTGAGGAAGTCCTAGCTTTTAAAATGTCTGTACCACATCAGCTAGAAAGCCCAGCATCTCTTAATTGGTCTCCTTCAGAGGCCAGACATGAAGGTTTCAGAGCTCAGGCCGGGGATAAAATATTGCCTCCTGTGCCTGAGATAAGAGATCTCTTCTGATTGGAAACGCCAGTACTCCTGGAACCAGAGCAACCGGGGCAAATGCCTTCCACCTGGGGCATCTTCATGTAACCGTCGCTGAGGACCCTCCCCCTGACCAATCTAGCTTTTGTCTGGACAATGCTCGAGTCACCACCTCGAGCAACTCTTCATATGTTTTATATGGGCAGCATGCTCTTCCCCCAAACACTCCAAGCAATATTCATGCGAGTCCTCTTCAGAGATGGGCCATGAACAAGGAGGTACACATCTCTTTGCAGATACACTCAATATGATTAATAAGTTGTTTTAAGTAACCTCGGTTGGTGACGTTATTGGAATGTGCATGCACCTGAGAGGTTATAAATAGACTTGAAAAGGACACACCTTCAGGTTTCTTCATCTTCAGAGGCTGCTTTGTGTGTGTGTGTGTGTGTGTTACGCTGTTGAGAGCAGTATCATTCAAAAGAAAGAAAGTAAGGTGAAAGTTAAGCCAAATTCTTGGTTTGTCTAACGGTGATAAGAATATTCTTTGTCAATGAAACACCGCATTAAGTCTAGCTTTTGATAGGGAACAAAAATGACTCCCAAATGTCTCAGTTAGTTTGATGTAAGTGTTAGAAATGAGCTCTTTTGAGAGGGGAATTCGATTTTGAAGATTCAAAGTCAACCTGATTAGAACCGATTACAAATTTGATAGTTTACACTTTATCAACTGTTCGTCCAGTGAGACGTTGACATCAGTATATCTTAACAATTTGGATATTTATATTATGCCCTGGCCATGGTCATAATACATGTTAGTGATTATTATTAAGCTACGAGCTAGGTAGCAATATCTGGGCAAAATTTTAACTTTAACATACACAACACTCACGGTGAATAGGCATTTGCCTTGTAACAGTGGAGCTTCGGAAGTCTGTTGCCTTGGCTACGGATGGTGAGGCGCTTGAAGTTCTTCTGAGTTTCTTTGCATGGCTTTAGACTTTGAAGATTTCGGCAGTCACGAAGCTTCAACGAAGTGTTTACTGGATGACCCAATCGCTTGATGTTGCAGCGTGTGAGCGCAAGTTGGAGCACTGTCAACACAAAGGCGAAAGAGCGCTGAATCAGTTTGTGACATTTGGTTTTAAGTCAGCCGATTTGATCCATCCCAGAAGCAATAGTTCTAATCAGATATTGTATCCCTCTTCTGATTCTTCTGAGGAGATAACGACAAGGCTTGGACAGAATTGGACCCAGAGATGGCGGCTGTGATGGGGTGATTAGTTTAGATCTCATGACGGTTTGGAGGGGGAGATCTTTAGATTAGCCTAAATGGTCTGTTCAGTATCTCTGTTCACAGAGGATCCTACCATCTCGCCCTTTGGCTCGTGAGTTCCCATTGCGACTCGCTGGCACGGAACGAGGCCAAGAGAGAACAGGCACACCAAGACCTAACAACCTCCATCATCTGACTGAATGCGGTTGCGGGCCTAGTAAATTAGGGTAACATGGGTTAGGAACACTTGATACGACGTAGGGGTTGCATTGTTTAAATGATCTAATTTGGTCTGGTATTGATCAGAGGGGGGGCAAGGGCGTCAGAAGATATAGGCGTACCCATCAAACTAAATGTTGAGTTCTCTCCGTTCAGGCTCTTGGTCTTTTAATCAACTCGGAAATTTCGGGACAACCCGACGTGCACTTGTTGAAAGACTCTTGGACTGCATTCAGTCGCTTGTGGAGGAGGAAGGCAAGTGTCACAACATATCCTACAATAGTAGAGATGCAAAGTGCTGTGTCAGCGGCAGACCAAGAATGAATGATTGGCGTGCCAGCGGGCGGAAGGCGAGCGATATCTTCTAAAGCTGTATCAACCGGAGTCAAATCAGTAAGTTGCGTTCCTTCCTCCTTGATCCTTTCTGCCAGTTCTGGATCGAGGACGAAGGAAAGCTGTTTGAAGAAGGGTGAGATTTCGATTTCGGCCT
>JADLZN010002103.1:0-326868 GCA_018155175.1 Sinocyclocheilus anophthalmus | reverse complement strand
CAGCACTGAGCATCCTTAACACTTATATACTAAAGAATATGTAAAGCTAATCTTCACAGCTTTAAAATGGCAATATTTCTGTAAAGGTCAATGATTCTTTTATTGCTTGTCCTGGAGACAAAAATATGTGTTGTGATGTACACCATATAATCTATATTCTAAGACAAGTAAAGTAAAGTGAAGGTGTTTATTATAATATTTACTGTAATGTGTTATTACAATTAAAGTCAGTATATTTGCATGTTTGAGAGGGCGCACTCTCAAACATGCAAAAAAAATACAAATAAAATAAAAATAAAAAAATAAAAGGGAAAAGCAAATGTAGTCCTCTCTGGCCTTAATGTCGTCCTCTGAGCCCATCTCATCACTGGCTTTCATACTGCAGAGCTGAATCAAACATGGTTTCATATAATGTGAGCGAAAGCAATCGCAGGGTCAGATCAATAGACTTTTAACCGCATCTCTGCAGGCCTCTTCTCCACTCAGCCACTTTTGTCTTCTGGCTAAATACCTTATTTTGATGTCTTCCAAACCAACTTACCTCATCTGACCAAACTCTTTCACAGTCTCTTTCACTCGAGTCTGCCTTCCTCATCTGCTTCATGTGCCATGTGAAACGCTGTTTTAGATATTTTATGACTATGTATACCTTCAGGGACACTAGGCGCGTTTCCATTACCTTCAAATTGCGCAAATTGAAATTGAGAATTGAAAATACGCCTAATGGAAACGCGTCAATTTTGCAAAAACGGCCATATATCGCAAAAAAGTTTTTACGCTTGCATGAGGTGGTTTTTCAGGCAATGCGAAAAAGGAATAATTCGCAAAAAACTGCAATGGAAACGGCTTTTTCACATTTACAGGTCACATGGAGTATGTAAAAAGTCATATGATAATTTTTCAATGTACTATAACCTCCAAGAAAAACTTCATACGTGACCGGTCTCCAGTAAAAGGGGTTTTCCTACCATTAATGCTTAGACAATTTACACAATGCACATGTCTGTGGTGCAGTGTGGCTCTGATACACAGAAGCTGATTGCGGCCACAATGCTTGTGTTAATGTTTTTATACAGTCTATGGTTTATTCCAGCCGCGCCACGCACGTTTCTGAAGCGGCACTCTTTGCTTCTTCTGTAAAGATACACGCATAAGCCTCCTTTGAATAAATATAGCCAAAATCTGTCAAAATCCCACCAAATCCTTTGCCATGACTTATCGCGAGAGGCAAAAGGTTACGTTTTAGTCGCGTAACATTGCTTAATGGAAACGCCGTCATTTCACAAAACTTTATCGACATTTATAAAATACCGCCAAAGTTTTGCACAAATATGTAATGGAAACGCGCCTAGTGACCGTTTCGCTGTTTAATTCTATATAGCATTATATAAATAGCTCCACAAATCTGATTGGTCAAGCACTTTTCAAGCGTGATGATATAACAGCCCAATAGCACTGAGACTTTTTTGTTTGTATCATTCTGCTTGCTTGTTGTTTGCCTGTTCCTATGGAAGCCTGTTTTCATAAGGTAAATAAATAATTAAAATAAATAAAAATTGTCAATTAAAACTGCGAAGCTTATCTCAATTCTTTCTTTGTGCAATTATGAGGTTCGATTAAAATTCGGAAGTTTGTTAGAAGTGTGAGATTAAGTTTCGCAGTCTGGAAAAAAGGTCAGAATTGCTGACTGCCGTCTTTGTCCCTCTTTAAACTCCCACCGCTGCAGAAAGTTCAGAGAGCGATCAGCCGTCCTGAAATAATCCCGCCACTCCAAACTCCTGCTTTGTTTTCACAACAGTCGGATCAGCTGATAACCATCAGCCGTGCGAACAATCGCAGATCAATTCAAAAGACAACAAAACCCATCGCTGCTCCAGGAATCTGCTGTTGAAGCTGAGGAAAGAGACCTTTAAAGGGACGGTTCAGCCAAAAATGATCTTTCTGTCTTTTTTTTTTTCATGCAACACGAGGCTGCTGTTCCATGTAATTATTTGTGAAATTTACTAACAGTTTTTGATTGAAAATTGTTTCAAAGTAAATCCTATGCCAATTATTTTCAGTCTAGTTCAGGGGTGGCGAACGTCGGTCCTGGAGAGCCCGCAGCCCTGCAGAGTTTTGCTTCAACCCTAATCAAACACACCTGAACAAGCTAATCAAGGTCTGAAGGGTTACTAGGAAGCTACAGGCAGGTGAGTTTTAATTAGGGTTGGAGCTGAACTCTGCAGGGCTGAGGCTCTCCAGGACCGACATTCGCCACCCCTGATCTAGTTGGTGATGGGAAGCTGTCAACCAGCCCCAAAAAAGTCTATATGCAATATTTCAAGTATTCAGAAGTTATGCAATAGTTTTGTGTGAGGAATCTAAAATTTAAGGTCAAACGATTTAATTAGTTAGAACAAATCTTGCATGCACCCGAAGTCTCAAAACTCTCACATTCAAACACGGTGCTTTGAGATGCATTATGGTTTAAATTCAGTGACGTCCAGTGCTGAATACACGTATCTTTGTAGGCCAAAACCTGGAAACGAGTTTAGAATTTTAGGTTCCATTGTCCCAAAATCAAAGGGAATTTTGAATGGCTGATTTGTGCTTGAAATAAGGTCTGTGGTGAACACACAAGATACGATATGTCAGGTTTTATTCTACGGCACAAAATACATCAGTAATGTGTGTTGTTTAAGTTTTACTAGTCTTTAATAAGGTGGTTGCTAACAAGTGGCTAAATGGGACTACAGAGGTTAAACGTCATCACGTCGAACAGCTAAACTCATCTACTCACTAATTGCTTTTACAGCCTCATCATGTATATAATTGAGCTCTTGCAAAATGTTTTTACATAAGGACTGAAAAAGTTGTCAGAAATCATGCGGCCGTAGTTTGTTTATAGTCTATGTTTAGCTTTTTACTTCTGCCGATTGCCTTCTTTGAAGTTGTGTTCATTCGTGAAGATTCTTGATCTTGATGAACAAAATGTGTGAGAATCAACAAAGACCAACTGAAAATCAACTTGTGTTGGTCACAGAGCTTATTTTCTGCAATAATCCAATGGAAAAGCCAATGGAAAAATCCCGTTGGGTATTTGTCGAGGGAACAAAGGTGAAAAATAGGCATACTAAAGCGCTCTATTGGGTTTCACGTGTCTCGCAACCAATCGTAATGCAACAAGATTGAATATGCACAAGTGTAAATGAGATTCAATAGCAAGAGGGCAATTTGCATTTTATGCAAAAACACTTTGGAGCAACATGTGGTCGAGTAAATAATGAGGTGTATCAAAACAAAGACAGTTGTCAACACATCCGGTTAATATTCCCCCTAAATCTAATAACTCTTGATGTGCCACGCTTTGAAGCAACAACTGCAATCAAGTGTTTGCGATAACTGGCAACGAGTCTTTCACGTTGCTGTGGAGGAATTTTGCCCCACTCTTCTTTGCAGAATTGTTTTAATCCAGCCCCATTGGAGGGTTTTCGAGCATGAATGGACTGTTTAAGCATCTCAATCGGATTTAAGTCGGGACTTTGATTTGGCCACTCCAAAACATTAATTTAGTTTTTCTTGAGCCATTCAAAGGTGGAATTGCTGGTGTGTTTTGGATCATTGTCCTGCTGCATAAACCAAGTGCGCTTGGGCTTGAGGTCACAAACTGATGGTCGGACATTCTCCTTCAGAATTTTCTGATTGAGTGCAGATTTCATGGTTCCGTCAATTATGGCAAGGCGTCCAGGTCCTGAAGCTGCAAAGCAAACCCAGATCATCACACTACCACCACCAAGTTTGACTGTTGCTATGATGTTCTTTCTATGAAATGCTGTGTTGGTTTTACACCAAATGTAACGGGACACAAACCTTCCAAAAAGTTAAACTTTTGTCACATCATTCCACAGAATATTTGCCCAAAAGCCTTGGTGATAATCAAGATATTTTTTGGCAAATAAGAGACGAGCCTTTGTGTTCTTTTTGGTCAGCAGTGGCTTTTGCCCTGGAACTCTCCCATGGATGCCGTTTTGCCCAGTATCTTTCTTATTGTTGAATCATGAACACTGACCTTAATTGAGGCAAGTGAGGCCTGCAGTTCTTTAGATGTTGTTCTGGGTTCTTTTATGACCTCTTGGATGAGTCGTCGTTGTGCTCTTGGAGTAATTTTGGTTGGCCGGCAACTCCTGGGAAGGTTCACCATTGTTCCAAGTTTTCTCAATTTGTGTATAATGGCTCTGACCATGGTTCACTGGAGTACCAAAGCCTTAGAAATGGCTTCATAACCCATTCCAGACTGATACATGTCAACTATTTTGATTCTCACCTGTTCTTGAATTTCTTTACATCACGGCATGATGTGTTGCTCTTTAACCATGCTTCACTTCGTCAGACAGCTTCCATTTAAATGATTTCTTGATTCAACAGGTCTGGCAATAATCAGGCCTGGGTGTGGCTAGTGAAATTTAACTCAGCTTTATAAAATAATGTGGTTAATTGCAATTCTTTCATGATTTAACAGGAGGGGGAAATAAATTTTTCACGTAGGGCCACGTAGGTTTGGACAGCTTTTTTCCCTTAATAAATGAAATCATCATTTAAAAACTGCATTTTGTATTACTTGCATTATCTTTGTGTAATATAAATTTTTTTTGATGATCTGAATCTTTTAAGTGTGACAAATATGCAAAAAATTTAAAAAACAGGAGGGGGGCAAAAACCTTTTCACAGCACTGTATATGATCCAGCTGTGATGGACATGTACCATAGTATTCTTTAAAGTACCATGCATAAGGGAACAGGGAGATCATTACAAATGGAATGCCTGAGAAAAGTGTGTTAACATTTTTGTTGTGTTAAACTGCACTTTAGTGTGTATGTGTGTTATTTTTATATTTTTATAAATTTATGAGTCCTCATCCCACCCCATTCCAGGGATTTCTGGGATAGTTCCAGTCCTCCAGTGACTGCAATTTGATCACAACAACTGAAGTGTTCATTATCAACAACTGGTGTGTGTGTTTGTATACAAATTAGCATGAACACAGATTATTCAAATTCCTTTTAACAGAGTCTGATCTGTTAAAAAATGACAGTTATGACAAATATTTCCAACATGGATGATTCAGAGAATTCATCTGTTAGTGTGTGCGCTATAAGCAGCTGTGCACACTCTTGTAACTGCGCTCCTAACTGTAATTGGGCCGCTGGGCTTTACGAGGCTGCCGTAAATTTGTCGCTCTTGTGCTAAAGACTATTATTAATTTGACTTAAGAACCTTCTGCAAGGACACATTCACTCTCTCTCTGCCACACAGACACACAAACTTACATATTTTTCTAATTGTTTTCCTTCAGGTTCTGTCTTAAAAATTCATTACATTCACTTCGGCTTTTTCCATGCTTTACATACTATTGTCCTACTTTGCAAGTTAAAAATTGAAGGAGTGCTTTCCAAAACAGATATAATAGAAAGTTTGGGGTCAGTAAGAATTTATGTTTTTGAAAGAAATTAATGTTTGATTGTAGCAAGGATGCATTAAATTAAGCAAAAGTGACAGTAAAGATTTTTACAATGTTACAAAAAAAATTATATTTGAAATAAATGCTGTTGTTTTGAATGTGCTATTCATTAAATAATCCTGAAAAATTGTACCATGTTTCAAGCAGAACTGTTTTCAGCATCGATAATAATAAGAAAAGTTTATTTAGCAGCAAATCAACATATTAGAATGATTTTGAAGGAGCTGTGGACACTGGAAGACTGGAGTAATGATGCTGAAAATTCAGCTTTGCTCAAAGGATAAATTATTGATGATGATGATGCTGATGATTGGCATTTTATTTATATGTGCTTTCTCAACACATACAATATATAGAAACTGTTATTGTAAATTCATTACTATTTAACAACTTATTGTTTTTATGTCTTTTTATCACACAAATGCAGCCTGGTGAGCTAAGAGTCGTTTTTTCAAAAACATTAAAAATAGTTGAAAAAAACCACAAAAAACATATGTATAATATATATACACACACACACATACATAATACATATATATATATATAGATAGATATTATAATCTACCATATAGCATGTATTATATAATAACATTTATATACAATACTACATACATACATAACATACATAACACATTAATACAGACCCTATACATCATATAAAATATGATATATATAGATTTGTATAATAAAACAAATAAATAGAAATACCTCAAGACAATCAAAAGCTGTGTTTGTCCTTTGTGGCAATTCTTCAAGTTATTTGTACAGAGGGGGAGGTGGTGGGTGACATACAAACTGACAGACTAATAACATGACCTGAACACTAAGTGACACCATCAGAACATCATACACACACACACACACGGACACACATGAGGTACACACCCTGTAACATTCCATTGTAAAACTGTGCTTAATCGAAGTGAAGCATTCGTGCCTCTGAAATACTCATTAACACATTTAAACTTTTATTTCCCCTCTTCTAAGAACACGCCAAGAACTGCATTATGCCAACACCTGGATGGAGCCGCTCAGGTACAGACATGAACAGGCATGTATCACTGGCATGAAACTGGGTCAGTGTGCCAGTGTGAGTGAACATGAACTAAATGTTGTGCGAAAACAGAATAAATTAGATTAGAGTGAGACTTAGTTAATGAAATTAAGAGCTCCTGTACCAGGGGAAGACTTCTCGTTTCGCCACACAAACAAACACACCGTGTCTCAAAACCCGGCCTTCTGAGAACAGCTAGACAAGTGTGAAGGGCAGTCAGTCAACACCTGAATCTTGTCTGGTGTTGAATGAAGCCAAAATGAAGACATGATATTCCGTAGTGACTATGATGCCATAATGTCAACAAAGTCAAAATGATGTAATGGACTTACCCTCTCTCCTTTGGGGGGGAAACACTGGCAGACCCTGCAGTCTCGACCATCGCACCTTTCTGTCTTGTCTCCCTAAAACACAGAAATATAGTTTCAGAAATGGAGTGAAACACACTCATACACATGTAGGCTCATAAACACTAGGCATTCAGGATGGAAACTCACTAATTATCTGTATCAATATTTCAATGTTTAGAAAGTCAACATTCATTACATACAGGTATATGTGAACCTGGACCACAAAAACAGTCATAAGTGTCAGTCATTAAAAAAAATAAGTAATATAATATAATATAATTAGTGATCGACCGATATTGATATTTTATAACCGATACCGATACCAATTATTTGCATGTTTATGTGCCCGAAAACCCATATGCAGAACCGATATTTATTTACTATTATAAAGTAAATAAATGACTGAGTAAAGTAAGAACATGCTTCACTTTGGTTTTTCCTCTTTCAGTCATCTTAAAAAAAGTGTTGAAAATTAGCAGTCTTTCATGTTAAAATTAATCTTCACATTACAACAATAAAAAAACATTTTATTTATAAAAAGCATCAACAGCAACAACACTAATATTAACAGTAAGCAAAATAAATGTAGAAGGTCTAATTTTTTCAAATGGAGAAAATAAATAAAGGAAATTAGTCATATCAACTTCATTTTAAACTAGTTTTAGTAGGTTTATAAGATGTTTAATAGCTATAGAGTCAAGAATAATTCACTGGATAATTTTAATTCACTGAATAATATTTTCTGGAATATTGAAATATAACAAACAAAACGTTGTATTTTATTGCATTTCTCAACTGGTATGTTGTATCAGAATTACTAATGTTTTTTGTCGTTCTAAATTATGAAATGCGTGCTGACAAAGCGCTGTTTATCTATGCATTTACACAGAACTATATTCAAACTGCGATCGCTTGTGGAGATAATAAATAATTAATTTCCATAGAGTTGTATTTATTTAGATGTTTATTAGCGAAATAATGGTTTTATAGTAAATGTTAAAGGGGTCATATGATGCAATTTCAATTTTTCCTTTCTCTTTGGAGTGTTACAAGATCTTGGTGCATAAAGAAGATCGTAAAGTTGCAAAGACTTAAAAGTTCAAATCCAAAGAGATATTCTTTATAAAAAAAAATAAGAGTCAACCACGCCTACCAAAAAACGGCTCGTTCTAACACGCCCCACATATCTACCTCACTCTGTGGGAAGATTTGCATAACAGCGCCCAAATGTTCACGCAAAGAAAGAAAACTTTTATTCTCGCTGTAGTATTGTTGCCGCTGCTGCCATGTCGTGAAGGTGCTGTGTGTTTCTTTGTGAAAGCGAAACTACTTGGTTTGGTCTTCCAAAAGAGGACGATACACGCTTCGTCATGCCTAGAGCTGATTCATGCTGGTCGCTGAGGAAATACATCAACTTTCACCGTGGACAAAGCGGAGTCCAGCACGGTGTCCGTCACATGTGGTTGCCGCTCATTCATCGAATCCCGCCGGGCGCGCCGTTCTCAACCCCGCCGTCTCAGCTTACTCTATCCCGGCCTCAGCGCACGCTAAGCAGGGGCTGAGGCTCACGCTAGCCCGCCCTCAGCGCACGCTAAGCCGGGGCTTCCCCTCACGCTAGCCCGGCCTCAGCGCCCACTAAGCCGGGGCTTCCCCTCATGCTGTGTTGTTCGTTGTGAAAGCGAAACGACTTTGTTTGATCTTCCAAAAGAGGACAAGACTACAAATCAGTGGTTAAGTTGTATTACCCACTGTTCCAGACAAGGAAAGGCAAGGCAAGTTTATTTGTATAGTACATTTCATACACAATGGTAATTCAAGTGCTTTACTAAAATAAAATAAAAAACAATAATCACAACAATAAAACAAGGAATTTAAAAACTTTGAAAATGATTAAAAAAAATGTATTTAAGAGGTTTAAAATGAATTTAAGAAAAGATTATACATATAATATAGTGCAATAAGTTCGGACATCGCACAGTGCTCATTAAATAAATAAACAAATGAGTTTTGAGTCTGCATTTAAATGACTAATGTTTTAGCACATCTGATCACATTCTGGAAGCTGATTCCAACTGCGGGAGGCAAAATAGCTAAAAGCAGATTCTCCTTGTTTTGTGTGAACCCTTGATATATCTAACTGACTCGATCCTAATGATCCGAGTGCTCTGTTAGGTCTATATTCAGTGAGCATATCTGCTATAAATTTAGGTCCTAGGCCATTGAGTGATTTATAAACGAGTAAAAGTACTTTAAAAACAATCCTAAATATAACTGGAAGCCAGAGTAAGGACCCGAGGACTGGTGTAATATGCTCATATTTTCTGGTTCTAGTCAGAATTCTGGCAGCAGCGTTCTGGATGAGCTGCAGCTGTCTAAGGGTCTTCTTGGGAAGGCCGGTGAGGAAAACATTACAATAGTCCACCCTGCTGGTGAAAAAGGCATGAACAAGTTTATCCAAGTCTTGACTGGAAACAAAACAACTAATTCTTGCAATGTTTTTTAGATGAAAGTATGCTGAATTTGGTTACTGCTTTGGCGTGACTACTGAAACTAAGGTCTGTCTCCAGAATCACACCAAGAATCCTGACTTGATTTTTAGTTGTTAGACCCTAGAGTCAAGGTATGCATCCCCCCTTTTGCGAACTGCACGTTGTTCCACCTGCAATGGACTTCGGTTTTTTCTTTGTTGAACTGAAGAAAGTTCTCGCACATCCAACTTTTAATTTCATCAATGCATTGGCAGAGGGAGTCCATGGGGCTGTAGTCATTTGGAGATAAGGCAAGGTAAATCGGGGAATCATCTGCATAGCTGTGATAGGCGATTTGGTTCTTTCTCATTATTTGACTTAGTGGGAGCATATACAGGCTAAACAAGAGCGGTGCAAGAATTGAGCCTTGTGGGACTCCGCATGTCACTTAGACTTGTGCTCTCCTATACTCAAATAATAACCTCTCCCTTCTAAGTATGAACCATTTGATTACCATCCCAGAAAACCCGACCCAGTTTTCCAGTCTCTCTAGTAGTACGTTATGATCGACAGTATCAAACGCAGCACGGAGATCTAGTAGTACCAGCACTGATAATCTGCCAGATTCAGAATTTAAGCGAATATCATTTATTATCTTAATGAGTGCTGTCTCTGTGCTGTGATGCGGTCGAAAACCAGATTGAAAATTGTCCAGGTATCCATTTGAGTTTAAGTATTTGTTCAGCTGATTAAAGACTACCTTTTCAATAATCTTTCCTATAAAAGGAATATTTGATATTGGTCTATAGTTGCTCATTATGGTGTTATCAAGATTTCTCTTTTTTCAGAAGGGGTTTAACAACTGCAGTTTTCAGGGAGTTTGGAAAAGTCCCAGAAAGAAGTGAGGCGTTCACCACTTCTAAGAGATCTGCTTCCAAACAGTTAAGCACACTTTTGAAAAAATATGTGGGAAGTGTGTCAAGATAGCATGTTGACGATTTAAGGTGCTGTACTATTTCTTCCAAAATTTTGCTATCAATTTCTTCAAAAGCAGACATAGTATCTTCTTTTTGATATTGTGGTCGAATATGTCTAACCTCTGCATAACTTGGATGTGCTAATCGCCTTCCTGATATTATTGAGCTTCTCAGAAAAGAAGGAAGCAAACTAATTGCATTTGCTGTCTGAGAGCATTTAACTGGCAATCTGACTTGGGGGGTTTGTCAGTCTCTCAACAGTAGCAAAAAGAGTGCGAGTGTTGTTTAAGTTACTGTTTATAAGGTTTGAGAAGAATGACTGTCTAGCTTTGCCTAGTTCCACATTGAAAGCACAAAGGCTGTCTTTATATATGCTATAGTGTATTTCAAGTTTCGTCCTCCGCCACATCCGCTCAGCTTTTCTGCATTGTCTTTTCATACTCTGAACTACTGTTGATTTTCTCCAAGCTGATTTCTATCTGCCAGACTTCTTACTGACTTTTAAAGGAGCAATATAATTAATAACATTCCTAACTTTTGAGTTAAAGAAATCAAGGAAAAGATCAACAGAGTCTGCAGAAATGCTTGGTGTTAAAGATATAGCCTCCATAAATAGCACACTAGTGTTTTCGTTAATGCATCTCTTTCTGACTGAGACCGATCTAGATTCAGTGGTAACAGAGATCAATATATCAAAGAAAATACAGAAGTGATCAGATAGTGTTACATCCATAATAACAATGGATGAAATGTTTAGACCTCTACTGATGATTAAATCTAGAGTATGTCCCCGATTGTGTGTGGGTTCATGCACATGATGAATCAGGTCAAAAGTGTTTAAAACCGTTATAATTTCTTGTGTAGTTTTGTTTTCTGCATTATCTATGTGAATATTAAAATCCCCTGCAATAGCAAAACAGTCAAACTCTGAGGAAATCATTGATAGCATTTCTGTGAACTCTTCAACAAAGGCTGGAGAGTATTTTGGAGGCCTGTAAATAATGATAAACAGAATGCGTAGAGCAACTTTCAGCACAATACCTAGATATTCAAAAGACAAATACTGACCAAATGACACTTGCTTACATTGATAGACATCTTTAAATAGAGCAACTCCACCTCCACCTCTCCTAACAGTCCTGAAAACACTCATGAAAGTGAAGTTAGGAGAGGCTGTTTCATTGAGGACCGTTGCACCGCAGCTGTCTTCTAGCCATGTTTCATTTAGAAACATAAAATCCAGGTTGTTTGTGGTTATTAAGTCATTGATTAGAAATGATTTATTTTTTAGTGAGCGAATGTTTAAAAATGCTAACTTGATGGCATTGCATTTTGTCTCAACAGCAATATTAGTTTGATGCATAACAGGCCGCAGATTAGATAAGTCAGCCGTACAGCTTAAGAAGCCCTTAGACTTTCTATCACGTGATAAAACAAAAATAGAGAAGGCTACTGGCACACTGAGTTCCCGCTTGTTCTGTAAACATTTGAGAATGTTGCTGCTATTATAGCGGGGACCCGCCACATATCACTGAGAGCTGTTATCAGTTGTTTTTGGTTCACCTACAGCAGATGGAGGGTTTGGGCCCTGGCATTGTGGCAGCGGCCGGAGAGCTCTCACAGGAGGAGGAAGACGAGCTGGGCCCACAGGCTTTGGTGGTTGTGGGGCCCGCCGTTTTTTTAGTTGATATCTGGGGGCTTGCAGCAAAAGAGTGGGAGAGTTTGGTCCCAGCATAAACCAGTTCCTCCATTTTCTGTGAGAAGCTTAGAAGTGGAGATGTTGGAGAGAGGGGGGGGGGGGGGGGGGGCGTGATAATGTGTCTGGTGAGATGGGCTATGGCTCTTGTGTTTCTGGTGGCTGAAATATGTTGTCCTGGCTTCCCTGGCTGTTTTCCAGAAAGTCGTCCTTGGATGCTGAGTCTTGGAGCTGTTCTGATACGTCACAGTCTGTCTGTGATGAGCTCTGTGGGCAGGGCTCAGCCGTGATGATGTCCATGAGCAGGGCTTGTTGTGGCTGCGTGTTATCAGTGTCCTTGTGGGATGTGTCAACCACATGATGACTCGGAAGCTGATATGAAGTCCTGTGGTCACTCATACTCTGTCCAGGTGTGTGTGTGCCATTCAGGTTGAGTAGTTTGGCACACACTACTGAAGGATGACGGATGGAGAAGTAGATGTTGTCCTTTAGCACTCTTGCACCAAGTTTGTTTAGGTGGAGGCCATCCAGTTTAAACAGTTGTCTATGGCCCCAGAAAAGATTGAAGTTATCGATGAAATTGACTCCTTTTAAGCTGCAGATTCTTTGTAGCCATGTGTTCAGCCCAAGCAAACGTGAAAACATTAGTTAATCTTGCTGGGAGGGGCCCACTGATGAACGACTGAACTTTAAGTCTTCGAAGTGTTTCAAAGAGTTCACTGAAGTCCTTCTTAAGGAGTTCTGACTGCTCTTTCCGAATATCATTCTTCCCCACATGGATGATGATTCGATTTGCAGTCTTGTGCTTCATTAGAATTTTCCCAAGTTCCTTGTTCAAATCAGAAACTGTTGCTTGAGGAAAGCAGAAAGTTGCTGAATTTCTGCTACTGATGTTTCTGATAATGGAGTCGCCCACTATCAGAGTCCTGGGCTCGGCTGCGCTCTGAGCTGAAAGCCGCTGTCTGCTCGACATTTAGCGTCTGTTAGTAGCGATGTTAGCTGCTGGCTGATCCGATCCATGTTTAATCACATTTGGGGATTCCTCACCCACATTCATTAATGCTTCAAATCTGTTCTCAAGATGTATAGGGGGTGGTAGAATACCAGTATTCACAAGCCTTGTCATAGCCGAATCTGGGGTAGAGGATGCTACGGCAGCAATACGAGAAACTCGTGACAATCTGATGTCTCTACTGCCTTTGGGTCTCGCTCCCTGTTTGTGCCATCGATTAGTGTGACAATCAATTTTGGCTTATTCCTCTACACTTGGTATAAACTGTTGGGACTCACCGGCTGTATGCTGAGGGGGTCCGTGACGACGGTCTGCTGAGTGTTCTGCCTGTTTTGGAAATCCAGCAAGTAACTTTGTTTCAAGAAACCGTAATCCTTTTAGAAGTTGCAGTATTTCCTGCAGCAAGTAGATTCCGCAAGAGGCATTTTCTTTCTCTTCTGTTTGAATGTGGGCAGCTGCGCTTTCCCTTCTCCGGAATGTAAGCTGCAGGCAGTGGGAGGCAAAGTCTTCTTTTTCATGGTATTATTCCAGTCCCAGAGAGTTTTTAGTTTGAGTGTTTGTGCCAAAAATATGTTGTTTGAGCACTGTGCTGATCTGCTGAAGTAAAAATCTTAGAAAAATCAAAGAAAATTACAGAAATAGGGAGCAAAGCGCAGAGCAGTAAGCAAAAACTTCCGAACGGTAGTGAAGCCGGAAGCGAACAGTTTAACCCAAATATCCAAATGTGTGCAGCACATTTTATGGAGGACTGTTACTGATCCTGGGAGAGTAACGTTAAACTAAAATGCCGGCAGTTCTGACTCACGTAAGTACGTTTTCATTTAAAGGATTTGCCACTGATGATTCAAACGCGAGTTTTGGGCAGTAGAGTAGCACTTGTTGTTTGTCATTTCTCGATCACAAATGCAGACATGGTTTTAATGTTTACGCGGCCAATGTTAAAAATTAATTTTTTTTTTTTTTTCCCACTTTCGGCAAGACGCAACGCTAAAAAGACAGTATAAGTCATTATATCAGTAATTATGTCCCCACTGGATACAACAACAAATGCCTCGTTTATAAGGGTTTTAATGTTTTTGTCTCGTCGCCCGGGCAGGACACGGCATCACAGTATGGTAAGGGACGTAAAATTTCTCACGCTTGAGGTATTCGGCCAATCGCAACGCATTGGATAGCTGGCCAATCACAGCACACCTCGCTTTTTCAGACCGATGAAAATCAACGCGTTTCAGAAAGGCCGGGCATAGAGGAGAAACAATAATGTACAGTATGTGGAAAATAATGGGTTTTTTAACTTTAAGTCCATAACACATTTCATTACACCAACTACACAAAATAATGTTCTTTTTAGCCGCATCCTAGCACCAACACCCCCCCTTTAACCCACCAATTTAGCGCACGTGTTTAAACACAGTGCACACACACATCCAGTTAAAAGTTACATGCGGTAGCCGTGCTGGAGCATTTCCTGAGCATCAACCAACCACATCAAAGGTGAGTGAACAGCAATATGAAAGCGCCTTCACGAGACCAAGTATGAGCATAGACAACAGACAGAGAATTAAATTTAGCGTTTATATTTCCAACATGCGCTCATTCATGGCTGTATTATTTAATTAATGCAAAGTTGTCTTTATTGGGAGAGGACTTGACGGATTATCTTAAGTGACTCCGTGAGTTGGTCTCTATTTCTTAGAGCAAAGCTGCATAAACTGCATATCAGGCATTTATGTAATACATCTAATTTGTGCATTAATGGCTGTTATGTTAAATAAAGTTAACTAACCACAGTAAATCAAGTACCCGTGCACGCCACTGTTGTTGTCTTGCTTCCCCTCAGACGCGCTGCAATGTTGATCCTGCGCACAATTCTCAAAACACCCACAAGATGGCGGCGTTTATCGGTAAATCCGATATTACAAAACCGATATCCGATATATTATGGTAAAATGCTTAAATATCAGGAAAAATATTGGTAAATCGAATATCAGTCGATCTCTAAATATAATAATAAGTAAAATAATAAATAAAATAAATAATACATTTCCATTGCTGTATGGGTGTTAGGATATAGGACAATATTTGGCTCAGATACAACTATTTGAATAACTGGAATCTGAGGGTGCAAAAAATAAAATATCAGAAGATGGCCTTAAAGCTGTCAAAATGAAGTTTAGTTGATAGTACTAATCAAGAATTAAGTTTTGATATAGTTACGGTAGGACATTTACAAAATATCTTCATGGAACATGATCTTTACTTAATATCCTAATGATTCTTGGCATAAAAGAAAAATCGATAATTTTTACCCATACAATGTATTGTTGGCTATTGCTACTAATATACACATGCAACTTATGACTGGTTTTGTGGTCCAGGGTCACTTAAAATTGATCAATTTTCAACATTTTCAACTTCTTTGTGTTCCGAGACTTCGCCTATTATCTATGGGAGGTAGATCTTTCTCTGTTATGGCTCCCAAACTTTGGAACACATTGCCCCTGGCTCTCCGGACAATAACCACACTCCACTAATTTAAAACCTATATGTTCCACCAATATTACCAATGTCATGTTAATATTACCTGTTATAATGTTTTTTTTAATTTTTATTATGATACTGTATTGTTCTGGACTTGGAGAATGTCTTGTCCATGTATGTAGGAATGTATTTGCTTTTGTCATTGTGCAGTGTCCTTGAGCTTGGGAAAGGCGCTATATAAATTAAACTTATTATTATTACTAAATACATAAAACAAAATGTTTAAATATACTAATTTATTTATTTCACGATTTAGTTTCATATTTGGAATTTTAATTAATTCAATTTACTAAATGTTTTAATTTATATTTATTTATGTTACCGTCCTGCAGGAAAAAAGATGTTTCAAAAATCAACATAAGATAAAACTTGAAATGCACAACTTAATACTTTTTCTTACTTTGCTCAAAAATAACCAGAGGTGCTATCATGAATAACCAAGTTTCATACAATGCAAAATAGAAGTTTTATTCCAGCTACAATAGGCCAAGATCAGCGTCAACTTTTTCACATCATGTATCGTACATCACAAATTGCCATGTTTTTGATAGGTATCAGTACATGTGATGCTTGTCTCGTCTACTCCAGGGTTTTTGAAAATATATTTCCATTGTTTGCACAGCAAACTAGACTAGACGACGAGAGATCCACAGACATACACGTGACCTAAGAAGCACAATGGCAGGAATGTAAACAAAAAGATAATGAAAGAGATAGAGAAAGAGACACAAAGACAAAAAAGAGATGGGAGGCACAGACTGAAATATGTGAGCACATTAAGTACAAGCGGGAGAGGAAATTTAGGTCAGATGTGTTATGTCTGTTTGGAGGTAGTCAACCACGTAAAGAGAGGAAGAGAGAGAGAGTGATAAACCGTACTTGCAATCAGACGCCATTCTTTCACAAAAGCACACTTATCGCACACGCATGCGCAGTGTCTAAACATAGACAAACATCTCAAATGAACATGTGATGCACAGAAAGGCACAAAATCACTTTATCAAACTTTCACATTTACTGTTCCCCTATGGTTGAATGATCTTTCCACTGTACAGCAATGGACAGCTCAGTCCATTGCAATATGCAACAACGCATCTCTTCCATGAGCTCTTTCTTGTAGCAAGTTCTATTTTGTTTTCTTTGCACACAAAAATAATTCTTCATAGATTCATAAAATTACGGTTGAACTACTGTTGTCACATGGACTATTTTAAACTATGTCCTTACTACTTTTCTGGGCCTTGAACATGTCAGTTGTGTTGCTGTCTATGCAGGGTCAGAAAGCTCTCAGACTTCATCAAAAATATCTTAATTTGTGTTCAAAGATGAGCGAAATGTATTCTGGATTGGAACAACATGAGGGTGAGTAATTAATGACGGAATGTTCATTTTTGGGGTGAACTATCCTTTTAATCTGTCACTTCTGGCCAAAAAGCGACATGATAATGACATCCATAATAACGCTTCCTCCAGTGAAAAAGTCTGTCTCCTGTTGTTCTCTCACATCAAAATCCATTGACATATTTGTTTAGAGCTGTTTTGAACTGTTTTTTTGCTTGTAAACGGTGCTTGATCTCTGCATATTTCTCTCCTGATTCAGACGAGACAACTTTTACACTAGAGAAAGTATTATGGACTTGTATTTTAGCCGGTTTGAAGTTAAAACTCATCTTAATGAGGAATGTGTTTTTACAAACATGCAGCTTTTACTTCTATATAAGATGTTATGTGTTTGTGTGAATAACCTGTAGACTATTGTGATGCTTTTATCAGCTGTCTGGCAGAGGTGTAAAGTATTGGAGTAAATATAATTAGTTACTGTACTTGAGTATCTTTTCGGATACTTTGTAGTTGTACTGAGTATCAAAGATATTAGCAACTTTTACTCTCTACTTCACTACATTTTTGAATGAGTATCTGTACTCTTTACTCCACTATTTTTGAAATGAGTGTTGCAGTTACACATCACATTTTGCACGGACCTAGCTTTTTCTGCAGCAGTTTAATTCTGCTACAAAAGACGTGATATTGCCTATTACAGGTCACTGAAAGTACTGCATCTTGTGAGTTTTGCCCTTACTCACCCAAACTTTTCAACAAGGCTACTTTATGTGAATGCGAGTTCCTTAGCAAGTATTTGTGAATCACAGGTGTTTTATATATGAGATGAGGACATGAATGCAGCTGGCAATGAGGCCGAAACCAGCACAGCCAGTGCAAGAAGGCTTTGGCTTTTTAATTTTACTTTATTACATTATTTATTATACATTATTTAATTTATCCATTATAGCCTACTGAAGAGACCTTTTTGAAAGATATAGTTTGTTTGGTTTGCTTTGTTTTTTTTTTTTTTTTTTTTTTTGCAATTTTGAGGTGTTCAGTTTTTTTTTGGTTTTAGAAAATAAACGTGATTGCTCTCCTCACAAATCAACTCTTTCTTGTTTTTGTTTCATGCTCTCTGTGCCTTGCCCTGGACTTTTATGTCACTTCCTGTCTCCCGTGGTGTTAGTAGTCAGTTTGTAGTCCGTTTGGTTCCCCTTGATTAGTCTTCCCAGGTGTGTCTTATCTTGTTAAGCTTGTTAGCCCCCTGTGTATATATAGCCCTAGTTTTTCCTTTAGTTCCTTGTGAGTTGTCGAATGTAATGGTTGTCTGTTTGCCAGTCATTCTGTTCTTTGTTCCCTTTGGTTTTTGGCTTATTGTTTGTTCTAGTTTTTCTATTAAATATCTGCACATAGATCCTTGCCTCTCCCTTTTTCCCCAGCTTCTCCACAACATTACAGTTTTTCACTGGCATATCTCTTTGACTAGTGCATCTTTGAGCCTATATTTAGTATAAGTAAAATACTTAAGTACTGTTAAAATCAGATACTCTAAGACTTTTACTCAAGTTGTTTTGGAATTGGTGACTTGTAACATGTAGTGGAGTAATTTTCACTGTAAGGTATCTGTACTTTTACTCAAGTATGGTTTTTAGGTACTCTTTACACCTCTGCTGTCTGAACATTCTGACGGCACCCATTCACTGAAGGGGATCCATTGGTGAGCAAGTGATGCAAAATTTCTCCAAATCTGTTCTGATGGAGAAACAAACTCATCTACATCTTGAATGGCCTGAGGGTGATTTAATTTACAGGAATTTTTCATAATTTTTTATATTTTTGCTGATGTTGATTCCTTAAATAAAACAACTCTTCTTTTATGCTTTTACGATTTCTTAAATCCCTGCCTGTTCTAACTGTACTGTTCTACAAAACGTTTGAAACTTTGTATTGTCAGTACTTCTTATGCTATTGCCTTCTTGAAAATCACTTTGTTATTTTTATTCACTGGGAGGTTCTTTGAACAAAATAAATAAATGTTAAGTCACAGTTAAAATATTTCCTTCTGGATGATTTTCAATTCAGAGCTCATGGAAAAATCTGCACACTTTAACAACAACAAACAACTCTTCCACATTTTGGCAAGGGGACTATACTGTACAGCATGTTAAAATTTACCACAAGTGATGTCATTTAAAAGGGTAAAAGTCCAATCTCTCACAACAAAGTCACATGGAAGTCTGAAGGACACACAATGATTATGCATGCCACAAATTCATGCACTCATGCAAACTCGTGCAAAGGTATACAATATTTTACAAAGAAATTTTATACTTAAACTGTGCCAAAATCAACACGCTGTGTATAAAGGAGAGAAGAGATTGGATTGAATCTTATTCCACAAAAAAGGAGGGCCAGTTAGTAGTGATTCTAAAAGTCACACAATATATGAATACATGATATATTGAGTAATGATTTCTGAAGGATCATGTGACACTGAAGACTGGAAAAATACTTCACAATATTAATGTTTTTTAATCTTACTGACCCTAACATTTTGAACGGTAGCGTATATACTATATATGCATATGCAACACATATTTAATAGCAGCTGTTTTAAAGGGGTTGTGACCTACACAAGAGTTAATGGTTTTAAGTGCTGGGTGATGACATCAACTGGTTTAAGATGATGCGTGCTGACTGGCTGATAAGCATAACTGCATGCTTCACTCCAAGTCAATCAGATGTACAAGACTGAGAGTTGGTACGATGGTTGCTGCATGACTGAAAGACACGCTTCCCCTATTCCCTCACTTCTTCTGTCTTGCTCCCTCCTTTTCCATCCCTCTTTCCCTCATGTTAGCTGTACTGTGCATTGTCCTGTCACCATCACAAACTTAAATTATTTGAGCTTGAGTTACACTTGATCCTGGCTTATTTCCACTTGATGATGTTAAGTTGGAGTTTGGTTTTGTCTTAAAGGATCAAGCTATGTTTTGACTCTTGGTCTTCAACAAAGTATGTAACAATACCATTAAAAAAGCAGCGCCGTCATTACAAATCTAGAGAATGTAGGGTACAGTACCTTCTTAGATTTTTTCATGGCTTTGGATGTGTGGTGTTTCAATGACAAGCCTCCACATCTCTCCCACCCCAGCACTTTCCAAATTCATCCAGTTCTTGTCAGTTGGACTCGTCAGCCAAACTGTAAACTACTATATAACATATCTTAATACGTGCCAATTCATTACAGTTCTGTAAACTGTTGCGGCGTTTCAGTATCAATTTTTTCCAAATGTTTTTACAATAACCAGTTTCTTTTTTTTTTTTGGAACTTATGGCCCCGATTATTTTCACATGTGTGCTCAACTACATCAAACGAGCCCATTCACAACAATGTCTTTAGCAGCCGCATTACTAGTCCTTTTCTAAGGAAAGATCCCTACACTTCACACGCGTATATAGAGTCATACCCATCTTTTTCCGCTATTTGTGCGTATCTATATGACGCCAAGCCCGCCTTGTGTGTGTTGCCACTACAGCACACACTCTGTAGTTCACAAAAGCTACTGTACACGTTTCTCAGTACGACCTTACCTTTTCCACATCGACCTCATTACATGTTATTTTTTGTCACAGTATGTGTTAGACGGCCGAGCCAAGGCCACAACACCAAGCAATCCAGTACCATATAACACTACACGACTCCTTTTCTGTCTGTTTGTTTTTTTAATGTACCCCATCGTAATGCACTTTCAAGGTCTGGAAATGGACATACAAATCCAGTGGTACGGATCTTACACCCAAGAATATTTATGTATTCCGACGACCCATTGATGGGTGGGTCTCTGGAACATGATCTGTCCTTTTTATTTTGTCGTGTTGTTACCGTCAGTCCCACTGCTGCACAGTCTGACTCCTTACCGTCAGCTGTCTGCGCCGACCTTGTAGCTGACACTGCACCTCGTACAAGCGGGATGGCACTACAGGTTGTTAGGGAGATGACGACGCCGCTGCAGCCAATCAGAGACAGTACAGCAGATAACTCTTTGGGCTAAATGAGTAATGTTGGCCTATGAATTGGGCTGGACAAACAAATTGTGCCTTAATTTGTGAATACATTGCAACTCACATAACTACCAGTTGATTAAAGTTGGACACAGCTTCTCCTTTTTTTTTACATTTTGCAATAACAGCAAAAGTCATTCAAACTAGGAATTTGGAACATTAAGAAATGTCTAGGTCGGCAAATGTTTAACATAACAAACCCAGCTTATTTAAACCAATTTATATTGATCTGCTCTAATTCCAAGCATTTTAAGCCTTTAGATCAAAAGGTTTGAAAGCTCATGTGAAACAAACTCAAGTGTGTCCAACTTTTGACTGGTACTGTAAATTGTCAGGTTAAAAGTTACTCCTTCATGCACCGAGTCAGAAAATGTACGCCTGTCAGTCATCTAAATGAGGGACAGGATGTGTGAATGTGTATCGTGCGGGATGTGTTTCTGATAACTTTTTCGTGTGTGGCTGTAGTGTGTGTGTGTGTGAGAAGCCACCGCTTTGGACCATGGTCATTTTTGTTCAGGTTTACAACTTACCCCTGACCCCCTTCACACAGAATCAGACAGAATGCCTTAGGCAAAATCATGTGTGTAGGAACCTGCATCTGTGCCATCAGTACACTCTCACTTTTCTGCTATTCCATAACGTCCTAAAAATTCTGGCATTATTGATCCACCCTCATGTCGTTCCAAACCTGTATGGCTTTCTTTCTTTCTTAAACAGAACACAAAAGGAGAATATCCTGGTTCTTTCAGTGAAATGAAAGTGGACCACACCACACACCTCTACACTCCAAATGTTCTGAATACATTCAATAGCTTTTTCTGAGGAAAAGACTGAAATTTAAATAGCTATTCACTGAAAAACCTGACATTCACCCTAGCTCTCCTTGACGTGTTTATGAGAGTTTGTTTGAAAAATAGTGACTGAATGAATTGTCTTTTGGAAGAGATCTTTTCAGTGAGTTTTTTTATTACTATTAGTTAATTGGAGTAGTGATGTCTGATTCAAGAATAGAGTTCTTTTTACCCAGATATTTTAGTGAATCTTTTATGAGATCTCATTGGAGAATTAATGATGTTTGATTTAACAATCAATAGTTCTTTTCAGTTAGATCTTTTCAGTGAACCTTTCATGAGAGTGCACTGGAAAAGTACAGGCTTGATTCAAGAATCAATAGTTCTTTGCACTCAATGACCTGGTCTAAGCAGTAAACAGCTCAACAGAAGAAAAGATTATTAGTAAACAGTGATTATTCAGGTAAATCCCTTAAACTTTAGTATTATTTGCAAATCCATGCAAAAACAAACTTTATTCAAAACATCTACTTTGGTATTTTATGGAAGAAAAACTTGCTTGGAGCAGCACAAAAGCGAATAAATGATGACAGAATTTTGCACAACTCATTTAGTTGGATTGTTTACATTAGAAATATGTCTGCATTCCTCTTCTCTTATGTAAAAGCAAGGACGGGCATCGATGTAGACGATGTTTTCTTAACTTCTCAGCGATTATACCTCACTATCTACCTTTTTGGCTCTCATTCCCTCTTCATTCTTCCTCTGTTCAGTGCTAGTGAAGGCATGATGGCAATCGCCATCCATCTGCCCTCATAAGTAATGTTCTGTATCCATCTGTGCCTTTGCATTCTATCAGCCAAGCTCAGCTCAGAGACGATGCCTGAAAGGAGGCCTTATGGACAGATGAGGCAAACTACAGTACACACTCATCAATAACCTGGCAGGAAAGCACACACAAACGATAACAGAATCCATTCCTGTTAACTAATCATTCCCAGTGAAGCATCTATAAATCATGGGTGGCTGGGGATGAAAGATCTTTAACCTTTTCCATGGATTTCTGGATCCCTTATGCCATCATAGCCCCTTTGGATCATATGCCACTTGACTTCAAAGGCCGTTCTATGCCAGTGACATCAAAAGATGAGTGCTATAAAACATTGCTTCACTTGTTAAGATTTGTGTTTTGCATCAACACAGGACCTCTTCATCATACTTTGATCTCACAATCAAAAGTGGTGGTCACACCATAGCTCTATAAAATTTTGCAGCTGAAATCTAGTCACTTAAATACAGATCCCCAAAAGGAACATGGTGATTGTAATAAATAAGATAGGAGGAAAGTTATTTCAATGCTTTTGTGTTGTCTTGCAAAAGTACTCTGTTCCCCCAGGGACTTTTGCACTCATTCATAATAATACTGCATTCCCCTGAGGAACTTTGAGTTTGCTAGCAAAGATTGTGCCTTCCCCTGACAGACATAATATGAGGTGGGAGAAAAAAATACATTTCAGAGTTTTTGTAAGCAAATACAACTTTTCTCAGGGGAAACAATACTTTTGTGAGAGAATGCAAAGATTCTCAGGAAGATGCAATAATTTTGTGAGAAAACTCAATTGTTTTGCAAAAGAACATAACGTTTCTTGAGGAATACAATATTTTTGTGGGAGAATGCAAAAGCATTGAAATATATTTTTTCCTCCAATTACATATTTTTTCCCATGATCATTAGGCGCTCTGTATTCCAATAAGAATCCGAGTGTTTGGGAGTTTCCAGTAACAGCGAAAAGTTCCCTTCGCAGATTTTGCTCATGTTCAAGTTGGTCATGCAAATTCACTGTGTTGGCCAACAAAAAGCTGCTTGGTTTCAAACAACTTCTGTTTGAGCAGCACTTTATTGCACTATTGTCAATGGACTTATGCTCTACATAGAGCAGCAACTCAAATGTACTTTTGATTTCAATAGACATTAATGTTAAAGTCATCGCTATATCCGGTGCAGGTTGTTGATATTGAAATTTTGTGCCGGTCCCACTCAGTTAACTCAACTCATAATCATCACCACCTTTCTCACCCCTAGTGACAGGCCTGTTAAATCTGTCATCATTAATTTCAACTTTCTGTAATCTTTTACTGACCCTCATGTAAATCAAAACTTGTATGATTTTATTTCTTCTCCAAAACAATGTTGGTATCCAAACAGTTTTAGTGACCACTGACTTTCATTGTGAAAAAAACTAAACACAAACATTTCTCAGCATTTCTCCGCAAAAGAAAGACAGACATGAAGATGGGTAAATGATGACAGTTTTCATCTCTTTAACATGTTGCTAAGCTAATGATGCAATACTCTAATAAACATAAAATGTCCAGCATATACAAATACAGCTTTTACCACATCCATCTGAATTATGTAGGGGAAAAATACATTTACTGACTCGGCCAGCAGTCTCATCTTAACATTGTGAAACCGTTAAGACAACTTTATGAAGATAATACAAGATAATACTCACCCCCAAAGCTGTGTGTATCGTCATAAGTGCCAATAAAAGCCTCCTGCTGGAAAATAAATGAATGAGACATACTGAATAAGACATTAGTAATTACTATGGCCCTGTCCCAAATGGCAACCTAAACCCTAAAGGTCTTTCTCCGAGTCCACACTCTTGTGACGTAATGCCACTTTGACTGTCGAGTAGAAGTCCGCTGCGAAGCTCGGCAGAAGTGTGGATCCAGGGCACATGCTCGCAAGCACACTTCTGAACGTAAAAATGACGAATGGGACGCTCTACGGTCTTGTGGACTTAACGGACATGCGCACGCGGTGGCCATTGTAAGTCCGTAAGACCGCAAGTGCACATGAAGTGTTCCATTTGGGACAGGGCCTATGACAAAGTTAGGTGGCTCTTTCAGGAACATATACAGTACCATTCAAAAGTGTGGGGTTCTTTAATATTTTTGAAAGAAGTCTCTTAGGCTGCATTTATTTGATTGATACAGTAAAAATGGTAGTATTGTGAAATATTTTTACAATTCAAAAAAGCGGTTTTCTATTTTAATATATTTCAAAATATAATTTATTTTGGTAATGGCAAAGCTGAATTTTCAGCATTATTACTCCTGTTTTCAGTGTCACATGATCCTTCAGAAATCATTCGAATATGTTGATTTGCTGCTCATCAAACATTTCTTATTATTAATAATGCTGAAAACAGTTGTGCTGCTTAATATTTTTGTGGAAACTGTGATACATTTTTTCGGGATTATTTAAAACAGAAATATTTTATAGCATTAAAAATGTATTTACTGTTACTTTTGATCAATTTAATGTATCCTTGCTGAATAAAACTATTAATTTCTTTAAAAAATCTTACTGACCCAAACTTTTGAATGGTATATGCAATTTTCTATGTGACCTCCTTATAGAAGCAACATTATACCTATGCCAGGTGACAGCAAACCTAAAATCCTGAGGACAGTGTTTAAGATAAGATGTTTTTGATGAATACATAATTGTGTTATTGATGTAGGTATCTAATCAGCTGATTAGGATTTGTGTGATCTAATTGAATTATGATAAATGTTAAAAGATGATTGGAATATTAAGACAATAGGAACTCTTACAAGAGAAGGAGGCTGGTTGAGGTGATCTGGCGGGTGCGTGTCATCTCAGCCACCACTCAGGGCATGTGCTACCTGTTGATATATATATATCCACTGCCTCAGAATGGTGTGGTCAGTGATGTAGCTATGGCTCCTGACGTCCCCACTGACAACTCATCCACCTGAGAGAAAAATCAAGAGATGGATGAATGGGAAAATCACTGCACAAATATATGGACAAATAATGGTGTAACTGACAGTTAGGTAAAGGCAGACAGGTATACAATTAGATGTTATAGATAATATTTCCTGTGGCTGACAATACGGTGGAGGTGGTGATGTGAGAAGAGGGGGTGAGAATGAAAGAGACCGGCTAAATCAATACAATAGTTGGAGCTGGGACAAAGTTGATCTTTCCGGATGGCTTCTTTTTCATGGCACACAAGTCAAGAATGACAAAGATTTTAAAGCAAACTCACTGACATGGACAATGGCCACACAAACAAGACAGCATGACAGACAGGTGCATATCCAGGACATATTACGACATTAAAATCATTAGAATTATAAGGGCTTTAACACATTCATGGCTGAATTTACCATCAGTTGCACATCCAAGCCATAACATTTCTCATACTACTTTCTGACCTGATTTGACGATAAATGTTATTATTAATAACAAACAGTTATCGAAACGGTTTATATGATATTTCCATATTCATCATCTACAATAACTTAGACTACAATAAACTACAGCTGATCTCTAAACTGGGTTACTTCCCATCCCAATATCTATGGAAACTTACTGATGGATTTAAATTAATGTGGCAATCAAATTTACTAATTCAAAAGAATTACTACACCATCCAACGTCACTCACTTACTTTTCATTTTTTAGCATTTCATTTCAAAACGGTAAACAAATGGAAAACTTAATGCATCTTAATGCATAATAGTAAATAAACTAGGAAAAATAAATACATAGTACATAGGCTAACAACAAAAACATACAATGTTTGTGCCAATTGTAGCAAATGTGGCCTATGTGCGGTCCCATTTTGTGCAATCTTTGTGATTCTCATACTACTTTCTGACCTGATTTGACGATAAATGTTATTATTAATAACAAACAGTTATCATAATGGTTTCTATGATATTTCCATATTCATCAGCTACAATAAATTTGTTTGGAAAACTACAGCTGATCTCTAAACTGTAAATAATGTCATATACCGAGTGCTGCTGTTACTTCCCATCCCAATATCTACGGAAACTTACTGATGGATTTGAATTAATGTGGCAATCAAATTTACTTATTCAAAAGAATTACTATGCCATCCAACGTCACTCACTTACATTTCATTTTTGAGCATTTTACCATTTCAAAACGGTAAACAAATGGAAAACTTAATGCATAATAGTAAATAATCTAGGAAAAATAAACACATAGGCTAACAACAAAAACATACAATGTTTGTGCCAATTGTAGCAAATGTGGCCTTATGTGCGGTCCCATTTTGTGCAATCTTTGTGGGACCAGTTGAAGAAGGCTACATTGAACAGTGGTGTTGCAAAGATACTTTCAATCAAACAAGTAGCTGACAAGCTTCTGTGGCTGTTATATATCAAATGAAACCTAAGAATCGGCTCATTCAGCTCTGTCATTTAATATCCAGTACCAACATCACAAATCAAACTGTTACAGACATCAATTTCTGCTTTATTACCCCAAAACTGTTATATTTCCCCCCGTACAAATTCTGTCACCTCAGAAAGGTGGTGGTCAGGTAGGGTATAGCTACATACAGTGATTTCATCCTGTATTTAATTTCTAACTGCTGCTGCAATTCAATGTATTTACATTTGACCATACGCTACTGACAATAAGCTCTCTGACTGATCGGATTATATTTTGGACGACGTGCATTTTAAACAAAACACGCCGTGAGGTAACATTTAAACGACATTCACAAGTGCAAGACCTTTAATCAAACACCCAAATACAACAAGCAAACAAAAACGAAGTCGAACTCCTCACCTGATCCCGTAGTTTCCTGCGCCACCACCGCGGCTCTACATTAACACGTAAAATACAATACCATAAAGAGAAGGTGCACGCCGAACACTTTAAGAGAAACGCGCGAGAGAGTCGGCTAAAGTGATCCGACAGCTGCTGCGGCTCTGCGTTTCGTGACGTCACGGGCTGTTCAACGACAAAGCAGGTACTGCAGAACTGGCCAAACACACTTCTTCGAACCCCCGCCGATCTGATATTCTTGAGGATTCATTGACAGCCCCAAAAGAGTTTGAATCAGTTTCTTAAGTGCAAGTTAAAGTTTTATTTCTGAGATGGTCGCAGTGCTGCAGGTGGCACCGAGGTAGATTTGGAGAGCCTCAACTTTCTCAGGTCGCCTGAATAACGTGTGATTTGTGATAGTTGCCGATTTGACCCGGTGGGAATTGTGCGGATGAGAAGATGGATTCTTGCCTAATATTGCGAGCGACACTTCTCGGAATGATGTTGCTGGGACTTCTTACTCCTGCACAAGCCAAAGCGGTGAGTTTCATAAAAGAATGTGTCTAACGTTACTAAAAAAGGCATTATTTTTGGGTAGCCTACGAATCATTTTAACGAAGAAAAGACAAAGTAGTTTAAGAATGTGGAGAAAGGACGGAATTATTTCATTTATTACTCAACTCTAACTCAGAAGCTCTAGGTTTTAATTAGCCTGGTCTATGACAACAACGATGGCAGATATGTCAGAGCAGTGTAATGAATTATTCTGAAAATGTATTTGTTGTATTTGTAATTATGTGGGAGATTATGTATTAAATCGAAGCGTATAGGCTTTCAAACAACATTCAGTAACTGCAAATGTTAGTCAGAGTTCACTAAATAAACTTTCGCGTACAGAAGTTGCGTTTACTTGAGATGGTTACCATAGCAACAGAAAGCTGCTCGAGTGCTTTTCGTCGCGATGCATATCAGACGGTCGACACGTCAAAACTCCAACTTCACAGATCAACTTGAGTGATACCAGCTTCACTTGGCAGGTATATTTTCCCTAGTTACCTCCTTTTTTTGGACAGAATGTGGCTCAGAGTTTGTGCAGTTTTTCGACCTGATCTGATACCATATGGTACCATTGTACTGGCACAGTACTTTTTTGTTAGGGTATTTCTCAGCATTATACTGCAAACAAAATCGTTTGAATATTTGTTTGTAATATTAATTATTATAATATTTAGCTATTTTAGTTGTGCACATTTTAAAGGGTGGAGTAGCCCTTTAAACAGTCCATTCATGTTCGGAAACCCTCCAATGTTGCTGAATTAAAACAATTTTGCAAAGAAGAGTGGGCCAAAATTCCTCCACAGCGATGTGAAAGACTCACTGCCAGTTATCGCAAACGCTTGATTGCAGTTGTTGCTGCCAAGAGTGACACTAGTTATTAGATTTAGGGGGCAATTACTTTTTCACGTAGTGCCAGGCAGGTTTTTTCCCTTAATAAATGAAATCATAATTTAAAAACTGCGTTTTGTATTTACTTGCGTTATCTTTGTGTAATATGAAAAATTAGTTGTGATCTGAATCTTTAAAGGTGGACTAATATGCAAAAAAAAAAAAAAAAAAAAAAAAAAAAGGGAAGGGGGAAAAAACCTTTTCGGCATGTATTATATATTAGATATATATATATATATATATATATATTGCAAAAAAAATGTATTTGTTCCCATTCATTTCCGTTTTCCCTCTGCTTTTCTGCCCATTCTGGTATTAATATTAAGCTTGTTTTACAGATTTTGACCACTGTTGTTTTAATCTTTCTTTCTTTCTTTGTCTGTATGTTTCTGTGTATGAGAATGAGTGTGGGGTCAGTATTATTCTATGTGAACCTCACACACTTCTGTCTCTCTCTCTCTCACGCCCTCTGCCTGTCTCCTCCATCTCCATCTCACCACAGATACGCCACATTTAAAGAGTAAGCTTTGAATTTGATTATATTCATGTAGTGGAGGTGAGCGTTTTTAGTTAAGTCTGTTATTTGTACTGTGTTTTGCAATGAGATTTAGGCCACATGATTTGGGATTTCCATGTTGTGTCAATTACGTTGTCTCGCAGGAGACAGTTTGTCAAAACATGACTCCAGCTAGCAGAATGTTTATGTTCAAAGTAATACGGAGAAAGTCAGAGAGGTTTTCTGTGGTGGGGTGGAAATGCAGGGAATAAACTGGGAAATGCCAGGAATGTTATGAAGTCAATAACCTATGCATCAGCCCTGAGGGTGAAGAAGATATCATGGAGGAGAGAAAGAAGAGCACCGGGAAGCACAAGAAGCTTGTCTCTTCTCTCCTCTCGTCTCTTCTCCACTGCTAAAACTTAATCCTATATCCCGACTGTGACCTGTGTGTTTTTAGTCCCTGGATTCAACTCATTGTCAAGCCTGCCTGTTGATTTAGAGTCCCTCTATTCATATAAATCCAGTAGGACCCATCGTCGCCCACTGGGGGATTTACAGATGCAGTATGGACCCCACCATGTTTATTTTTCTGCGTGTTTGACCAATCAGAAGGCCTGACTGAGCTCAGCCATTCCAAGCTGCAGGAAGTCAGAGTGGTAGTGATGTGTGTGTTCGATGGATGTTGGGAACATGCTGTCGATCAGACAGTTTTCCAAACAATTTTGCCTGGAGCAGAATAAAACAGGTGACACCCTGGAAGCTGTGCTGAGACCAGAGAAACTTGGAAAGTGGTGTCTTTTGACTTTAGCCTGTAAGAAACCACCTAGCAAGCATAAGTCTCTATATTCATACTATATTTCAACCAGATACCGTACAAAAGTTTGGGGTCAGATTTTCATGTTTTTAAAAGAAGTCTCTTATTCTCACCAAGGCTGCATTTATTTGATAAAAAAACAGTGCAAACAGTTATATAAAAAAATATAGATTATATTATTAGAATTTAAAAGAACGTTTTCTGTTAATTATTATTAAAATGTAATTTATTTTATTTTATTTTCAGCAGTCATTAATTCAGGGGCAAAATGGTCCTTTAGAAATCATTCTAAAGTGCAGCCACATTAGCAAATTCAACTTTCTGTTGGTCTGAAAAATGAATTGATGTGAACATGAGCGAAATCTGAGTGAGGAAACGTTACTCACCCTCATGACACTCCGATTGGTGTGGATTCCTATTGGAATGACCTGGGAAATTTCGCCAAGCAGCAGTGACTGTGACTGCAACTTAATATGCTAATTGATATAGCATTTGATACTATCTCGCACAGTATTTTGTTGGACAGATTCTATTGGAATCATGGGACCTGCCCTGACTTGGTTTCGATCTTATCTAATGGGTCATACTCAATTTGTACAGCTGAAGCAGCTTACATCAAAGCCTTCATATGTTACTACTGGGGTTCCCCAGGACTCAGTTTTTGGTCCTCTCTTATTTATTATTTATCTTCTACCTCTTGGTAATATTTATAAGAAGTTTGGTATTCAGTTTCACTGCTATGCTGATGACACCCAAATTTACCTGTCTCTATTTTTCTTCCATCTATCCTCTCAGATTGTGTAGCTGAGATTAAAGACTGGTTCACATCAAATCTGAAATCTAAGACTGAAATTCTTCTTGTTGTCTTAAAAACCAGTCTGGCCAAGTCTAAATGTTCCTCAGTGAATATCGATAATTTTCCAGTGTCTGTGTCTAAACAAGTTAAAAGTTTGGGTGTCATCTTTGATAGAACTTTGTCATTCCAAGCACATATAAACAATGCCATTCACTCTTCATATTTCCACATATATAATATTAATTGACCTTGTCCAGCTCTCTCAGTAAAGAGCATTGATTATTGTAATGCTCTGTTCTATGGTCTGCCCTCAAAGCTTCTCTATAAACTTCAGTTAGTGCAGAATTCAGCTGCACAAATTATTTGCAGAACTCCTATAACGCTACTCCCATATTACAACACTAAATTATTATTAATTAAATTATAATTATTAAATGACAACACTTGCATTGGCTCCTGGTTAAATATATATTGAATTTAAAATACTACTTACAAGGCACTCAGTAATCTTGCTTCTTCATACTTATCTGACTTTCTTCATATCTACACTCCTCATACTCTAAGTTCATCTTCTGTACTCACTCTTGTTCTCCCTCCAATTTCGCACAACTTCTATCTATGGGGTTTCAAGCCTTTAGTCATGCAGCTCCTTATTTATGGAACTCATTACCACAGGATGTGCGAAACAGTGAAAGGCTTATTGTTTTTAAATCTCGCCTTAAGACCCATCTTTTTAGGCAGGCTTTGATGTGATTGCTTGTATTAGGTCTGTTTAGGCTGTAATAATGATTATTGTTGTTTAATATTGATTGTTTCATTGTAAGGTGTCCTTGAGTGCCATGTAAGGAACCTATATATAAAATGAAGTAATAATTTGTTGCTCAAGTAACATTTCTTATTAGTATCAATATAAAAAACATTTTACTGCTTAATGTTTTTGTGGAAACTGTGATACTTCTTTTTCAAGATTCTTTGATGATTAAAAAATTCAGAAGAACAGCATTTTTGTGAAATATAAATATTTTGTAACATTTACATTTTAAATGTCTTAACTGTCACTTTTGATCAATTTAATGCGTCCTTGCTGAATAAATACGTTAATTTCTTAAAAAATTGACCCCAAGCTTTAGGAAGGTAGTGTATCTCGTTCATATTTTAGTGGGAAAATCCAGTAGAATGGGTGTCTACTAAGAGACATTCAATGACTTGTGTCTCACACCTGCTATGCATCCTGACAGCATTTCCTGATGGGTTTCCATTGTGTTGTGTTCAGTGTAATTGTTTTTGTATTACTGTCAGTCAACTTCCAAGGGCATGTTAATACACAGTAGTGTTACTGACAGTCAGCCCATGCATTTTACTCATTTTCTGTTGATACGAGAAGACATCTGGATGATGACTACAGGCTCTTCATAAGCAGACGAACATTAGCTTGATTATTTCAGACAGGTATCAGATATATGCCAAATCATATGTGTACTGACATACAACACTCACAGTGTCTGTACAGTGTCAGCCTGAGCCTGTCTGTGTGTTCTGAGAGACTAGGAGGGTGTTTATGAATATGTCCTATTCATCGCTACACCGCTCTTAGTTTGGACTTGGTTCAACTATTTTAAAACTAACACAAGCGGTTTGCTATGCTCACATTTCACACTTTTTTTGTAGTCTTAATTTTCATTCCATTCTTTCATTTTTTTCAAAGTTCTCTTCTCTTCTCTTCTCTTCTCTTCTCTTCTCTTCTCTCCTCTCCTCTCTTGTCTTCTCTTCTTGTCTCCTCTCATCTCGTCACTTTGCATTCATTCTCTTTTCATCTCGTCACTTTTTTAAAATCTTTTTTCCAGTCGTCTTGTTAAGTCTCATCTCGCCTCCTCTCTAATGTATATGAAATCATATTGGTGGGACTTTTGTACTTGATTTTTGCTGCAGAAAATGATTTTACAAATGATTGACGATTGACGTTTCAATGTGAGACATGCTTTGTGCAAATATTTTGAGTATGTTGGTTTTTTGTGCACGGTGTTTACCTGTCAGAACGTGACCGGACATGAGCACACCTGCATAGAGGCAGTGCATCTGTAAGCAAAAATAAACTCATTTTGCAGGGCCCTTTGAAGCTTCTTGAAGCCCCCAGCACATGTGCATCAGGACTTCTCAATCATCTTTAGATCTCTCAGTAGGCCACATATTTCATTACACATGCCTCTGTGTATTAAAGTCTGTGTCATGTAATATCTTATCTGCATTGTCAGCAGAGCTTATGGTTATGAATCCAGATAGGCAACAAACTTTGTTAAACGTGATAGTTGTTACATGTATTGTAGTTTAGTTTTAGTGTAGGTTTGGATTTTACTTACAAAAAGTAGCATGCTTTTTAGACATTGTGCTGGTATTGTAGTATTGTGGTGGCACCATGATACAGTAATGCATGATATTTTAATATATACCATTCTGAATGCAAGATTCAAATATGATGGTTTTAGCGTATTTGCCATGGAGATATCTAAATAACACAGTAAAGTATCATGTATATTTATCAAAGTACCATGGAAGGGCCAACTGATAGCATCACTGTATCATGGTACCACCAGAACTTTTGTGTATGGTTTGCCAAAATGGTACAACAGCATCTGGGTAAAAATGTGCAATGCGAGAAAGACAAAAACAGTTTACTTGTGATGTAGAATCACAGTTGAATCCCTGTGATCAATGCGGATTCAGACAAGGAGTAACAACATTCATAGACATGATTATTGCAGAGATCTCTACGGATGCAGGGTTTGACTGTGAGGTCAGAGAAAAGGGGTTTGAGGGGGTTTTCTAGACTGGATCTTAAAGAGTTCACACAGAAATGACAATTCTGTCATCATTCTGACAGCCAAACAGTTGCTGGTCCACTTGCATAGTATGACAAAAAAAATACTATGGTAGTCAATGGGGCCCAGGAACCCACGTTCCATACAGGTTTGGAACAAGTGGAGGGTGAGTAAATGATGATGGAATATTTTCATTTTTAGGTGAACTGTTCCTTTAAGTCTTCCATAAGCCTAAAATAAAGATCATTTCAATAGAAATTTCAAGAAATGTTACAGTAGCCACAAAAGTAAAAAGTTGGAGCATGCATTTTTGCCTCAAGTTAAATACACTCAAACATCTCCAGATCATCATAGCAGCGGTACGCCACTTGACAGTTTCCCCTTTAGGATTATCATCACAAAACATTGTGCTTTTTTGAAAGGTGGCCTCATTAATTTGAAAGTTATATAAAAAAATGTCTCACTGTATCTCCAGTTGCCTGTTATTGGACATTTTTGCTCACACAATAAAATTACCAACAACTGATTGCATCCCAGATTACAGATTGCTTTAGAAATGTCATTGCATCATTTGCATATTGCTAGTAATGTCACTTTTCCTAAGAACAGTAACAGAAATGGATGAAAAGTCTTTCTGTTCTCCCACTTTGTCTTCTGTCCACCTTCATCTCCATCTCTCTCTCTTTCCTCAGGCAAATGCAGGTCTGTATCTGATTCTGGTCTGTTGTGATAATATCTGTACAATGTCATCAGGTTCAGAAGTTTCATAGAACAGTGACTACAGATGACTGATAACACATACACACGCACACACTCTCCCATGGGTTCATACGGGCCTATGCATGCACCCATACACACAAAACGCATATACATCACATGTAATTGCCCTAACCCTAACCCTTCACATGTGCAATTGAACTGAAATGGATTCCAAATTGTTAAACACCCCTGAAGGGATCCATTGAAGTCCCACATCCCTGTTTACAGCATTTCCCCCCTCCAGGCACGTTAATGTGTGCATATTGTAGCGTGGGTGTATGTCTCTCTCTCTTCTGTTAGTGTTACATGCACGGTAAAACCCATACAACACATAGATGACATGCACAATGCTAGACAGATTGGAATTTGGTTACAGCGAGCAAGGGTTGCCCCAATGACAATGGTCTCACTGATCTGAGATCATCGGTAGACGTGTTTTGTCTGACCCTGTGTATCTGAACTTTGATATCAAATCGACAGTCTGGTCCTGTAGACTTCTGAAAAACAATTTCTTCACACACTCTCACCACATTTGTCCAACATGTCCCAACAGTGGAAATGCATGCATTACAGGACAATTCTGTCATTGAAAAAATGAAAGCCATTGGCATTTTTTACGATGGATTTTTAAAATTAATGATTGAAAGTCTGGGATAATGTATAAAAGCATTAGACATACGATTTTTAAATGTTTTTGAAATAAGTCATTTATGCTCACCAAGGCTGCATTACTATTCTATAACTATTTCATAACTATTTTTTTCTATTGTAATATATTTTAAAATATAATTTTTTCGGTGGCGAAGCTGAAACATTTCTGAATTTAGAAGGATCATGTGTAGTAATGATGCTGAAAATTTAGCTTTTTCATCACAGGAATAAATACATTTAAAAAATATAGAATAGTAATTTATTTATTTTAATAAATAAAAATGTTTCAAAATTTTACTGTTTTATTGTATTTTTGATCAAATAAATGCAGCCTTGGTGAGCATAAGAGACTTACTAAAACTTTTTTAATAATTCCAAACTTTTGAATGGTAGTGTACTGTGTATATAGGGCATTTGTAAATTTTTAAAAATAAATTTAAAACATTTACAAGGCAATTTAGATGTGACCACCATATAAAAACACTCAGTCTGTTAGTTTTATTAAAAATCAACTCATGAGACATAATAGTGTTTGTTTATCAACTTCTGTTGTTGTCAAGGAAGCATAACTTTGCTGTTCCAAAGACATAACTGTATGAATCTGTGATCTCAAATAGTGAGATGTGAGGCCATGAACCCATGCTTGTCGCTGTCATGTCTTTTAATTTTGGAGTTCATCCGTAACAATGCATGTTCATGCAGAGAGCTGGTGAAACTCCTAGCATTCCTTTAAGCCATGGATTTTATGCATTTCTTGATTAGGTGATTTCATTAAATTATGGGTGTCTGCTTGGGCACATCTCGTGCCCACAGTCAATTAACTCCGATAAGATGCTGCAAAACCACAAAGGACTAGAATTTTTAATCAATATTTGTCCCTTTTTGGTGACTTTGTTTTCTTATTAAGCATGAGAATGCCTTATGGTGCTACTGTATCTGTAAATGCATTCATGCAGTCATGGTGTTATTTTGCTTGTGTTTTCTTTACAGGGGTGTGTTTGCAGTGTGAAGTCAGGGTGCAACTGTCAAGGAATCAAAGGACAAAAGGTAATAGAACATGCAAACATACATAAACATACATACAATCATATTCACACACAAAATAATAAATAAATGTCACAAACATATTGCTTAAATTGTGACTGCCATTATCCTTACAGTGTGTTCAAAACATCAGCAGAGCAAGTGTGAAAAAATCTATAAGTTCCTAAAGTTAAACATGCAGGGAAATTCAGATTTAAATCAAATGAAAATGCTGCCCCCTTCTGGTGATCTTTACTGGTGCAGAAGCTTTCCTATTTGCCACATGTGGAATGATTTCAGATTTCTGTGTTAGTCCAGTAACAATACAATTGTATTCCAAAAGCAGCTACAAAATCATTATGTTAATGTTCATAATATCTTAATATCTTCGCACCTTTTATACTCACATTTAGCAGATAAGAGCTGGGCGAAATATATAGTTTGAATTTTTGTTAAAGGAATAGCTCATCAAAAATTAAAATTTGTTTGAAAATGTACTCAACATCAGGCCATCCATAATGTAGACGAGTTTGTTTCTTCATCGGAACATATTTGGAGAAATTTTGCATTACATCACTTGCTCACCAATGGACTCTCTTTAGTGAATGGGTGCCGTCAGAATGAGAGTCCAAACAGCTGATAAAAACATTACAATAAACCATAAGCAATCCACAAGACTCCAGTCCATCAAATTAATGTCATTTTAAGCAAGGTTGCGTTTGTAAATAACTAATTTGTACTAAATATCAAAAAGTTTTTCCTTTAAACCATTAAAATACATAGTCCATAATCCATTATAACGCTTCCTCCAGTGGAAAAGTTAATCTCCTGTTGTCCTCTCGCATCAAAATCCACTGATTTATTTGTTTTGGGCTGTCTTCACTTATGAATGTTGCTTAATCTGTGAATATTTCTCTCCTGATGCAGACACGATGACATTTTCACTGGAGAAATAAATATTTTGAATAGAGGATTTATATTTTAGCCGAAAGTGTGAAGTTAAAAACGCCTTAATAATGGATTTGTTTCTAACAAACATGCAGCTTTTCACTTCACAAGATGTTAACTGATGGACTAGAGTCACGTGGATTACTTTTGGATTATTGTGATGTTTTTATCAGCTCCTGTTTGGACTCTCATTCTGACGGCACCCATTCACTGCAGAGGATCCATGGGTGAGCAAGTGATGTAATGCTACACTTCTTCAAATCTATTGGAAAAAGAAACAAACTCATCCACATAGTAATGTCTTTGATGACCTGAGGATGAGTACATTTTCAAAAGCACCATCATTTCAAAATGACAACTTCTACGTTTTTGTATATTCCCTTGTTAACACAACACGAAATATCAGTTATTGCTTTTATTTGTCTTTACATCAGGAATTCTGAAGCTTGGGTCAGAAAAAATGCATATTTTGTGGTAGTGGGTGGCCTCATGACTATTTCTAGGTGATGGTGATAGATGTATTGGCCACCCAGGTGTCCGTATCGCACTATCACTGTATCCCTAGCTACACTATTGATGCTCAAAGCTACAAAACACTTATCAGCAATATAAGTCACGCATCTGCTCCTCTGTATGTGTCCACCTGTGTGTAAAAGTCTGTGTTCTACTTCATTCTATACACATGTGTTTGGCATAACTGTCATGGTATGTTCATTGCAATAAAAGCCAGGGTTGTACATGGGATTAAGTCCATGGCGCTATTTTGCAGACCTTCCTCTGTAAGAGTTTTCCGGTCTCTGTGTTGTTGAGGATATTTGCAAATCTTGAAAAATCTGTGTCAAAGTTCATGCTGACAATTCACATTCGGCTTTGATGAAGTTCTCTCTACTTACCCAATGAGAAAATATTCCACCTCTGTTTTTAGACCAGGGCCATCATACAAATTTTTTATGTAAAGCCTACCGTATCATAATTCATACACAGAATTAAAGACCTCTAAATTATCAACATGATCAAAGGTTTGCTGAAAATCTGTTGCATAAAATTCTCTACATGCCTTCTGTCATCTGAGTGATAGTTTTTAATATAATTCTAAAAACAGCCCCCTTAAGGTTGTCGTCTTTTTGCAGTGAAATCTTTACTGATGTTTATAAAGTAAACTTAAGAATAACTTTTATATTGTTAGTAATATTTCAAGATGAACTCTTTCTGGACTGAAGCAAGGTTGCGTGATTACCATACCTAATTTGGTAAAAAAAAAACTGTAAAATAAAGCTGCAGCTGTAAGTTTTGCCTCTTTGTCGCCATCTTTGTTTCAAAACCTGGAATTGAAGTTACTTGTTATTAACTTGAATTATCTTCTTTGTGTGGGTTGTACTCCGGCACGGCTCCAACGTGGATGAATCTAATGTTTTGAGGATGAAGTGGCAGTCAGTCACCGCACTGGTGTAGATATTTACTGTACTTCACAATCACATATTCTAGCTTACGTCTTGTAATATGACCCAAATAAGAATTTTTGAAGGCGGCACGTTTGTTCTGATCAACTGAGGAAAAAAAGCATTACAATAAATCGCGTTACCAATGGTGATTTAATCTAAAGATGGTTAGCTCATATCACATCAAACCGTTCAAAGTTTTATTATTGTTATACTTTATTCTCAATTTATTAATGTTAACAACATCAGCATTTGTGACTATGAGTAGTGTGTATTAGCGTTTAGATTTCAATTTCCGTACAGTCTAATCTCTAATTGTCATACAATTCGAATTTCATACCAAGAAATTATTTTAAACCAAAAAGCAAACTATGCTCCCTTCGACCCTGGTTGTCTTTTTTTACAAAATACAAATCCTTGTGCACTCCAGGTTTGTACCAGAAGCACATTTACAAACTGGAATCTCATTCATTTCATTCATGTGTTTCATCTTAAACTTTCTGGATTACAATCCGCTCAACTTCGTTTTGTTACATTTCAAGTATTCTTAGACTGCGGGAGCAAAAGGCTAACGATATGCCCCTGCAGATCTCACCAGCGGATATAGTAGCAGTTGGACAATTCTGTATGTTTACACACGTGGATCCTTAATGACGCCCTAGCCAACCATGCCCCGCGAAAACCTACCCTTACCACTCAAATTATAAAACTTTATTATAAGCTAACCGTAGTGAATCGGACTAAAGTAAGGCGATAGTTTTGAACACTGGCTAGTTATGTCTTTGCTCAAATATTGATTTTGGATCATTTTTAACAAAAAAAATTTACGGACTGCAGCTTTAAGAATTAAAATATCATTTTATTAAGACATATTATTGGGAGATGGAGTGACAACTGTTATATTTAATTGTATACAAGTTTCTTTCAAATGAAACATGCAAATGAATGCAATATGTGCTCTAAAATCATTTCATAATATCAAACATATTTGATATATTTTATGTCCATATTTGACTGGCATTGACTTTCAGGAACTAGCGTCAACTAGTCTAGACTGTAATCCAGGGCAAAAACCATAGCATTTTACTGTTTTACACAAACTGTTTACCCACAGTAATCATGCAGCTTAATCATTAAAGTTACTAATATTGCTGATAAACCAATGTAGCTGATAAAACAACATACTCTCATAACATTTCGTAACTATTTTGTGTTTCTGTCTTTCTCTTAGGGTGAGATGGGGTTACCTGGTTTGCCTGGTATGGAAGGAATTCAGGGGCATCGAGGAAAAGAAGGCTTTCATGGATTTCCCGGTGACAATGTATGTTAAACATGGCTGCTTTACAAGCTCACAATTTGAAAATATATCAGAATAAAAATGCAATATATTCAAAATTTTACACATGCTCTTGGAAAAACACTATAGAGTCTCCCTGTATTTCCTCTCCGTTAGTAACATGTTCTTTGCCACAGTTGCCCATTACTTGCTCACTGGGTGTTTAATTTTCTTTCACTTTAAATTCCAAGTGAGGATCTTATAGAATTTGAGACATTATTATTTCAGTATTTTTGTTGTATAGACTCTTTATTAGAGCATGATTAATGTTGGTAATGTTTTTTTGTTGTTGTTTTTTATTACACAGGGAAATATTGGATTTCCAGGCATGCCTGGACCTAAAGGTTCTAGGGTACGGAGTGTGTGAGTGTGTTAATATATTTCCTGTGACAGTTGCAGTATAACTGAACACCAGCCAATCTGTCTCTCATTCTCATTCTCTCAATAAGGGAGTTTCAGGGACACCAGGATTCTCTGGCCAACCAGGACTACCGGTAAGTTTTGGCATATTTTAGAGAATATTTTAGTTATTATGCTTTTAATACCTTGCATTGGAGTGTATCAGGGTTATTAATAAAGCTAAAACTTAAAAACCATGAAAAGTCTTTAAGTATTAGAGGGGTCATATGATGCTGCTAAATAGAAAATTTTTTGGTGTAATGAAATTTGTTTATGCGGTTTAAGGTTAAAAAAAAACACATTATTTCCACATACTGTACATTATTGTTTCTCCTCTATGCCCCACCTTTCTGAAACGCGTAAATTTTTACAAAACTCATCATTCTGAAAAAGCAAGGTGTGCTCTGATTAGCCAGCTATCCAATGCGTTGTGATTGCCCGAATACCTCAAGCGTGTGACGGAATGTTACGCCCCTACCATACTGTGATACCATACTGCATTTGGGGTTGAAGTGTCTGGATCGGCAAAGTGTTGTAAATACAATTTAACCACTGATTTTTAGTTGTGTCCATTTTTGGAAGGCCACACAAAGTAGTTTCACTTTCACACCGAAACATAGCGTCACACACGGTGGCCTAGAGTGACCGGCGGCGGCCTAGAGTGAGCAGGCTGAGGCCGGAGGCTAAAGTGAGGAACGGCCGGTGGGCTGAGTGAGCAGAGGCGGCGGATTCGACGAAGGAGCGTCCGGCGGGCTTGCGGCAACCACATGTGACGACCCCGGGCTGGACTCCCTTCGTCCACGGTTGAAAGCTGCTCCGGGCGAATCCAAAGCGCAACGTGTATGTATTTCCTCAGCGACCAGGACGGATCAGCTCCAGGCATGACGATGCGGATATCGTCCTCTTTTGGGAGGCCAAACAAAGTAGTTTCTCTTTCTCAATGAAACACACAGCCCCTTCACAACATGGCGGCGGCAACAACAAAACTAAAGCGAAAATAAAAGTTACGCCTTCTTCTTTGCGTGAACATTTCGGCAGCGTTATGCAAATCTTCCCACAAAGTGACGTAGACATGTGGGGGCGTGTTAGAACGAGCCGTTTTAGGTAGGCGTGGCTGACTCTTAACTTTTATAAAGAATATCTCTTTGGATTTGAGACTTTAGTCTTTACAACTTTACAGATCTTCTTTATGCACCAAGAGTGTAAAACTCCAAAGAGAAAGGAAAAATTTAAATCGCATCATATGACCCCTTTAAACGAACCGAAAAACTAAAAACTCAAAATTTAATAAAAGCTATATAGACATACATAAGAAAAATAAACATGACAAAAACAACACAAAAGTACTACAATTTTAGCTAAAATATAATGAAAACAAAATGTAAAAATAAAATCATAAAAAAAAACTATAATAGTATATCGTTAATACTAAAATAGCACTAGAGTGTATCTGTCTATGTTCTATTTCTGGACATAATTCATAGCCAAAATGGTTAAAAGAGGAATTCAGATGCTACTTACTGTATATGTCATACATTAGGTCTCATCATTACTTTTAAATACTTGGCATGGCATTGTCACATTTTTGTGACACCAACATTAGCTACTTTGACCAACATAGACCCATTTAGAGATGCTCTTGTGAACATCATGTTTTCCTCTTTCAGGGGTTCCCTGGAAAAGAGGGGCCGAGAGGGCCTCATGGTCTCCCAGGATGCAATGGAACAAAGGTAATGCACAAGTATTTTTTTTGTGAATAAATTGTAATTAATTGTTTAACAATATAAAAGGTCACTGTCATCACTGACTTTTTTCTTTCAGGGTGAGCCTGGTCCCCCAGGCTTAATAGGGCCCATGGGAGCTCCTGGATGGCAGGTGAGTTAAGTAAGCATATATAGTGAATTATATATATGCATATAAATTATATATATATATGCAATAAACAGAGTGCTGTCAATATGAAAACTTCACATCTAAACTAATATCACACATCAAATATTTTGAAACCTCAACATAAGTGGTCAACAAAGACAGTGGTAGTATGAACCTCTCATAAAATGCCACGGAATGATCACTAACATGCCATAGACGTTCTATATTCATATTCCTTCAGTAAAGAGTGTTGTGGGAAATTTTTTGTTTTGTTTTTGGGACTTGTGTGTGTGTCTGGATTTGAGCAAACTTTTTGTTGTTGTTTTTAGGGAATGCCAGGAATCCAAGGACCTAAGGTGTGTTTTATTTAATCAACTTGAGTCCTTTATGTTAATAAGCTTAATTACGTATTTTAAAAAATGCACTCACATCAATGATAATATTATGACCATAAAGTATTGTTATTTTTAGGGAGATAGCTATTACTTGCAACCCTCTGGACAAGTGAAAGGACTTCGTGGTTTTCCAGGCAGAGATGGAGATAAAGTAAGAGAATTAGTTATGAGAATAAAGTAAAAAATGCGGATTGAACATTTGGACAAGCACTTTACGGCTTATATTATGTATATTGTTATATTCTGTGCCAGTTTTTTGACTGAGCTTTCTAACTGGTTGTGGATCTGCAGGGGTCACTGGGATTGCCAGGGTTACCAGGATCATTTGGACCAGAGGGGCCTAGAGGTTTTTCAGTAAGTCAGTGTTTCTCATTCGTGATTAAGATTTCGATTATGTTGTTGCCATATTGATTGAACTGTTTAATGCTTTTAGGGAATAGACGGCATTCCTGGACCACAAGGAGAGAAGGTTTGTTCTGTTTAGATACTGGTAACACGTCAGGTCAGTGTAATGTGTAAATCTAAAATCTGTTGTAACATATAGGGTCTAGAGGGTCGAAGCATGGTACTACCTGGACCCACAGGTCAAAAGGTCAGTATTATCAACTTTTGAGCTTTTGCTTTCTCCTACAAAAATACCTACAGAAAACATGACCTACAGAAAATGAATGTCCAAAGTAATCAATTTGATTTAAATTTTTAATAATGGCCTCTTTAATCTGATTTTATGAACTCTCAAATGTATTACTGGGGCTCTGCTGTAGGGGGAGAAAGGACCACCTGGTGTACCAGGACAAAAAGGCGTAACGGAGTTGTAAACAGGACAAAGGGTAAGGTAACATGCTCACGTAAAGTCATGCATTGCAGTTTAGGGGGTTTTGTCAAAGGGTGTGGGACACATCAAATGAAGAATTGGAGTTGTGGAAAAGGCATCGTTTGGTTCAGGGTGACACTGGGGATCTGGAGGACATCGGGATGTCGGGCCGGGGGGCCCATGTTAGTAGACAAATTTGTTGTTGGGGTTGCTGTTGTTTAAATTGTTTAATTGGGATTGCTTTAAATGATGTGCAATCTTCAAAGTCTAAGGTCTTTGCGGGTTGTGGTCGTTGGTTAAGGGGCAGAAAGGGGAATTGGCGTGGGGTGTCGGTTACTCACAATAAGGAGAGCGAGAGAGAGCGCTGAGATGGGAGCCCGCGACCGAGGCCCACGTCCCGACGCCCGAGTTTTTTTTTTTTGTTCTGTGGATGCTTGAGCGAGGGCGGAGATGATCCACCGCGACGAGCAGAGAGAGGCGCGGCGGCGAGAGAGAGAGAGCGCGCGCGCGCGAGAGAGAGGGGATGCGCCGCGCGGCGGAGGAGGCGAGCCGGAGGGGGGAGGCGAGCGCGAACTCTACCAGTTTTTCATTTGTTCTTCCAAGTATTCTCTTCCGTTCCCTGCTCTTTGGCTATTAACACCTACTCGCTTTTCACAACCAAATATATTTATTCACCTTGGAACCGTTCTGGTTTCTCGTTACCCTTGGTCTTGCGATGTTCCTTCAGTCATTCCTTATTAATAGATTTTCTTGGCTTTCTCAGGGAAGGGGGTGACACATTTTCCTATTTCTATAACAAACATCGCGCTTGGGTTCGTATGATATTCTAGTAATATTCTAGACGACCTACAATAGTCAAGTTTGGCGGTGCCCGCTTGGTCGTGAGTCGGTCTGTTTGTTTTTCGACTAGATTTTCAGAATCTATTTGATGGGCTGTGAGTGTCTCGGTTGTGTGTGCGTACTTCGATGTCGATCTTCTATATATATCACGATTGATTGGCATAATACTATTTACGACTCTTTCCACCTTTATGGCATGCGTTTATAGATCTTTGTAGTTAGTTTTTTTTTTTTAACAGGCCATGCAGTTTAGGGTGACACACTGGCACACGGCCTGTGGGCGTGCAGCGCCTCCGCGCGCTTCGGCCCCTAAGGTGAGCACCCCACACACAACATCCCCTCGAAAAAAAGCTACAGGTCACCAACTCGGTGCAGTTTTGGTGATTAAACATTATGTCTTTGAACATAATCCAGGTGAGGGACGGGTCTTTGATGGAATGCAGGTTTTATGACAATGAGGTTTGTGTTTTGTCCTCCCAGGGAATCCCTGGAGACCGAGGATATCAAGGACTTACTGGAATTGCAGGGGAAAAGGTATCTCTCTGTCGGTCTGTTGTTCAGTCATGTGCTACATACGATGTACAGTGCGGTCTCACTTTGCCTCAAAGTGCCAAACTTACATAAAAAAAGATAGTTGGCTAGTTTAAGTGCAATTGAATATCACCCTCTTGTGGATGCTTTTTTCAAATGTAATCTCAATATTGCTTTCAATTCATCATACTTGAATTCATTCATCTGTTTCTTTGTGTGTGTCTTCAGGGTCTAAAGGGTGACAGCGGTGCCCCTGGTGTCCCTGGAGAGGTAGTGATACATTCACTTATGGAAGTCATACAATCTCCAAATGTTTAATCTCACTTCAATCACATCATGTTGCCAAAGGCTACACTTTTTATTCTATTTCATTAGCTGATGAAGTAATAATAAAATATGGCTCTATATTTTTTAATGGGGAATTTATATTTTTGTAAATTACTGATGAAGTGTTATTAAAATTAGTTCTGTATTTTAGTTCACTGTAATAGATAATGGGATCAAAGGTCAGAAAGGTTTTCCTGGGCCTCCAGGACCTCCTGGTCTACGAGGTAGTGAAGGTTAGTAAACAAATTAATTAACTACTTTCATGCACAAAGAACAACCAACAAAAACAGCTACAATTATTTTGTTAAGGGCCACAAAACTCTTTGCTGTAAACACAATATTCATACACAAACCATGACTTTGACGTAGTTGTTGTACACTAGCATTTAGCAAGAATGCATTTATGTTACAGCAATAAAAGTGATAGTAAAGACATGTATGTTACAAAATGAATGTTACAAAAGATTACTATTGGAAGTAGTACTTTCTATTCATTGAAGAATCCTGAACAAATGTGTTTCCTCCCAAAAGTAAACCCAGCAAACTGTTTTGAACATTGATAATAATATGAAATGTTTCCTTTACAAATGTGAATATTAGAATGATTTCTGAAGGATCATGTGACACTGAAGCCTGGATTAATGGCTGCTGAAATCTCAGCTTTGCCATCACAGGAATAAATTATATTTTAAAATATATTACAACAGAAAACTGGTACTTTAAAATTGTACTATATTGGCACAATATCTACTGGTTTTACTGGATTTTCCAAATAAATTGCCCTTTGTTAGCCTTCTTCAAAACATTTAAACTCACAGGACCCTATACTTTTGAATGGTAGTGTATGTAATAAGTTATTATTTTTGTTTTATTGAGCCAAAGTAAATAACCAAAAATTGTTATCATTGATTCCTCTTTTCTAAAGGTTTCATTGGAATTCCTGGATATGCGGGTCTTCCAGGTAAATTATGTATCTCCGTTTATTCCTCTCTTTTTTTGCACACACACAAATACATACATACATAGAAAAACAAATACTCCCTCTTCACTCAAATATGTTAGGGGACAGCATACCAGGACCTATTGGAAAACCAGGTCCCCCAGGGTTTAGAGGTGTGAAAGGGGAAAGAGGAGATCCTGCTCCTAACAGAACAGGACCCAAAGGACAAGATGGCCCACCAGGGGAGCAAGGACCCCCTGGTGACCCTGGACCTCCGGGAATTCCAAGTAACTCTCCTTTGTTAAAGTCCGCCATCTTTAATTTATTTTATTAACCAAGCTTGTTGCAGTGGATTATGGGAATACCTTATCTGCAAAGGATACATGTGATGTCAGGCAGCTCGCTAGATATTAGAAAAAAAGCAACTTTTTTACATATTTCAGTAAACAAGTAGGATAAGCATAAGAAAAGGCACAGCAAATCAGCTTAGTATAGCAGTTATGTGGATGATATGACTGTTTGTGCTCCCCTCCTGCATCCCCAGAAGCCAACACCCGCCTGGGAGCAAAAGGGTTCAAGGGTGACAGAGGCCTAACAGGCCCTCAGGGTCTGCGTGGAGATCCTGGGAAACCAGGTAAGTTTCACCTATGTCATGGCGTATGCTATGTTCCAGGTTAAATGGTTAAATTAAGCTCAAGTTAAGCTTTATTTATTACCATAAAAATATTTAGATTCATCTTTTGTAATGTCCTTTCCTATAGAAATTATTTTCTAAGGCAATCGGCAGCATGCCTCAAATGTTCCCATATAGCTGAACCCAGATCATCCCCCTAAATAAAGTCTAAATTACCTAAATGCAAACAACCAAAAAACATGCTATACACACGCATAATACTGTTGTCCAACATTTTGATATAGGCGAGCAAGGAGAGCTTTGTAAGCTTTGTGCTACTTCTGTTGCTGACCCTGGACCTCCAGGACAACGTGGAGATTCAGGCGACCCCGGAGAGCCAGGTGAAGTCATCATTAGGTTGCCAGAACACCTAGCAACTGAACAGATTTTAAAACGCTAGGAATCATACACTTGCCGACTTTGTAAATAGTCACAGAGGAAAAACGACTAAACGACTGAGGATTACACACTACCAGACTCTAAAGTTGTTCCGATCACAACAAACTAACACAGAAATGTGTGCCTTGTTGCTAGGAGATGTGTGACGAATGAAAACAATATGTGTTCTAAAAGTAGTTTGAAATTTTCAGAGCCAGATTTGCTTTTCAAATTTTCCAATGTAGTTACATTTAAAACTCATTGGAAGATTATAGATCTATTTTGACACATCCAGTGAATTTTACAATTAGGAACACACAATTATTCAGGGCCTATAGTATGCTAATGTTATCAGCCCAAATTAGTAATTTATTGTATCAGTTGATATTGGATATTGGATATTTAATTATAACACATTCTAGATCTGTTATTTTCAATAACAGACATCAACAAATTCAAATTCATTGTGCAGGTGTTGGAGGATATCCAGGCAATAAAGGATGCCAAGGATTCAAAGGTCCAGATGGTCCACCTGGTCCTCCGGTCAGTTTACCTGCATACTGCCACTTTACCCATTCATCATCCTCATTACACAGCCAGTCTACTCAAATTATGCAGTTGGTATTTTTTAAGAAAAATGCCTTCATATTCTCAAGAATAGTTGAATATGATGAGAATTAAAATGTTTGCACAGGGTAACTTAGGTCTTCCAGGGCCTCCAGGGCATTCAGGGCCCAAAGGAGACCTAGATATGAGGCATGTGCTTGGGGAGAAAGGCCAGAAAGGAAACTGTGGTGCAGAAGGACCACTGGGGATAAATGGGCAAGATGGCAGGCCAGGCACCCCTGGCTTCAAAGGACCACCAGGAGCAAAAGGAAATCTAGTTAGTACCTATAACTTGTAACCATAACCTTTGAGAAAACTTCAAAAACCTTTGCTTAAATTTGTGTAACCAACTTTAAAGCCACAAGTTTTGATGTTGACAGAACTTGAAACTGACTTATTTTCCAGAGTCCTACAGGCCCTAAGGGCAACCAAGGAGATCCAGGGATTTGTGGGGAACGTGGCCGCTCAGGTCCAATGGGCAGCCAAGGGTCAATGGGTGTTGGGCGACCAGGGGCACCTGGAGAGAAAGGAAGTATGGGAGTAGTTGGCCGGCAAGGAAATCCTGGAGAACCAGGTATGAATGAAAAATATGAGATGTTACACCATAGTTTAACCCCAGGAACTAAGTATAGAGTGTTGAGCAGTCTAAAGCTGATAGCAAACTTCATCTAACTGGAGAAGAAATTACAGGCTCAGATATTACAGTTGCATCCCACAGGTGAGGAAGGATCTCCAGGTCTAGTACAAATGACACCAGGAGACCCAGGTGAGCCTGGACTGCCTGGTCCACCTGGTCAACAAGGACCTCCAGGTAAGCAGAGGTGATAAAAGTCTTGGCAGATGATAAATGGATTGAGAACAGGATGTAAAATAGATAACAATTGGTTTAACATGTGTTTTAGGTAATGATGGTTGTGGAGGACTTCAAGGATTACCAGGATTCAGCGGGTTAAAAGGAGTGAAAGGACCATCAATGCCAGGAGCTCCAGGATTTACTGGTCCCAAAGGTGGGTAATGTAAACCAATGCAATAAGCCTTCTTAAAAATAAGGTTATTTCTAATAAACCTAGAATATGCATTCATTGGTTTCAAATTAGATGTTTAATCATGGCTGTGCATCCATTTTTTGTCTTGGTTTTTTAATGTTGTGGATTGGTGACTTCAAATGATAGCACTCCTCCTCTATGATTTCAAATTATTTTACTGTTGCAGGTGATAAGGGTGTGAAAGGGAAACAAGGTCCACCTGGTTATGGAAGTGTAGGCCGTCCTGGACCCCCAGGACCACCAGGAAATCCAGGTCCAAAGGTCAGGGCGGTGATAGTCAAGTCAAGTCACCATTATTTATATAGCGCTTTTTACAATGCAGATCGTGTCAAAGCAGCTTTAGTCAAGTCAAGTCAAGTCTGCTTTATTGTCAATTCTTCCAAATGTACAGCACAATGGTGCCGACGCTGATGGCTGCCTCCGTGGCGTGCTCTGCAGTTGTTTTTATGTTTTTGTTAGTTTGTCCTGTCTTTAGTTATATCCCTGCAATCAGTTTCACCAGAGACGAATTGCTGGACATTCGGGAGTACACACCACCTGATATTTCACCGGATTTCGATTATTTTAATGTTTTGGTTTGGACATTGTTGTCGGGGGAGCTGTGGCGCTGATCAAGCGCTTCAGGACGCGCAGACGGGGAAGCGAGCCGGCGCGCTCGTGAAACTCAGACAGCGCAGATTCAGAACGCCGCTGCCGAGCATCCATCTGGCGAACCTCCACTCTCTACCCAACAAAACAGACGAACAACTTCTGCTCTCCCGCAAAATAAGGACAAATAAGGATCTTTCACACTCTGCTGCTTTGTGTTTCACGGAAACCCGGCTGAAAGACGCCATTCCGGACAGTGCGTTGAGTCTCCCGGGCTTTCAGCTGTTCAGAGAGGATCGCGACGCAGAATCAACAGGGAAATAGCGCGGCGGCGCGACATGCTTTTACATCTATGAAAGGTGGTGTACAGATGTAACAGCATTAAAGAAGATGTGTTGTCCCTATCTAGAAGTGCTCTTCATTAATTGCAAGCCGTTCTACTCACCGCGGGAGTTTTGCTCCTTCATTCTCGTCAGTGTCTACATTCCTCTGTAAGCGCACGTGAGCTCCGCTTTACAGCAACTCGCTGATCTGATCACAGACACTGAACAACAACACCCTGACTCTGTTTTAATAATTCTCGGGGATTTTAATAAAGCCAATCTCTCCCGTGACCTGCCAAAATACAAGCAGCACATTACATGTCCCAACAGAGACCGTAATATATTGGATCACTGTTACACCACAATAAAGACTGCATATCACTCTGTCCCACGAGCAGCTTGGGGGCTCTCTGATCACTGCTTGGTTCATCTTATACCGACCTACAGGCAGAAACTGAAATCAGCTAACCCTGTATTAAGGACTGTAAAAAGATGAACTAATGAAGCAGAGCAAGATTTACAATCTTGTTTTGACCTCACTGATTGGAGCGTCTTTGAATGTGCTGCCACCGATCTGGACGAGCTCACAGAGACTGTAACATATATCAGTCTCTGTGAAGATATGTGCATTCCTACCAATACTCATCTAACTTACAACAACGACAAACCATAGTTCACAGCAAAACTCAGACAGCTTCATCAGGCCAAAGAAGATGCTCACAGGAAGGGGAATAATGTCTTGTATAACCAGGCTAAATACACACTGGAAAAGGAGATAAGAGTGGCAAAGAGAAATTATACTGGAAAGCTAAAGAACCAATTCTCTTCCAGTGACCCTGCATCAGTGTGGAAAGGTCTGAAAGACATCACCAATTACAAGACACCATCCCCCAGCACTGCGGAGAATCAACACCTGGCAGACGATCTGAACGAGTTCTACTGCAGGTTTGAAAAGACACCCCACACCCGCCCTGAACACCTCTCCAAACAACCATTCACACCTCCAGCAACCCACCTCTCCCCCACACCTGCAATTCAGAACAGCGAAGAAGAGGTGCGCCAGGTCTACTGGAAGCAGAAAAGGAGAAAAGCACCAAGCCCAAATTGTGTTACACCAGTCTGTCTGAAAACCTGTGCTGACCAGCTAGCCTCCATCTTCACACAGATCTTCAACAGAACACTGGAGCTGTGCGAAGTCCCCTCGTGCTTCAAACGCTCCACCATCATCCCCGTCCCAAAGAAACCCAAAATTACTGGACTTAATGACTACAGACCTGTGGCTCTAACGTCTGTGGTCATGAAGTCTTTTGAAAGACTGGTGCTGGCCCACCTGAAGGACATCACTGGACCCTTGCTGAATCCTATTCAGTTTTCCTATAGAGCAAACAGGTCTGTGGACGATGCAATAAACATGGGACTGCATTATGTTCTGCAACATCTAGACAGACCAGGGATTTATGTGAGGATCCTGTTCGTGGACTACAGCTCAGCCTTTAACACTATCATCCCAAACCTACTCCTGCCCAAACTAACTCAGCTCTCAGTGCCCACCTCCGTCTGTCAGTGGATCAACAGCTTCCTGACAGACAGGCAACAGCTATTGAGGCTGGGAAAATACACATCCAGCAACCGAACGATCAGCACTGGTGCTCCTCAGGGATGTGTTCTCTCCTCACTGCTCTTCTCCCTCTACACAAATTACTGCACATCTAAAGACCCCTCTGTCAAACTCCTAAAGTTTGCAGACGACACCACACTAATCGGCCTCATTCAGGACGGTGACGAGTCTGCTTACAGACAGGAGGTCGAGCAGCTGGCTGTCTGGTGCAGTCTCAACAACCTGGCGCTCAAAACGCTAAAAACTGTTGAGATGACCGTGGACTTCAGGAGAAAACCCCCTGCACACCCCCCACTCACCATCATGGACAGCAATGTGACTGCAGTGGAGTCATTCAGGTTCCTGGGCACCACAATCTTTCAGGACCTGAAGTTAGCTCACTCACATTGACTCCATTGTGAAAAAAACCCAGCAGAGTTTGTACTTCCTTCGCCAACTGAGGAAATTCAACCTGCAACAGGAGCTGCTGAAACAGTTCTACTACCGCCATCATTGAATCTGTCCTCTGCACTTCAATAACTTTGGTTCAGCTCAGCTACCAAATCTGACCTCAGAAGACTATAGAGGGTAGTCTGGACTGCTGAGCGAATTATTGGTACAATCCTCCCTTCTCTCCAAGAACTATACTTATCCAGAGTGAGCGAAAGGGCTGGCAAAATCACTCTGGACGCCTCACATCCAGTACACTCCCTCTTTGAACTGTTGCCATATGGTCGACGCTACAGAGCACTGAGCACCAAAACAGCCAGACACAAGAACAGTTTTTTCCCTCAGGCTATAACATCGCATGAACACTTGACAATAACTGTGGAACACATACTATTTATTCACTCATACACTTGTTTATCTAACACACACACTCAGTCTACATGTCAATTTGCACATAATATACCTGTACATACAACTGTCTATTGTTATATCCCTGTACATACAATTGTCGATTTGTAAATTTTTATTCCTTATTTACTTGTTCTATATTCTTCTTTTATTATCTGTGTTTTTGTTCTGTCATTCTATTACACTGTGGAGCTTCTGTCATGAAAAAAAATTCCTCGTATGTGAAAACATACCTAGCAATAAAGCTCATTCTGATTCTGATTCTGACATACACACAGCGAATTGAAATTGCGTTACTCTCAGACCCTTGGTGCATACAGATAACACTAACAGTAGAACATAAATACAGATATACAGATTAAATATAAAATACAACTATACAAATATACAAATAAGGTAAAATGTAAAAATATATAAATAAAGCACAAGGCATATGGCAGATAGAGTGCAAACCAGTGAAGTAGACAACAGTGCAGATATAATGATTTGTAGTGCAAAAGAGCTTATTTTGACTGATTAAAGTGACAGTGTGTGTGTATTTTGGGAGGGGGGGAGTGGGAGAGTCCGTCAGAGGGTCAGCGTTCAGTGGTGCGTGGGGCAAAAGAGAGGAGGGGGGGCAAGGTCGGGAGGGAGTTCAGCTTCCTGACAGCCTGATGGATGAAGCTGTCCTTCAGTCTGCTGGTCCTGGCCTGGAGACTCCGCAGTCTCCTCCCTGATGGCAGCAGACTAAAGAAGCTGTGTGTTGGGTGGGTGGGATCACCTGCAATGCAGAGGGCTTTGCGGGAGAGACGGGTGTTGTAAATGTCCTGAAGGAAGGGGAGAGAGGCACCAACGATCTTCGCAGCTGCTCTCACTATGCGTTGAAGTGTTTGCGGCAGGATGCGTTGCAGGCGCCATACCACACAGTAATGCAGCTCGTCAGAATGCTCTCGATGATGCCTCTGTAGAAGGTGCACATGATGGGGGCCGGGGCGCTCGAATTTCTTAGTTTGTGGAGGGAAAGTAGAGGAAGTAGAGACGCTGTTGTGCTTTCTTGGCCAGTGCTGCGGTGTTTTCAGTCCAGGAGAGATCCTCTGTGATGGGCACACCCAGGAACTTGGTGCTGCTCACACTCTCCACAGTCACACCCCACACCACAATTGACGGAAGAGGCAACAAGGGGGCAGTTGGGATGAGTGCGCACTCTCCTGAAACGCAACAACAATATCATTCGTCTCTCCACATTTAGAGAGGAGATTGTTGTTCCACTGCACACCCAGGCCAGGTGGTCCCTCACTCTATAGTTTGGCTCATCTCTGTTGCTGATGAGACCCACTACAGTCGTGTCATCTGCAAACGTAATAAGGAGGTTGGAGTTGTTTGACGGTGTGCAGTCGTGGGTCAGCAGATTGAAGAGGAGGGGGCTCAGCACACATCTTTGGGGGGCCCCAGTGTTCAGTGTGATTGTGCTGGATGTGTTGCTGCCGACCCGAACTGCCTGAGGTCTTCCAGTCAGAAAGTCCAACAGCCAGTTGCACAGCGAAGTGTTGAGCCCCAGCTGGACCAGTTTGTGAATGAGCTGTTGAGGGAAGATTGTGTTGAATGCTGAACTGAAGTTTATGAACAGCATTCTGACATATGAGTATTTTTTGTCCAGATGTGTGAGTGCTGAATGGAGGGTAGTGGCGATGGCATCATCGGTCGAGCGTTTGGACCAATATGCAAACTGGAAGGGGTCCAGGGAGGGGGGGGAGGGCAGACTTGATATGGTGCATAACTAGCCGTTCAAAGCACTTCATGAGGATGGGGGTAAGTGCAACTGGACGGTAGTCATTGAAGCAGGATGGAGACGACTTCTTCGGGACTGGAATGATGGTGGAAGCTTTGAAGCATGTGGGGACAACAGCCTGGCTTAGCGAGATGTTGAAAATGTCTGTGAAGACATCAGTGAGTTCCACTGCACAGTCTCTTTCTCTCTAGTTACTTATATCGTTCCATAGGGAATTATGTTGTCAGGACCCGGAGCTTTGCCCTTTACAGTATTAAACAGGGAAATAGTGTGCCGTTCTCCTCTGGCCAGATGAAACCAGCAGTTTAATTCTAGGTTGCAATATAGTCAGATTGAGCAGAGGACTCATCTGGTTCCCGTGGTCTTGTCCTGATGGCCGTCTAGATAATGAGGTCTTCGGAGGGGATTTGTCTCTGGGGCTCATCTAGTTGGCATGGTGGACTATGGTACACTATTAAGAAGTGCTTAATCAGTCTATACATTGGGTTACATTGATAAAATGAAATTTAAGGGCTAAAACAGGTAGATTAGAACAGGTAAACTAAGATAGCATTTGCAGGTTAGCACTTTGCAAATGCTATCTTAGTTTACCTGTTTTAGTCTACCTGTTTTAGCCCTTAAATTTAATTTTATCATCAATGTAACCCAATGTATAGATTGATTAAGTTCATATTTTTGAGTTGAATAAAATAAAAAAAATTGTTACCACATGAGAAATTGTACATATTCAATTAAGAAAAACACTTAAAAAGACTTCAAGGCTTTACTCTATGAAAGTGAAAACACTTTCATTATCCTCATGAATATGCTGGTTTTCTAGGCTTATAATCCATTTAAAATGTAGAACTTTGTTTTTCGGCCACACACATGTTGGAAAGTTTCGGGATTGACATCCGCATATTTATGCAGGATTTGCTTTCGAAGTAGCAGTGATTGACATAGTGATAACATAGCAATAGACGGGACAAAATATGTGAAAATGTGCATAGAACTAGAGCAACCCCTAATTTCAGAAGCAACCTCAGTGATTTATTTCTGGAAACCGGGACTGGTTGATACACTTTTATTGTATAACTATATACAAAAACAACAAAATACAAATGCACTAAATAAAATAATTTCATAAATGCACATTTGCAATTTAAGCACTTAACTAAAATAAGTATTAAATAATAAAATAAATAACTAGAGAAGGCTGACTATAATCAGTCTTGCTTCCATTTAGTGAGATAAGCCTACTCCTCACCTGAATTAGAAAAAAAAAAGGGGGGGGCTCCTCTGGGCTCAGTGATACGAGGACAACGTTGAGAGTCGCCTACACGTAATATCTGGCGAGAGCCCAATTCATAAAAGAACAATGTATATTTAAAAGTGCATGTCCAGTTCTGTGTGAGTGAGTGGCAGTATTGGCCTAATGGTTAGAGAGTCGGACTTTTAACCTGAAGGTTGCGGGTTTGATTCTCAGGTCTGGCAGGGATTGTCGGTGGGTGGAGTGAATGTACAGCGCTCTCTTCCACCTTCAGTACCACGATTGAGGTGAGACCCTTGAGCAAGGCATTGAACCCCCAACTGCTCCCCGGGTGCTGCAGCACTGGCTGCCCACTGCTCCGGGTGTGTGTTCACGGTGTGTGCTGTGTTCACGGCTGTATGTGTGCACCTTTTGGATGTGGGGTAAAGAGATGCACAAATTCCGGGTATGGGGGTCACATGTCACCTTCATGCACTTCATTAAAGTTGAGTATAAAGAAGAGAAGAAAGCGGCCATAGGCAGCTGCCTACACATGCCAGGATCTGCCACTGCCAGATGCAGTTAGAAATTTGGGGTGGCCAGCCAAATTTCAGGGGGGGTGGTGCCACCCCTGGCCACCACGTAGACTCGCCCCTGCACCTAGGTTCCTAACTGATGACGAAGAATTGACAGAGCAGCCATCAATTATTAGACAGTGTTCTAGGTTATTACATGCTGAGGTTTTTGGTCCTATAATTAACACTTCTGTTTTTTTCGGAACAGCCCATTGTTTCAAGCTGTTTTGTTACATGATATGCCATAACAAGCTATGTTTGAATATGTGCATGCATAAATAAGTTTTGAGAGCTATGGTAGAAATGGTCAATGAACATTTTTGGCCTGTTCTCTATAGAAACTTCATAAGACTTGGAATATAGTGGCAAATTGTATGGGTCACTTTAAATGAGTTTTATATAGCATTTTTGTCTTTTTTTGTAGCTTGACAGTTCCTACAACAGAAAGAAAGACAGGTTAGCTACAAAAAGTATTAGCAGCTTAGCAACAAAGTATTATTAATCATAGTTTTGGAAGTGAAATTAGCAGAAATTTATTATATTACAGCCGCATGAGTACATTTATGCTTCATTAAAATAGTGTAAATTTAAATTCAACCTGCAGGGTGAAATATCATTTGGCTCCCCGGGGCCCAAGGGTCGGCAGGGCTTGCCAGGAGATGAAGGGGGCCTTGGGCAACCAGGAATTTCTGGCCCCCCTGGATTATCAGGATGTCCAGGTCAAAGAGGAAGGGATGGACCACCAGGAGAAAATGGTTGGTGGATTCCATGCCAATGCACTTAATTTCTTAAGCACAATCCTTCCCTATAGAATATGCAATATACACAACAAAAGTATACATACAATCTGTTTCTTTTTTTATTCCTTTTTCTCTCTGTGCATCTATTTATTAGACCATCTCTCACCTGAAAACTGTGCACACAGGTGTGCGGGGTCCTGATGGTTTGCCTGGAGTGGCTGGTGTTCCTGGGTACTGTACGCCAGGAGCCAAAAGCGATGAAGGGCCCTTAGGCATTAAAGGGCTAGATGGACCCAGTGGTAAGTAAATTCAACATTTAATGGCAAAAGCTACCATAAATATACCATGGTGCTGGTATGTGGTTGCTAAGGTGTTTTGAGTGGTTGGTTAGCTCATAACAGGATGAGTTATATGCAAAATTAATTACTTGAGGCTAAGAATTCATTCAAATACCCATAATGATGTTCACTGTGACATATGTTGTCTTTAGGGCTGCCAGGGCTGAAGGGGCCACAAGGTGAAACTGGACCACCTGGACAGGGTGTACCTGGTATAACAGGTGAAATTGGAATACCTGGAAAAATCGGAGATGCTGGTCTGGTTGGTATCCGGGGATCAACGGTTTCCAAGGTCGGGATGGTTCACCAGGCTTTCCAGGTACTTGACATCCAATTTTTTTACTTGGAGGCTGGTCAAGCTATTAATGAATAGAGATACTATTTTGTAAAACACAGAAACAAATTTAAGCTGGTTTCCCCCAAAAAGGCTTAGTGTTCCCTTTGTTTTCCTTCAGGTGCGCGGGGAGATCAGGGAAGTCCTGGAATGACTGGTCCACCTGGAGTAGATGGAAATCCTGGACCACCGGGATTCCCGGGACCCAAAGGTTCAAACATACACACATACAAATCCAGCAATGATTTTTGTTTAAGGTGCTTTTATATATTGGTGTAATTGGTCATATTATGAAGATGATGATGATCTCTCATCAGGTTTAATGGGTAGGAATGGAGTGCCAGGTGACGTAGGAAACCTCGGGAATCCAGGAGACCGTGGGGCTTGTGGTCTCAAGGGACTGCCATCAAATGTTATGAGTCCAGGGGATCCTGGTGACCCTGGCCTAACAGGTGACCCTTTCAACACCTGTTTTCCACTTGAATATGCAAGCCGTTATGCCCATATAATTAGTTTGTCTGTTCCTCAATACATTGTCTGTAATCTCAACCCAGTTGATGGAACTGCAAAACTTTGCAGACATTATATGCACCATCTTTTGTGTGTTTTAGGTTTTCTTGGTCTACCTGGCACTAAAGGGGAATTAGGACTCCCAGGCAATTATGGACAATGTGGGAAGAATGGCGTTTCAGGCAGACCTGGTCCACCAGGTACAGATTCTGTAATCCAAAGCTTTGCTGTCCACATTAGAACATATTACAAACATTCTCTTTTTCAGGCCCTCCTGGTGACGCTGGCCAGAATGGACTTCCTGGAAATCGAGGTCCTGATGGATACTTTGGGGATCCAGGAGTTATGGGGTTTCCAGGCAAGTTCATACACACCCATGAATCTAAACCTTGTTTCAACACCATGATGCTTCAGATGTCATTTATTTCACATGTGCAAATGTCTTCCTCTTGCAGGAGTGAAAGGCTTCAAAGGTTTACCTGGTGTTCGTGGGGAGACTGGGACTCCTGGTGTCCCAGGACCAATTGGACCAAAGGGGATCAAAGGTGAACCCAGCCCCTCTGGGCCAGGGCCTCAAGGACAACCTGGTGAAAAGGTATCAATTTCCATAATTCAGTTTTTATTGGTGAAAAAAGTGACACTATCACTCTGTTTCAAACCTAGTGCGTTGCCTTGCTGACATCATAGGTACTTTCCTTAAGCCACTCTCTTTCTCTAATTCAAACAGGGTAAGCCAGGCTTTCCAGGGCATAGAGGGGTAAAGGGTGACAAGGGTATATATGGGACGAGTGGGCCCCCAGGTTTATCAGGGGCTCCTGGTGAAAGAGGCGAACATGGAGTACCAGGAGTTCCAGGTATTTAATTTAGAAATTAATTCAATACTCAAAAAAGTATCTACATCCCATCACTTTCTCACAGACACATGAAAGTATGATCCTTTTATCCAATGTCACATTGTCAGGACCCCCTGGAGCTCCAGGTGATGAAGGTTTAAATGGGTTTCCAGGTCCACCTGGATGTGAAGGGCCCTGTGGTCCACCAGGTACAATCCCATTCTTGAATTATAAATGTAATGTAACAATCCCATTCTATAGTTGTAAATGTAATGTGAGAATTCACTGCAGTGGTGCGTTGTTTTTTCCAGTGATGTTCTCTGTTGTTTCTTAAGGTGTTTCTGGTTCAGCTGGAGATCCTGGGTCTCCAGGACTTCGTGGAGACCAAGGCAAGGATGGCTTTCCCGGACCAGCAGGGGATAAAGGAGACAGAGGGCGTAAGATGTCACACACAAACACACATATGCTCACATGAAGGGATGTTCTTATTCTTATTAAACAATCTTGATTTTGTTTTTTAGCCCCAACAATTGGAGATCCTGGCCCACCTGGCATCAAGGGTGAGAAAGGTAAGTCCAAGAAAGGTCACCCTTCTAATACTACAGATCTTAATCACTTAGCCGTGCTTACAGTATATGTGTATGTTTAATTTCAGGTACTAAAGGCTGTTCTGGACCCCCAGGGCCATGTGGACCACCAGGACCCTATGGTCCAGCTGGAGATATTGGTCCTTCAGGCCAACTTGGGGAAATGGGGCCACACGGGTTTCCAGGACCACCTGGTGCCTGTATCAATGGTCCAAAAGGGGAGCAAGGACCTAATGGATCACCTGGCCTAAAAGGTGATTAGCTGTCTTTGATAATTAGTGGTGCTTGCTGATTACTATTGCTCATAGTTTTTGTTAGCATTTTTTAAAACCCTTTACCCTTTTATACTTGCTACAGACATGAATGATACCTCAAATTCTGAAGCTTGTTGAGGAGTGGTGTGCCGATAAAGAAATGTAAAAAAAAACAACAGAGACTCATTCTTTTGAGCAACGACATGGCAACCTGCTATTGTTTACTCTCAACCTGCTATTAATTACTGTTCACATGTCTTCTGGTCTGTTTCTGTGTTTATTTTTGAATACAGGACTCAGAGGACCACATGGGCCTGCTGGCGACCCAGGTCCAGGCGTAAAGGGAGATAAAGGCAACATCGGGCCCCAGGGGCTTGTGGGATCACCTGGTTGTGCTGGTGACCGGGGAGTTCCAGGGTTGCAAGTAAGTGGACACAAAAGGAGATAAATGCACACTCAACTTGGAGATTGTACTGTAGAGTTTTACGAAGTTTTATGTTTTTAGATAAGTTTGCAGAACCATGGAGAAATATTCTGTAATAATGATTGCTGAGGAACCACCATTTTAAACTCAAATAGTTATTATAAGATATAAGATTTTAACATTTGAATCAGTGTTATTATTTTATATATTTTATAGTTTCATATTCATTTCAATTTAAGTCTTAGTAGTTATTTGCTTTTGTAATTTTTTTTATATTTATATAGTTTATATAATTTAGTTTTTTAATATGTATTTCTATGTAGCTTTATTTGTTAATTTTTAGTTTTAGTAATTTTAGTACTTCAACTTAGTTCAAATTTTTGTTTTAAGAGTAAATTTTTTTATCTAATATTTATATTTCATTTCAATTACCCAAACACCAATTTCTAATAGTTAAAATAGTTAAAATAGTTCAAATTAAGAATAACAAGACTGATTCACATAGAATTTGTTGTTGAATAAAATGTGGAGTTTGCTTGGTAGATCCAGTCATGAGAACTGTATTGTTTCCAGGGTAACGATGGAGATCCTGGTTTCAAGGGTCCAAAAGGAAGTATGGGGCTATTGGGTTCTACTGGGCCAGTCGGTAAGAAACCTGAATTAAATGTGAATTTAATAAAAATAAAGAAATCTTCAATTAATGAAACAGATCGACTAGTAGATAAATATGAATTTTATTTGAAATTTGTTTTGCTATACTTGTATTATAGGCCAAAAAGGACAATGTGGTCCAATTGGGTTTACTGGATTAAAAGGTTGTAAAGGAACTGCCGGAACTAAAGGTGAGCTTTTATATACTGGCATAATAAAATTTTTATCATCATTTTAATAACAATTAAAAATGAAGCAATTGCAGTTACACTCATATCTTGTATATTATTTTATGAGGAAATCACAAAAACTTGCAGGCCTGAAATGTCCAAAAAGTGTAGGTGTGTAAGCCACAGTAATATTGTGAAAATGAAAAGAAAAATTAAATAAATAAAAAATGCAAATGTGAGATTAAAAAAAAACACTTTACTGAGGAACGACAAACATTTTAGTCACAACATGGCCTTCTCCAGTGCCTAATCGTATTGTTTTATGAGTAAATATGAAAATTTTCCTACTCTTTGTGAATATTTAGGGCCTAAAGGGTGTGATGTTGTGGCTCAGGTCATGACTCTCCCAGGAGACCCTGGCTTCCCGGGACAAGTCGGGGGAAAAGGAGAACCAGGAGAACGAGGAACTCAAGGGCTACAAGGTCCAGAAGGTACAATGCCACAAACACAATGCTCTAATTTTCTCTGAAGTTTTATGATTCCATCTTATATTTGCATAATTACCCACCTTTTAGGAACACAAGGTCAAAGGGGAAGCAGAGGTGCAAATGGAGGTGTTGGACGAAAGGGGACACCTGGACCAAAGGGAGACACTGGCCTAAAAGGAACAAAAGGTAAGTCTTAACACTTAAAACACCAAGAAGGTTTTCTATTTGAACTATAGCTAATGATACATTACCATAAAATTACAAATAAAAAAGTTTTGGATCTGCAACAAATTTTTATAGAAGTCTCTTATTCTCAAATTTGTTTGATCAAAAATACAGTAAAACAGTAATAATGTGAATTTTTTTATTTTTGTACATAAATCACATTTTCCTTCAGAAATCACTGTAATTTGCTGACCTGATGCTCAAAAAACATTTCTTATTATTAGCACAGTTGAAAACAGCTTTGGTGCTTAATATTTTTCTGAAACCTTGATACGTTTTGTTTACTGACTTTGTTGAAAGGTACTATATATCAGATCATGTTTGCTCCATTAATGATCTTTTAAGAGAGTTCAATTTTTAAAAAAAAGTTCAGTTTTCAAAATACCAAGTGAAAAGGTTTGTGAAAAACAAACCTTGTTTGTCTCCTAAGGTTTTCCCGGTTTGTCAGGCGAAGTGGGTCCCAAGGGTTCACAAGGTTCACCTGGGACAAAAGACGGATTCCTTTTTACCAAGCATAGCCAGAAAACATCTGTACCAGCCTGTCCTCCTGGGTCAAAACGTGTGTACTTTGGATATTCACTTCTCTTCATCAATGGCAATAACCGCGGACATGGACAAGACCTAGGCATGAAACACAGACAGAACATTCATACGACAACTCATGCACATACAGATGCACATAATGCAAATAGACATAGATGTGGGAACACGTTTACATATCAACAGTTATGAGCGCAGATTTTCACAGTCTGTGTATTTGTGTGTTTGTAGGAACTGTGGGAAGCTGTTTGCAAATGTTCTCCACCATGCCTTTCCTGGTGTGCAATCCCAACGACACATGTTACTATGCCTTTCGAAATGATTACTCCTATTGGCTGTCTACAGACACACCAATGTCTCCCAACATGGAATTGATATCTGGTGAATTGTTGGCTAATTATATCAGCAGGTAAATGCGGAGCATGTTTCCTCAGTAGTGCTTATATCATTTTGTTAATGAGGTGGTGTAAGTCAGTTTGTATTAAACTGTAAGACATCCGTGGATAGATAATATAAGTTCAACGGTCTTTCTCTCAATTCCTCAAAGATGTTCAGTATGTGAGGCACCAGCTAATGTAATAGCAGTTCACAGCCAGACCACAGAAATCCCAGAGTGCCCTAGAGGATGGCTTCCACTATGGAAAGGTTACTCCTTTGTAATGGTAAGAGGCAACTATTATTTACAAACTATGTCAATGTAGACATCTTGATAGCTTGAAAGGCATCTATAGATTAGTGTATTGTTGAAAGTAAAAAAAATAAATTAATTTAGCACCTTGAGTTCGTATGATCTATGCAGAATAGCTGTTGGGGGAAGTTCAGTATTAAAATGAAAATGAAAGCTTGTACTTCAAAAAAAAGTTTCAGGATTCACTCTAGTATTTTTATAAATAGTAACAAACATTTTATTATGTTTTATTTTTGTAATATTGCACCAAAAATGGTTTGGGGTCGGTATTTTTTTTATTCAGCAAGGTCACAATAAGTTAGTCATTAGTGACAGTAAAGACTTTTCAAATAAACACTGTCCTCTTAAATTGAAAAAAAAATAAAAATCAGTTTCCACTAAAAAATATTAAGCAGCACAGCTGTTTTTTTTGCGGCATTGATAATAATAATAAATGTTTCATGAGCAGCAAATTGGTATATTAGTATAATTTCTGAAGCATCATGTGACACTGAAGCCTGGAGTAATGACTTGTGAAAATTTTATTTTACCATCACAGGAATAAATTATATTTAAAAATATATTAAAAAAAAAAAAAAAAAAAAATAAACCCAACAGTTAATATTATTTCACAATATTGCTGTTTCTACTGTATTTTTGATCAAATAAATGCAGCCTTGCTGAACATGTAAATGGTAACATAAGTATACATTCACAGTATATAATGTGCATGTTCTGATTTATTCCTTAGCAAACGAGTGCAGGTGCAGAAGGTTCCGGACAGCCGCTGATTTCTCCTGGATCCTGTTTGGAAGAATTCCGGAAGATTCCATTCATAGAGTGTCATGGCCGTGGCACCTGTAACTTCTATCCTGATTCCTTCAGCTTCTGGCTTGCATCACTTGATCCTAGCAGAATGTTCAGGTACAAGAATTGTGAAGATTGAAAATTTATTTTAATCCGATTTGCCAATTTGATCTAGATGAAATAGAAGTAAACCTTTTTCCCTTAAAAGGAAAAACAAAACTATTTTCACAAATCAGATTTGATTTGAAAATAATATATTAAATAAACAACATTAGGATACTTTATCCTTTTTTATTCTCAGTACTCCAATCCGCCAGACAGCAAGACAGCAAGACATCAGCCGCTGTCAGGTCTGTATGAAGCAGTAGTTTTTAAGTCAGAGGTGACCTTGGTAAAAGACTTAAACTGACGAATGGAAGTTCATAGTTCTTCATGACTTGTGTAATGTCAGTAGGATCTGTGAAGTCACCCCTCAAGTGCTTCACCTGAAACTACTGGATATATAGTTCTCCCCCATGAGTGATTGTCATTATGTTTGCTGTGGTCCAGTTCAGGAACAGTACCATTGGGCTTGACTGGGCTGCAGCCCATGGGCTCCACTTTTGGCCATTTACGTTTGTTTGATTTGTTCAGTTACTGTATATGCAAGTCTAAAGTCTAGCGCACGCAATGACTAAATGAGCCAGCCGGGGCTAACAGTTTTCAACTACGACCCTCGAGGCCATAATCAAACAGCATGAACTGGTATTTATGATTATTTCACATAGAAGGACACGTATTGATCGCGTCTGCGCCGATTAGTTTGTTATCACATAGCTCACTTTGAACAGCTCCATTAAGCCTTTAGCCCAAAAGAGCGCACATATAGAAAGATAATGATAAATTTGTTTAATGTTCATGATGATTCTATATTATATTAATATTCCACTAAATTATGCGTCGGAAGCGTTTGTGACGCTCGTCTCACTGCCATCAAACGTGAGGCAGAAATGTCATCAAAATGATTAAAAAAAAATACAAATAACCATTTAATGAGTTTCTGTTTTCATAACATATAACATATGCCTATGATAGGACTTAGCCTATCACACAAACAAGAGTCCTGTTTTTCCCCAAAATATCCGGCCATCGCAAATGTACAATAAACTACAACTTACTGAGCTTTCAGACACAAAATTCTGTTTTGCTCCATTAGAAAGAAAATAGAATAAACAGCAGAAACGCTGCAAACACAGTGTTTTGTTCCTCGGCGTTAGACGGACCATAAATTATTCCATCAGGCTATAAGTGTCACAATCCGGTTCAGAAGATGATGAAGAAAAAGGTTCAAATGGGTATCCAAAAAGAAAAGGGTCTTTAATAAAACAAACGCAGATAATCCACATGCAAGAAGTCAATGTAACAGTGTGTCTACACACAAGCAATACCAGACAGCAACTGAATGAAAAGGAGGAACTCAAATGATGAACAGGTGACGACTCATTAATTAGAAACCATAGTAACAAACAAGGAGCGGGAAACTTGAACAAAGTAAAACAGGCCATAGTTACAACCAAAAGAAAACTAAACCAAAACAGGCAGTTTGTGACAATAAGTACAGTCAGTCATTTGCGAACCAAAGTCCCTTACGAATCAATTGATTCAACTCACTCATTAAGACAGTCACTTGCTTCCACCTACTGGCGGTTGTTTCATATTTTAAAAAAGTAGCTTATTTCATTTTTTGCAGTCATTTAATATTTCTACATTTAAATGCTATATTTTAACTTTACATAATTTATACAAAATCCATCTATGGATTTTGTTGATAGTAATTTCATTTGATTGAATTTATTGATTAAATTAGAACCTGACATGAGAGGACACAGATACAACAATTTATATATTTTTAATACTAATACATCTCTGGCTTTTTTTTTTTTTTTTTTTTTTTTTTTTTTGTTAATGTTATTTCAAGGTTTTGATCTCTTAACTGAAAGAACACATCTTGCTTATTGTATTATAATGACTATTTAATATTACATCTAAACTTTGACTGGCTAAGACATGTTGCATATTAATAGTACTGTATATGAACCTCAAAGTATATTTTCATTTGTGTATTTTGTGTTGCTCCATAATGATGTTCTATTTGAGGTGCATTTGTAGTGTATAGGGCCCAAACATAACCTCAAGCCCAGGGGTCCCGGCCCCCCAAGTCCTGCCCAGCCCTCAAGCCAAGATGTAGATGAGTCTTAATCCGAACAGATTTGGATTAAATTTAGCATTACATCACTTGCTCACCAATGGATCCTCTGCAGTGAATGGGTGCCGTCAGAATAAGAGTTCAAACAGCAGATCAAAACATCACAATAATCCACATGACTCCAGTCCATCAATTAACATCTTGTGAAATGATGAGCTGCATGTTTGTGAGAAATCCATCATTAAGGTGTTTTAACTTAAAACTGTCTCTTCTGGCCAAGATACAAGCCTTAATCCATAATAACACTTTCTTCAGTGAAACGTTCCATCTCCTGTTGACTTCTCACACATTTGTTTAGATCTGTTTTGGACTGTTGTGGGTGCTTTAATGTAGGGGTTCTTCATGTATCTGTGCATATTTCTATCCTGATTCAGATGAGACAAATTTTTCACTGGAGAAAGCAATATTATGGATAGAGGACTCATATTTCAGCTGAAACAATGGTTTGAAGTTAAAAGCATCTTAATGATGAATGTTTATTATAAATATGCATCTTTTCGCTACACAAGATGTTAATTGATGGACTGGAGTTGTGTGGATTACTTGTAGATTGTGATGTTTGGACTCTCATTCTGACGGCACCCATCACTGCAGATAAATGCGCAAACTCATCTATATCCCGAATGTTGAGGGTGAGTACATTTTTAGAAAGTTTTCATTTTGGGATGACCTATTCCTTTAATGAGTGGAATGATACAGTTATGGGTTAAGCAGTTGTTTCTTTTTTCAAACACTTTTCAGCCATTTAAAACTTTGACAAATTTAGTTGATTTTTGTTTTTTTTAGGAACAAAACCAAACAAAATAATACTGTAGATTCCATTTAACAGAAGTTCTATGTTTTGGATTAGCTAAATCCAAGGTACCAGTCCAGTTCTAAGGATTCTTCACCATTCTTTTCTTTTTCTTTGACATGTCCAGCACTTATAAATGTGTTTTTCTCTCAAATGTACTCATAATAGAATTTGGGGTGACTTCAGTTCAGCTACTTCTCATTACTAAACTGTTTTTCATTTGTAGTTAATTATGAATGACTTTTGTGTGTAGGAATAGCAGTAGTAGGCCATTAGAAAATCCTGGCTAGATTCAAGAAACAAATTGAGAAACAGGCTCTGTGAATAATAATTCGAGCTCAGAATGCTCATATTGAGCATAAACTGTGTATTATTAATTTGGTATTGAAAACAGAAACAAAATAGTTAATCTACACTCGAGTAATGCTACTGAAAAATAGTTTAGTAATTAAAGTCTAAATATTTTTGTCATTATTAATTGTTAACTAATACACTTGACATTAATGTCTTCCTTAGTAACACTCTATAAACAAATATGTCAATGTTGCTAATTTAATAATCAAATAGTAATAAATAGCATAGAGTCTTCCGAGTTCCCAAATTTATTTTAAAACAAATACTTTAAGTAATTCCCTAAATATCATGAAATAAAATTCAGTAGTTCCCTGATTATGTATTTTGGATGTGTGTGCAATTGTCAGTGTAAGTCAGGTGTGCTTATCATTTAGACTATACATTTTCCACTTTAGTATACAAATAATTTACTATAGATCTACTTGCTATTAGGACTTTATTCAAGAAAGAATCAAAGTCTTGTTTCTTAGTGTACAAAACTGTTTGTTCAAAGCTGTTTTTGGTGCTGAGGTTTTGCAGAGCATATTTAAGCTTGTTCATATTTAACACTGAATGGCTCAGAGTTAATGGTGCTATTTGTTAGATTACGAAAAAGGAAAAGAAACTTGAGAAACGTTGAGAGAGAGACAAAGTGTGTTTATGTGTAGTCATTATGTGAATTTACCAGACACTTATTATAGCATTGCATTAAGGAGCTTTCCCCATGACTCATATTCAGTTGTAATCAATTGTATACTGTAAACAGGAATTGTAATGAATTATTACATGTCAATGCCAAATCAACTGAGAAATCGGGAGTGTAGTCTTGACAACACTTCCTCTACAGAAAATATTAAAACTGTCATCATTGTATAATCTGCTTTATTGCAGATCTATTGCACTCAGCCAGGTGTATATTTCTTGTATTTTTCTGAACTAAACCACAGAAAGCAGAATTGGCTAAAATGTGATTCATGTGTCCATATGACTCACAAATACTGTGTTTCATAATTGCAACTAAAATCAGGATTGCACATGTTTAGTATAGAAATTAATTGTCTCTTTTTTGACTGCAGTGTTTAATAGCTCAAGAACTGTATCATAGAAAATCCTTTAATTGTTTTTGTCATAATAATAATAAAAAAAATAAATAATGTGTATATTTTGAATATTTCTGTAGAAAATGTCTATGTATACTATAAGATCCCAATAACTTCTCAGTTCTCTTCTATACAGATTTTAATAGGCCAAATGTCCCCCCCCCCCTTAAATACTCAATCAGGCCATAGATAAAGAATATTGTGTTTGGATTTGTAGTAACATTGTACTAATTGAATAAATAATCTTTTGAATATATACTCATGTTTATGTATATATATTTGGACTGTATATGATGTTATATATAAATATTAAGGATTTAACGGCATATATTTGTACCAAAATATTACCGAAAAATGCAATGTTGTTTTAATCACTGCATGTGTGTAACTTCTTTGTTTAATGTACTTTAAACTCTGATTTCCCCCCCTAGGATGAGACAGTATAGTTTAAATTGATATTGGGAACACTAAAAAAAAATGAATGACACAAATTGAGTTGCTGCCGCATGTTCTAAGTTGTCTTAAACATGCTTTTATAAGCACTACAAACTAAATCATAAACCTACTGCCCTACTGTTAAATGTGTGTGTCAAATGTTTAATATATGAATTCTAAATTTTATGTAACCTGGTGTTGAATAATTTGGTCATGACTGCTTAAGGCTGACCACAAGATGTCAGGCCAGAGTCTCTTTTGAATACCTAATTCAAGTTTTTGTGTCACTTTTGCTATGCCAAACATTAGTTTATAAAATTCACTCTGTTTTTTCTACTAGGTGGTGACCTCATGGCAAAATAAATTGAATGTGACATTACAGTGACCGCACATTCAAAAACCCCAGTTCCACTTTTTCTAACTAAATGCTACAACCTGGGACTTAAAATAGTCAGAAATATAAATATATGAACAATTTTGGAAAGCTGTCTGTAAAAATTAAGGTTCTTTATTGGAATCTCTGGTTCCATAAAGAACATCCATATAACCTTTCCATTGCACAATTAATAGTGGAAAAAAGGTTCCTTAAATTATTAAAGTGTTCTTCATACTAAAAAAAAAAGGTTATTTTAAGAACTGTTTACTGAAAGGTTATTTCACTCTTAAAAATAAAGATGCTTAAAAGGTTCTTCACAGCGATGCCATAGAGGAACCATTTTTGGTTCCACAAAGAACTTAAAAAAAGGTTCCCCAAAAAAGTCTTTAAGAACCATCTCTTTCTTTTTTTTTCCTACCTTTTTATAATCTGAAGAACCTTAATTATTTCGCCACAAAGAACCTTTTGTGAAACAGAAAGGTTCTGCAGATGTTAAAGGTTCTTTATGGAACCATTCAGACGGAAAAGGTTCTTCTATGGCATCGTGAAGCACCAGAATGTTGGGAAACCAAAAATGGTTCTTCTATGACATCTCTGCGAAAACCACCTTTTGAAAGCTTTACTTTTTAAGAGTATAGATGCAAAACTCACAAGCAGAGTTTTGGATGGTTGGCAAGGCATTGTTATGCTGTGGCTAGGGTGTTCTCGTTGGCTGCTAAGTGGTTACTTGCTAGCCAAAGTCAAAAAGGCCTACCACCATCATATTCTTCTAATAGTTCTTCTATGACATTGCTGTGAAAACCTTTTGGAATCTTTATTTTCAAGACTGCAGATGGTTGCTTGCTGGCAATTAAAAGAGCCCAATTCCTATAAATTATATTCTGGTCTCAAAATATGGTTTGAGGGGTTTAAGGTCCACGGGAAGTCGGACTCGTAACCCAAAGGTTGCGGGGTTCGGGTCTCGTACCGGCAGGGATTGTAGGTGGGGGGAGTGAATGTACAGCGCTCTCTCCCACCTTCAATACCACGACTGAGGTGCCCTTGAGCAAGGCACCGAACCCCCAACTGCTCCCCGGGCACCGCAGCATAAATGGCTGCCCACTGCTCTGGGTGTGTGTTCACTGCTGTGTGTGTGCACTTTGGATGGGTTAAATGCAGAGCACTAATTCCTAGTATGGGTCACCATACTTGGCCACATGTCACGTCACATATGAGCAAAAGTAACAATGTCTTCAACTGTAAAGATTTATTACGTGTGGGCTTTGTTTTCTAATCCATATCACAGCTGCCACTATATCTTTCATCAATGCTTTGAAAGTTAATTCAGAATTCACTAATAATTAAATTCATTCATTTATCTCTACAATGCAATGTTCCCAACAGCACAAACGCTTGTACTTCTTGAGTTAACACTTCAAGAAACACACATTAAACTCTTCATTCAGAATCAATTAAGTTTATAAAGGCTTTTATTCTTCGCTTCTGCCACGGCGTGTGTGCTTCAGAGCGACGGAGACGCACACCCAGGCATTTCTCTGTTGTATTTGTTTTAGATTAGCTGAACAAACCCGAATCCATTCAGTCTAATGCTTTTATTGTAGCCCCCATTGTCAAGTCGCAATTTGTTCATTTGTGTTATCTAAATGAGTGTTTCCCATTAGTGTGGGACCAGAAGAATCTAAATGCTTTATGACATCACAATCCGCTATCACCCAGCAACCTGGGCAGCTGTCAGTCAACCGTACGAGTGAAGGGAGAGTTTAAAAAGAGCGCTTGGGATTTCCGAGGGTCCAGAACCACAGCTACGAACAGACACTCCGTGAACGGAAGACTTTTTCAAGGTTTGAGATGAGACTGTGTGAGCTGCAGTGTTATTTGGCCCTGTTGGGTCTGTCCCTTATGCTATGTGGTCGCAGTGCAAATTCTCAGCTAGAACCGGACCTGAACTTCCGCCATCGCAGACTTATGCAGAGAGCAAGAGCGATTGGAGAGGCTACACAGGTGAGTCTCAAACGAACATTAACACGAAATCTGGGGCCTGTATTTATCAGCTAGCATCTGCTTTTCCATTGTCTCACATGCAACTATAATAAATGATAAATAGTTCCTTCAAAATTTGTCATTTACTCACCCTCATATCACTCCAAACAGGTACAGACTGACATTTTTCTGCAGAACACAAAAGAAACATTTGAACTGTTTTTGTCTGTACATTCAAGGTCAATGGAGTCCACAAGATTGGACCCCATTGACTTTCATTGTATGGACCAAAAAAAAAAAACTTATTTTGTGTTCTGCAGAAGAAATGATGTCAATATGACTAAAGAACGATATGAGGGTGAATAAATAATGACAATTTCAGTATTCATCACTGGGTGAACTTTCCCTTTAAACAAAGCAACCAAACGTATATATTTCAGTTTCAGATTGCAGAAATGCTGAGTTTGTTTAATGCTCTAGTTCATTCTGCATTTAATAGATGTTTAAATGGGAAATTACTACAATCCTCATCTAATTCTTTAGGAAGACATCATTACTTCCAGTCCATCTCTCTCACTTGCGTAGCCTACACACATTTCTAAATGACCCTCTGTTTTTCTCATTTACGTCTTGGCAAGTAAATGCATTATATTTTACTATACAGGAACTCTGAGTTAACTGAATGCATTTAGTTCTAATCAAAACACACATTGCCCTATAAATACAAAATGGCTTTTCTCCTTTAACCTCGGTTACCTCATGTATACCTTGATCTAAATGAATGCGCGCCATTAGCTTTACTAGACATTGTTTATTGTCCAAATAAAAGGGGGGAAATTAACTTCAATATTGATCCCATCTTTTATGTCTTAACATTTATCTCAGGACTGGACTAAGAAAGATGTAGAGGAGTTCCTTTCCTTGCTTTCCATGCCTGAAATGGAGATGCGCGAGACTGACGTTTCAACGGCAGGTGAAAACAAGGACCTGCGCGTGGAGCTAGAACGTTCGGCAGAAAGCTCAAACCACCTGCAAGCTCGGGAACGCAAAGCGGGATGCAAAAACTTCTACTGGAAGGGCTTCACTTCCTGCTGAGGCCCTCACTTGAAATTTGCCAATTAATACCTTCTCGAATCTCGTGCTAAGCTAACTGCTGTGGTCAAACCGCAAGTTAATTGGTTCTGTTAATCAATTGATTAATTGTAAGTTAATACGATTCTAAATAAAGAATAAAAATAAAAGAGCTTTTTGTTGTGAATGACATGCTATCTTTTCTTTGGACTACATTTGTGAGGGGACACTATCATTAATGATATGTGTGTGTTTGTTTATGTGATGTCACAATGGTGATTAGTGGTAATTAACAAGCATTAGGGAATATTGGAACACACCAATATGATTAAGAATGACAAAGGAGAGAGACGAAGGAGAGAGGCGACGACGAAAAACTTCTTTTCTGCATGTTTGTAGAGCACGTGCACCTTTCCGCCATAATAAAAGCACGTGTGTCTCTTTCAAAGCACCATGACTGACGGGGCGGAACATCTGTGAAGAGAACAAATAACTCGCATGCATCATTTGCACTCTCTCTCTCGTATTAGTACTCTCTCTCTCTCTCGCACACACTCCAGTTTGATGTGTTCTTCATAAGTGTGTTATTGGCTGTGAAAACAGACACTGCTCCATGACTCCAGCTCCGTCCCTTGAGGCTCGCGCACGAACGCGCAGACAGGGTGGAAAAGGCTGTTAGTCAGTTGTAATTGTTATTTCGAACAGACCATGACGGTGTTTGATTAGCGAGACTTCGTCAGGAATTATGAATGGCTCTCTGCTGCTGTGTGCATTCGGTCAATTTTCACTGTGAGTGTGTGTTGTGTGTGTGTAGAGGTTTAGGCTACACATCATTCTTACACTCTTAATACCTATAGAAAATTACTTGCATTAGCTTGCTGCGACAGGATGGATGGTGTGGCGTCGATCCAAACTTTGTTCTGATAGTAGTTTGGCTTAGTTGAACTAAAGTATTTTTTCTTAGCAAAAGAGCATATTAAAGAAAGAGGAGAATATTCTTAGCTCTTATAGCTATAGAAAATTTGAGCAATGACAGAGGCCTATCTCTCTCATGCACACCCGGACAAAGATTGTCCATGTTATACCCTCATAATTGCCATCATCCAGCTAAAACAAAACACAAATATCCCACAATCCCTCTGTTATGAGGACAACAATAGGCCCAAAGCATGAATTGTGTGTATCTTCTCTGTCCACACAGCTCTAGCAAAGCCAGTGACGTGTCACGCTCTCTGAACAAAAGACTCATTACTGTCTTTCATGATCCCCTCAGCATGCAAAAATAAGTGAAGGAAAACTGGCACAGAGCCAGTTATTTCAATTCAAGTTATTTAACAGGTTATTTCAATTCATTGCAGTGCAGCTTATATATGGTATTTTGTTACTTAACTATTTTTTATTTCAGTCTGGTCAGATGGAGATATACTGGCTACTGTGTCTTCAGCTGTCAATCAAACCAATTAGTCATGCCACATTGAATGTAATGAGTCATCATGTCAGCTGGACGATTTCTCTTTATCGGCTCTCACTGCCTGCCCACAACCAACTGTTATTTCTCATGGAGACATATTTAATTTTGTTTATGTTTAGTACAAATATTTGCAAATGTTGCAATGCGATGCTGCCAAACTGCTGTTAAGCTGATACAAAAGTCAAAAGCAATTTAAATAATATCGGCTTTTGAGAGACAGTTAAAGAAATTCTTTATACTACAATATGTTTTTATTTAATTTTTTTTAATTTACACATGTAATTTAAGTAGATGGTTTTATTTTTATATGTGTTGTGAGGACAAAATTTGCCTGAAACTAAATCTTACAGAGCCTCTGGAGGCTTAATTCATTTTTAGCATTTTATTATGCTAAAATACGAGATGTAAATAGATTATATAAAATAATTGTCTAAAATGATAAAGTTCATTAACGACTAACTATATCTGTTTACGTGTTGGCCAAACAGCATAATGAATTATAAATGCGGTATATTTTTCAGTTTTTATTAGGGTTAGTCTGTAGTACTTTTGTCTTTTAATTATTAATATAATACAAATAACATTTTATTATTATATTATTAAGAATAAAAAATGGTAATCGTAAGAATAATACTAATAGTCTATTAGTAGTAGTAGAAGTAATAGTATTATTATAATTAAGTATGGAGTAATTAACCACTAATATTTTATTATTAAATAGTAATATTTATTATTATTATTATTATTGTATTATTATTATTATTATTACTACTACTACTACTAATATTAAAAAGTCAATGGGAAAGATGGATGGATGATGGATAGATGGATGGATGGATGGATGGATGGATAGGTAGATAGATAGATAGATAGATAGATAGATAGATAGATAGATAGATAGATAGATAGATAGATAATGGTAGTAATAATAATAATAATAACTGTTATAAACATAATTTAAGTTTAAGTTATGTTCTCATTTAGATACATATTTTGATAAATGTGTGTAAGTGTGATTATGCACATGTGCATGGTCTTAAAATAATCATTATTCTGTGAACAACACAGGCAATCATCAAAGAATTATTCAAACAGCACAAATCACAATCACTCATCCATTTGAGAGAGAGACACAGCACGGCTTCCTAAACACAGTGGTGCGTGCGTTTGAGTGTTTATGTGTGCTTTAAGAAGACCAGCATGCTGTCTGCACACACTGAGATGGTCCATTAGCCTTTGAGGCCTTAAACACTCTCTACCATTCATCCCATTAAACTCCATTTAACATTCTTCCCACTGCTAGGCCACCTATCAAGATCTCTCTAGCATGTGTGCGTGTTGTGTATGGATGCTGATGGAAGCTGACTGAACTAATGACAGACAGTGGCTTGGTCAGAGGTCTATTACATCACACCCTGGCAACTAATACTGAGAATACACGACTGAACTCATGCACACACAGATTCTCTCAGGTCAAAACATTTAAAGGGATAGTTCAAAAGACCAACAATGTTATCATTATTTTCTGGTAAATGATTTCCAATTAATCAATTTGAATAAATAAAGTAGCCTATGTATTTATTGATGGATTCGTAGATATATGGAGGCTATATTAAAATATGGCTCGATTCGGACTGGTCTCCCTTCTGTTTACCGTAGACCTAAATAATCCTAATAATTAATAATAATAATAATAATAAAGTGTTTTTGTGAATCAAGTTACACTGGTCGCACTGTATGGTTTTCTTTCACTAAAAAGGATCTAAGCTAAAAAGTCTCATAAGAGTAATTTCGTAAATATAGGACTACACAGGTTGCGTTGTATGTTTTTGAATCACTAAAAAGAACCGGCTCATTAGATTCATATGCTTGAGAATCAGACAACTCTAGCCATGTTGTGTTCAGGGGCGGACTTACCTATTAGGCAAAGGTAGGCGACCACCTTAGGCCCCCAAAAGCCAAGGGCCCCCTAAAAATCTTTTCATATAGGATATGCGCATTAAACGCTGACACGCGAACGGTTGCTGTTTACGGTGTTTATTACCACGACAACCGTCCGAATTGAACGTGCTTTTTGTGTATCCTGCTTGAAGGAGATGAAAATATCATGCATCTGAAGCTGTAATTAAATATTGAGAAACAGTGTGTATTATATGTTTATAATTGTTTTAAATGCCGCTTACTAATTTATGAGAAAGTATAGAGGACGCAGTTACTTTTTTGGTTGATATAATCGTTAGGTGTGTAAATGTGTAATTGCCTTTTCATTATTTTTTCAGTTTTATTTAAATTTGTAGTTAAAATAACAAAAAAATACATGTATTTTAAAGTTTAGAATTAGACAACCTTTGGCACACAGGCTTATGCTGGTAACTCATCAGTGGACTTTCCTCGTCAATATAGGCTATATTTTTTCCACACTTTTCTCATTCTATATTTCTGACATTCCAAAAGCGCCTCCTACTGGCAGAGAATGAATGTTCATTTTCAATAATACAGTCTGTAGTTTTTGTTCAGATCAATGCGAAAATCCACCCACATAACCCCGTTTTAAATTAATATAATAATTTATAACTCTGACGTTCAATTGTGAGGTTTATCATTTTATAATATTTTTTTTTTGTGAAAACCTGTATCTCAACTGTAAAAATCAGTTGATATTTTCGGTCGTACAACAGGGAAAGAAAGCCATTATAAACAAGGAATGAAAAATGTAGAAAATTGGACACAACTATGGGGAACCATGTGCAGCAGCAAGCATCACACAAAAAAAGGAACCTCAAGGTTGATCTAGGAAAATGTGTGCAAATGTATAGGGCCCCATTCCTATATTTTGTCTAGGGCCCCCAATTCACTAAATCCGCCCCTGGTTGTGTTTATATGTGTGTAGCACTGCAACTCAAAAAGATAACTCAGATAAAATATGATTTATTGGCGTGACGCTGAAGATTCATCAAAGGGCAGCGGTTACATCGGAGCAGGACACACTGGTACGTGGCTTTTATCTTAATTGTTGCGTGTTTTATCGGCATTACCGAAGAGAACTTCAATTATGCATCTTATTTGAAAGTTTTCTACCGCAGCAAAGTTCTAATGAGGTCCTGTATCTAGTAAGAAAGTGTTCAGCGCAAAGCAGTAAAAAGCATCGCCTTAGTCGTTTTACACCGACAATAAATTAACTTCATTACCAGCACACTGCACCATCAGCAGGGAAAGAACATTAGAGAAATGAGCCAGCACAAATATGTCCACTTCTGCCTCCAAATCCCCATTTAAACTCGCTTAAAGTTCTACCTCCTCAGTGACTCGTATAGAAAATTACTGTAGGATAAACCAAAGCAGACTGTACTCTCAACTGTTCAGCTGTAAGCTACGGCAATATGTTTTCCTCCATCATTAAACAACACTTTGGAGGACTCCTTTATTTTGTTGCGGTGCTTCTGTATAGAGAAAATGGGTAATTTGAGGGTCAGTAAGATATTTTTTGTGATGTGTTTTTTTTTTCTATTTTTATTTAATTTGTGTATGCACAAGTTTTTGACAGATGTCTTTCTCAGATACTTTGCTGCTCTGGTGTAGACAAGTGATGAGCTTGATTAAGTGATGGCAACTGTTGTTTTCTCACACACTGATTCTGATACTTCTCTGATGCATTTTTTAAAATAAATATGATCATGCCTGTGGGCGCATTTATGAAGATTAACATTATGAATGAATGCTTTGTTTTTGAACCACCAGTCCTCATTAATGATGCATCATAATGAAAATAGAATAAAATATTGATACATAAAACTGAACTATTTTACATGTGAAAGGAGTGAAATTATTTCCTTATGAAATGAACTCTTCATGAAGCCAAACACTCTCGCAATGCAAATGCCATGCCACAAAACAATGAAACTTATCTGGAGAAGAAATCTTCAAAGAGAGCAAACAACGCCTCTCCCCTCACCCATTTACGACCCCCTTCTCCCCCTGCCCGCTCTGCCTCTCCCTCTTTTCCCCCAAAAGGTTTCACTCAAAGTTCAGTAAGAATATGCATATCCCACATATCATGTATCTTGTGAAACTGTTGTTTTTCCCCTTCATGTTTGGTGTCATTTTAAAGGTCTTTGTGCGATTGGTAAATTGGTTTCAATTTCAAAGTAGTCATTTATATTATGAGAAAGTTAAAACTTTTGTAGAATTGTGTTGTGTTTAGGAGGGGGTGTGTCCCCCTTTAGGGGTCTGTGAGAATGTTTATCTATCTCCAGCCATGTGTAACCCTGGAGCATGGGAACCTAACAACCAAAAGGTCTTTTATGTTTTTACAACTCATTTAAAGATTTCTCTGTCTTTGTTCTGGTAGTATTTAAGGGAAAGCTGCAAATCAGTCAGGGCGATTCTGTAACCAGAAAGCCCGTAGTATGAAGTGTGTCCACACACTCTGTACTATGTATTTTACCAAAAGTCAGGTATGCATCCTTTGCTCTTAGATTTATCTTTGAGAATTTGATGTCTTGTATTGATTTGATATCTTTGAATTGATTATGTAATTGGCATGATACAAGTTTACCTGACAAATAATAAATTGTTATATTTGATTTATTCTGAACTTTTCTTGAAATCATTATGACTAAACTGTGAGGAGGCTTTTGTTACCGCAAATCTACGGCCAGGATAGATCAAACTGAAGGCTAATGAATGATAGGAGCAGTAGGCACGTCATCAGAGACCTTCTGATTTCTGTCTATCACTGATGTTAGCAAGTTGTACGGGAAAGGACTAAGTGAATTACACTTTTTGTCATAAGCAAGCAGTAGGCGGCAGGCAAAACAGGTATTAGTCTACCTACACCCTCTGACTAACATCAGACTGGCGAATTTGTGATCGTAAGATCCATGTAAGGCCAACGTGAGACTTAAAAGAGACATTAGGTCCCCAGTGAACGGATAATTGAAAGTATAGTGAGTCCGAAATATTCAAATATCTAAATTAATATTTGTGAAAATTAAATTTAGGCAATATTTCTAAGCAATATTTAGAATTAAAAACTGATCACGTCAGATTGAACACGGAGCTAGACTAAAATTTAAACTAAATCCTGATAAATTCAGAAGCGCAAGTAAAAGACCGAATACACATTAAACCTTCGACCAGGCCGCTGGTCATTCTTACACATAAAGTTTTTTATATTTTCAGGAATAGTTCACCACAAAATTAAAATGTGCTGAACATTTACTCACTCTCAGTCCATTTAATATGTAGATGAGTTTGTTTCTTCACTGTTATGGATTATCGGACTCGTAATTTGGCCAGAAGTGGCAGTTTAAAATTAAAACACCTTAATGATGGATTTGTTTCTTACAAATATGTGGCTTTTCCACTTTTTCCACTAACAAGATGTTAATAAATGGATTGGAACCATGTTGATCTCTTGTGGATTCTTGTGATGTTTTTATGAGCACGTTTGGACTTTCATTCTGATGGCACCCATTTACTGCATAGGATTTATTGACAAGCAAGTGATTTGATGCTAAATTTCTCCAAATCTATTCTGATGAAGAAACAAATTAATCTAAGTCTTAGATGGCCTGAGGGTGAGTAAATATTCAGCAATTTTGTGTGTGTGTAAACTATGCATTTAATACTGCTTTGTGTAATCTTTTCACTTTTAAATATCTCAGTAAAGGCTATTATTTGTCATATGTAGTATGATTTTATGTTGGTGATCTTTTCGTCATCTTCACACCAACAAATTAAACTCATTAATTCACAGATGCTTGAAGCAGACTTGATATATCCCTGCTAAAATATTCTGTTGTTAAATCATCATGCTGTCCTATGGGAAACTAGTTTGGCTGTTTTAGAAAGGGAGATATAGGGACGAGTGAGTGAGTGAGGGAGGGAGACCACCTGACCTTCATGCAGCAGATACTGTATTTTCTGTGATATGCCTGCAAACCATTGCAAATAGAGTCTGAATAAGGTGTGTATTACATCTCTCATTTCCATAAAGGTCAGACGTGTGTATACTACAGGTAGACAGATGCATTAACACAGACTGATAGGTCAGCTGGTGGCTGCACTGAGAGTCAAAGAAAGGCTAAGATGTGAATGTATTGAGATATAGAATTGATTCCCTGTATCTGTGATGGTCGTGCTGTTTTGAAAAGTGTTAGGGAATGGAACCCCTGGATATAAATAAACTTCTTTGGCATGCCTGTTTAAGAGCCCAAGTGGTGTAAAACGAGTTTTTAATGTTGTTTACATGACGTCTGTCTGGTGTTTTTGATATGCTTAAAGGCAAACCATATGCAAATTCATCAGTCAACACCATTGTTGAGCATCTGCTCCGCAGAATACAAAAAAATGCGGTTTGAACCAGTTCCTGTTTCCTACTGTCACAAACCTGTAACCAATCCCGTCAACCTGTGGCTGAGGCTTTATCATTAGCGAAGCGTTTCTGTGTTGATTTTGAGAAGGTAGCTGTCTAAGATGGTGAACAGGAACATGGTTTGTGTAAGCAACAGATTATTATAGCTGTTTCATAACAGGCCAAAGGCTAATGATATAAATTACGCGTGCAATGTTGTTGAGGGTGATACACAAAATGCATTATCATTCTGATACATTGACTAGTCAACGACGCCGCATAATTCGCTCTTCCTCTTCTTCTTCAGAATCACTTAATGCTTCAAACATGCATATATGTCTGAATTAATCCAATATTGCCATTTGCCATTGTGTAGCATTTACTACATAAGTTAAGTGAAAGTGGAGCAGGTAGTCCGAGCTGGTGTGATTGGGGGAGGCAGTAACACATTTGCATATTCTCGGGTGTTACAGAGGCCTTTCATTGTGTATCTCACCCCGCCACCTTTGTCCACACTCACGCTTGTCTTGTCTTCCGTTTGTATTCCACAGAGTGAAGGTAAGGTCATTCGAATTTTATGAACGAACCACTCATTTTAAAATCTTCCTGTTCTAACTGACATTTGTTACGACATCTGCTTCAAACATTACAATTCTCATGGTAACCTTTAACTTTTAAAAAGTAAATCCACTTACTAATTACTGATTGACTAATTACTCTTCAACAGTGATGCTTTAGATTAGGGGTGTCCAAACCTGTTCCTGGAGGGCCACGTCCTCCAAAATTGAGTTCCAACCATAATTAAACACACTTGAACCAACTCATCAAGGTTTTCAGACTCACTAGAAACTTACAGGCAAGTGTGTTGGAGCTACACTCTGCAGGACATTGGCCCTCCAGGAGCAGGAGCAGGAGCAGGAGCAGGAGCAGGATTGGGCACCACGGCTATAGAGTAACCTCAAAAATCATAGATCCCTAAAGAGTACACTGCACCACATTGTTTCTCTGACGCCAAGCGGAGCGTATAATAAATGAGGCAAGTGTTAGAGTTACAGTCAAGCTGTTTTAAGGCATGAGAAAATTATTTTCAGAAGAAAAAACATTTAAATATGTCATTTTGATTATCAAAGTTTGATGAGTTTTAAGGGATAAAATTAGTGACTGCAAGAGGAATGTAGAATGATGTCACAGTGAGATTTCATGCCTTTGCAGCGCATTGTTCTAGAACCCTCAGAATGGAATATGTAAGCAAGTATGACTCACATTCAAATAAATATGTAAATCACAGAGGTGACCGTAGGAAGTGACATCCTGCAGTGGCACACGTTGTTGTGTCTGATTGTAGCGACAACTTCAAAAGGAACTAAATAAATTAAGCAATTAAGAAGTGCATGTGACGAAAAACTGATAATTGCGCAATTCGTTAAACAAGCAAAGTAGTTTGGAGTTGTCTGCTGATTAGCATGAATTCTGCATATGCATGAATAGCTCCTGAAACTCTTAACGCAGTCACATTCGCTGACACATCGGAGTGAAGCAGAGAGTTATGATGTGATTTAGAGTCTGCAGTAAAAGAACAGCACAAAAGCCGGCTAAGCGGTCAATGCGCCATTCTTGTTGTGAAACCACAACCGGATGATAAAAGTTTTATCTGAAAGCAATTTATGTCGAGAAGGGCAGGAGATGCAGTTGACCGGCGCAAAGACAGCTCTAAAACTCCACACACCACACCACACGGGAGAGAAAGGATGGTGCTCGCCGTCACGGGGCGGTCGATCTGGAGAGCAGTGGGATCGACAGGGGTAGACGGGGGATGCGCGAGCTGTGTCGTTTAAATTACATACACAGGCTTGCTACGCAGGGCCCACGGTCAGGGGCGCCAGGGGTGCCGCCGGTGTATCCGCCCGCGGGTGGTCTCACATGCACGAAAAGAACATGGAGTTTGCCTTGCGTGGTGACACAGCCACTCCAGCAACCCATGGTTGGCCCACACACGGGGGGGAATCACGCGGAGGCAATGGCTCAGGTCAATGTAGGGGTATGCGGGAATGCAAGGTCTCCCACATGTACACAGCACAACACTCACAAGCAGTTTTAGCTGAGAGGGCGTACGCGTAGGACCCGCGCTGCAGACAAGACAAAATAAGAGTACAGACTGAAATACAAATATTACATAATACAACGATATCCAAGAGACAAATAAGGAAATGGGAAAAAAAGAGCATAGTTATATTTCCAAGGCGGGAGGGTGTGCTGACTCAGCGTAGCGCAGGGGGGTGAGACGCGATTTGAGAGGGGGCGGTGGAGCCTTGACGGAGAAAGACAGGGGAGTAAGGGATATCAGGTGGGCAGAGGCGCTGGAAGCCAGAGAAGTGCACCGCCATATCAAGGCAGACCAAGGGCAGAAAGAGTGGGGAATCATGGGCTCTTACCTGTCAACTGACGGCGAACAGGAGACATGAACAGGGAGCCAGCTGAACCGGGGATGAGGAAGAGCTGAGCAAAAGTACATAGAAGGAATGGGGGGAGTCGCGGCACGAGGAAGTTTCAGGCAAAGGAAGGTAGTCCGTCCACACAGGCCTGAAAAGGGAAAGGGCTGGTAGAGATATAAGAGAGGCCCACTAGGTATATGTTCGGTTAGTACTATCTATAGACTATCTCCTAGTACAGAAAGCGATAAAGCGTTGGGGGGAACAGTCACACTCCAATGATACCGGGGTAAATACCCAGGAGGCCAGCCGTTAGGGGTGAAAGGCCAGGTTGGAGGGAAAAGCCCTACACCGGATGGGAACAAAGGGCACCGATCGATTGGGAAGAACTCACCACATAAGGGGTGAGGGAGAGGCACGACCGGGGGAAGGCGGAGACACGGGGATGGGACAATGGGAGACGCTGCGGGTCCCACAAAGGAAAACCGGTGTTACAGACACCAGCGGGGAATGTTTGGACAAAGGGAAGTCAAGGACTGGTGAATGGGTGAAGGGTGCGGCGGGGGTGGCTTACATATCAGTGTGCTCGGAAATGGTCGAAGGCACCAATAGGACAGGGAGCGAACGGGAAGAGTTTACAGAAGGGTGGCGGGCGCGGATGTGCGAGAGTGGGCGCAGAGGCGACGGAGGACGGGGGGGGGATTAGGTGAAGGAATCGAAGCCGAAACAAAGGAGGGCAAAGATGGTACGAGGGGAGGCGCGCCGGGGGGCGGGCAGAGTCATGGGTGCAGAAAACGGGGCGCCTGCATAGAGCTCGTGCGCGCGAGAAGATGGGCTCCATATCATGCTCTACTACAACGGAGGGGGGGCGAGGGGGGGGGAGACGGGGGGTAACGTAACGCCCTCTGGGAAGGAAGCCTCACAAGAGGCCAGTGGGGAAAGGAGGGACAGATTGGGTGTGGATCGGGAGGGGGGAGGGAGGGGTAAAGGAGGATGGCATTATGTTGATGCTGGTATTGGGCATTTCATAGTCTATTCAAGCATAAATGTGAGGAAAAAAAGGGAGATAAAAGACTAAAATTGCAAGTTGACCTTTAACATAATTAAAAGACTTATGGGATTGTATCTAGCTTGAAAAATGTATGAACCACTCACATTTCTCATGCTTGATTCATTTAAACTTTGCTCATCTTTGTGTACTTTCTTGAAATTAGCTGGCAGCTTATTAAAAATCTTTCGATGGGGACAGAGATGATAAGAATGCATAGTAAGAAATCAAAAATAATGATTTCATCAACCAATAGCAAGCGCAAACAGAACACACCAATGCAGTAGAACAGACTGGCCTTAATTTCATTTCAGTAAACATCATAAGCTTATTTTTCATTAGAAGCTTAGTTTACTGTTCTGTATAAATTACTTTTATTGCAGCTTTTGGATGTGATTCTATCATAAACATACTTGTATAGACATACAATTTTCACCTCAGGGGTGATTAAACAGAGAAAACATTGCATGGATATTGAGGGAGGCAACCAAGTCACAAAGACCAAGTGTTTGAGATTTTAGCAATAGATTTATTTGGCATAGGCCTAAATACTGCATAGCAACACCCTAGCATCACAACAGTTTTCACAGGAAATCATCATTCACAATTTCTTTGAAAAATAAAAAAATCTGTTAGTCTAATTACAGGGATGAATGAATTGCATTTATGTGTGTTATGTGTTGATAAATGGTCCTACTGTTCTTTGTGAGAATTGTAAGGTTCTGCTGTTCCTTTGATATTCTGCGTGGTACAGCACGTAGTGTGGTCGGTGGGGTGTGTGTGTGTTCGGGTGTCGGGTATGGCGTGGTGGCTCGATGCAAGATTGCACAACCTTCTCAGACACAATTTCCCATGCGTTGCATATTTAGCTATTGCTGTGTGCAAACGTGAGGAAAGAGAAAATGCCAGCGAGGAGACGAGGTTGCTGACATGGACAAAAGGGGCAAGGGTAGTATTCTCAAGTCCTCTGACGAGCCCGAAACCTGACAGATGAATTTAAGAGCATGCAATTCAAATCCATATATACTAGATATAATATATATCAAACATAATATTCTAAGACTAGATATAGTGCGGTCCAAACGCTTATCGCGATTAATGCATACAGAGGAAAGTTTTTGGTGCATAAAATAGGGTGTGTTTGTGTAATTTATTATTATTGTAATATATAATACACACACCCACACACACACACACACAACAGAACACAGTATAGATTTTTGAAACTCTTTACGGTATTTACAACGGCCTATGTTATATTCATATAATTTATATTTTATATAAATATATTTAATATATAAACCTAACATATTTTTCTGAAATATATACATGTATGTGTGTTTATTTATATATACATATAAATATACATAGCACACACACATATATTATGTAAACCCAAACTTTTATTTTGGATGCGATTAATCCACGATTAATCATTTGACCGCACTAATATATATATTGTTGTGTGTGTATGTGTAAGAGAGATAACCACATATTACATTTATTTTCAGTATTTATATATTTATATATTTCAGTATTTAGAATCCCCATACAATTTAATCGTGTTTTTATGATTATTTAAGCTATGAAGAACTGAAATCATCAATGAGATTTATTTTTACACATATACATTTTACATTTATACAATAAATACATTTATTTCATTATGTGTGCGATCTCTCTCTAACTCTGTCTTTTACTTCAGTTTCTCGTTATGATAAATTAGTCAACAAATAAATTAAAATGATGAATGATACACTGGAGTAAACATATTTATGGAAGGAAGGAATAAGGTGGAGAAGCAGTTAAGGGAGGTGACAGGATGGCAGTGAAGAAGAAAAAGGTTAAGGGAGGGAGGTAAAATGAGAGGAAAGTAGATGTGATTAAACTTAAAATTAATGGAGCATACAATCCGCCATCCCTCAAACCCCACACATCCACCTTGACACATCCCATTTCCTCCTCTTCACACACACACATCATCCTAAGCCAGATGGCCATGAAAGACTTCATCATCATCTCCAACATGTGTGGTAGGTGAGGGGATATGCCCAGGGGGGATGGGTGGCGGAGAGATGGAAATTATAAGGGGACATCCGGTGGGAGGTCAAGGGACAAGATGAGTTGAAACAACCTGCTGGACAATGAATCGAAGTCGTGGCGGGGGCGCGCCTTCAGAGAGGATGGATAGAGTTGTGCCCGGAGGGCGATGGCCACCGGGGAGTGGACACTAGCCCGGACCCCATTTGGTAGGGGTGTGAGATGTGGGGGTGTGTGTGTGTGTGTGTGTGTCTGACAGAGGTTAATGACCTTTCCAGTAAAAACGATGGAGCACTGGTGGTAAGCGCGCTCATCAGCAAACATGTCTCTATGTTTCAGTCCCAGGTCCGGGAAAGGCGCATCGCCAGTAAGGCCAAGAAAACTACAAAAAAGGGAGGGAAACACCTTGCTTGGGTTGCTATGCAATTACTACGTTGTTCTGAGTAGTCTTTAACGTGTCGCTTTTCTGTAGTTCCATTGTGATCAGTCACGTGGCATTTACTGGAAATTTTGTTATTTGTTTATTTCTGGAGCACCCATTAGCAAAAATGTTTGGCTAGATGTGCTAGCCAAGCAACTGCAATTGCGATGATTGGGAATGTGAATATATAGCTTTCTAGTTATATTAAAAGTCACTGGTTGCTCACTATAGCTGAAGGGAAAAGAGATGACCCCTAACTCTCAATAGTATTTTGGTCAGTAGATATGGCTCAGATCCTCCTTTTACACCTGACTTATCATTGTTACATGCAATTGGGCTCCACAACAACATTTTCTATGAGTTGTTTTGTTGCACATTTTTCTCCAGCTTATTTTCTCTCCCATTTAACTTGCCTGAAAGGAAAGGTTCACACAAAAATTACAATTTGATTTAAATGTACTCACCCTCAGGCCATTCAAGATGTAGATGAGTTTATTTCTTCATTAGAACAAATTTGGAGAAATTTATAATTACATCACTTGCTCCCCAAGGGATCCACTGCAGTGAATGGGTGCCGTCAGAATGAGAGTCCAAACAGCTGATAAAAACATCAATAATCCCAGTAATCCACAATGACTCCATCAATGAATACCTTTATGAATAACACTGCATGTTTGGAACAAATCCATCATTTACGGCATTTTAACTTCATACCAATGTTTCTAGCCAAACTATAAGTCCATAATCCATAATAATGTGTCCTCTAGTGAAAAAGTCCATCTCCTGTTGTCTTCTTGGTTCTCACATCAAAATCCATATTTATTTAAAACTGTTTTGGCTTGGTTTTGCTTGTAAACAGTACTTGGTCTGTGCATATTCCTCTCTATAGATTCAGACAAGACAACTTTTCAACAGAGAAAGCAATATTATGGTTAGAGGAATTGTATATGCTGAAAACAATAGTTTGAAGTTAAAAACATCTTAATGATGGATTTGTTTCTTACATACATGCAGCTTTTTGCTTCACAGGACGTTAAATTGATGGACTGGAGTGGTCTGGATTACATGTGGATTATTGTGATGTTTTTTCAGCTGTTTGGACTCTCATTCTGACGGCACCCATTCACTACTGAGGATTTATTGGTGAGCAAGTGATCCCCAAATCTGTTCTGACGAAGAAACAAACTCTTCTATATCTCGGATGACCTGAGGGTGAATACATTTTCAGTGAATTTTCATTTTTGGGTGAACTATTCCTAGAAAGGCCAAAGTGCAGGTTGCAACACCAAGTGAAAGTCGCAAGGTTTTATTATATAGAGAAAGTAATGCTTTTAATTTGTGTTCTCATTCATGTCTCAGGACAAATTACACTCCAAAGTTTAATAATTGATGTTAGGGGTTAAAAACACACATCAAGTGTGCCAACTGCTGTCTAAGTATGAGCAATCACCCTTAGCAAGCACCTTTGATTAATATTCCCAAACCTGAAGGCTGACTCACAATCAAATAGAAAAGTGACTGGGGAACTAGTTGACTGCTGTTTGAAGCCCAATTCTGATTAGCGATTCGTTTTATTAAACTACAAATTAAAAATTCTTTGGTTTGTGTGGTTAATCAGAAAGGCCTTTTCTTGCTGCAGTGTAGGATTTCAGCCGCTCAATTTTAACTTCAATCAGCACATTCATTATAATGAGAAAAGGCCAACATCCGTTTTACAGAGAAAAGAGAAAATGAGATTGTAAACTGCCTTCAATAAAATGAAGCTTTAATTAAAACACTGCAGGTTTGTTAAACCAATGGAGAGCGCTTGGTAAGAGTGTCTGTATTCGCAAGTGTTGAAGTACTTAAACTTATCTGAATGCTTAAAATGCACATTAATGTATGAATTTTATCGAATTAGTTGCAAAATATAAAACCAAGTGGCATCTGCAAAAAAATTAAGCTTTTCTCAGAAGTGACTTCACTTTTTTGCTGTTTTGCAGCATATTTTATAATCTGCAACAAATTCTTTTTTCTCACTTTTGGCCAATATCTATTGTTTTATCATTTAAAACCTAACTTTTTGTGAAATCATTCTTTATTTAAAATAAATGCCACTTGGTTTGATAAAAAAAAAAAAATAGAAATACTTTTCATGACCTTTGTGTTTAACTATGTGTGTGTCTGTGAATTTTTGCATGTACTGACAAGAATGTTGTGAATCTAAATCTCAAAACTTATTCATGAAAGTTTAGAAGGCCTACTCAGTTCGATGGCCTCTGCCATACTCTACAGCACTAATAGAAATCTTTGCCATCAGCCATGTGTCTAAATATGTTTGTAGTCTCAACCGCCAAACACGACTGCAATTAGCATTGAAAAATACAGGCTGGTGTGCGAAAAATAGTAACTGCGTAAATAATGCTGCTTCGGATGCGTCTCAAGTCACCGGGTTCGCAGGCCATGACGGTGCGACCGTCACACCGTCCCCAAGGGTTCAATGGAATTAGCGCGAGTTCTCCTCTAACACATCACGGATCAGAAGGCGCGCACGGCGTGGATCATGACTGGCCATTACCATCACTTAATCGGCGCTTGTGTCTTGATTAGAAGAATGGAGGTGACCGAGAACCCCCCACGGAGGGAAGATGCAAATAGATCCACTATCCGCCCGGCCCGGGGAAAGCAGTAGGACACGAGGCTCTTCTCGGAAACCTTGACGTCAATGCGCACACGCATGAGGCGGTGTAAACCAAACCACACCACCATCAATTAATGTCTTTGCCCTGGGCGAATTACCAGAGAACCCACTTGAAACCAGCACTGGAATCTGCCCTAGGAATATGATCTCTGTACAATTTTAAACCAATTTCTACTTCTTACTTATTTTTTTGTTTCCTGTGAATCTTTTATGATTATAGGCCTATAGTCTATAAACAGATTTTGAAGAGGCAATATAACAAGAGTGTGTAATGACACTGAAAAATCCCCACAGACTTGCTGTTAGATTCGAGGACCGGAACTATAACTGTATAGTTATCTTTATATTCTGACAGCCTTTTTTCATAACCCGCAGAATATATAGAGAAATTATCCTCTCTCTCTTTCATTCATACTCTGAGCCACAAACATATTAGTGAGGACTAGATGCAGTGTTTTAAGAGATGGTGTGTGCTAAACCCTTTACTTTGGTATTGGTATATTTCCCTTCCACTAAACTGTTCAAAAACTATTATTAGGTATTTTTATTGAGTTTTGTAAGTGATTTCAGATTTTAGTATCCTTGTTGCGGCTATAGACTTGGTCAATGTAGGCAAACTCTGACAAACACACACAGAGACAAAATACAGTATGTGTGTGCATACTGTAAAAAAAAATTCCATAAAATTTACGGTAAAAAAACGGCAGCTGTGGTTGCCGTAATTTTACAGTAAAAACTACGGTAGCAACGTTTTAGGTTTTACAGTTGTAACTTAAATTACAGTTATTACGTATATTTCATAAACAGATATAATGTTAATATACAGTCCTATTGAAGTACTGAAATCTGTTTTGTACTTATGTAATACCCTGATAACCACCAAATGCAGGTGGTGATGAGAAAGTCACGTGATGAACCAAAACCCATCACAAGCAGCTTTTAAATTATAACATGTATAGAAGGTGCACAGTGTCATTCACACAAACACCATCATGGTAACAAACACGAAACTGAAATAAGGCAATTAAACATTAAATTTAAACAAAATGAGGTGTAAACAAACAACCATAATATTACAAAAGATAAGAAAACACTAAGAAGAAAACTAGTTAATTTCAACAAAAAAACAAGCAAATTTGACATGAACCAAGGAATTCTGGGAATGTCACTTTACGTTATCCTGTAAAATTATATGGTCTTTTCCTTCCCACAAACTGATACTACCTTAAAATTTATATCAAATACATGTAAGTCCAATACAGTTTTTCACCGTATTATAGTAGGGGACTGTCCAGTGGACAGTAAACAGGTTTTTACTGTAGCATTTTCAGTCTTTTACCGTTAAATTTCCTTACCCCTCCCCCCGGCATTTTTTACAGTGCAGGGTTGGAGTGATGATTGCAGGTTAAATTGATCATTAATCCCTTTCACCTCCAGTAGGATTCACGCCCCTAATCGGTGCCATCTTTGTCACTCAGTCAGCATCACTCGAGCGCACGCGAAGGAAACCCCCCTCGCCTCCTGACGTCAGGCGGATCGTTTAAAAGGCAACTTTGGAGGAATGAGCTGCAACAGAAGGAGCAAAGAGATAGAAGAGGCAACTTACACCTAGCGCAGCGCTACCCGACGCATCTTTCTTCTTTTAATTTCCCACCAAATCAATACTTTCAAAGATGCTCTCCACGCGTATCCAGTGCGCACTGGCGCTCCTGTCCCTCGCGCTTGCCGTCAGCAGCGTCTCTGCAGCACCGACAGACGCCAAACTCCGCCAACTTCTGCAGAGATCTCTCGTCAACCCGGCTGGAAAACAGGTAAACGAATGCATACACAAAATACTAGTTTTGGTAATTTTATATATGTTATAAATGACTTTAGATTGAGTTCTAAATCGGTAGCAAACAAACTAAAATCACTGTCCATGGTGCTGAAATCGACGATAGCGTCTACATCTTGAGACTTAGTTCTACAACTCATGGAGAACATATAGAAACGTCGTTTGAACTTGCATAATGTTGATTATGATTAATATAATCTCACGCAAACATAAACTGGTGATCATGGAATCCGAAAAGAAAAAAAAATATTATATCTAAGATATATAACATAAGCGTTCAACATTTAAGACTGTACATTTTTGTCTACATATAAAACGGAAATAAAGTCAGATAACGAATGTCGGTTGGAGCAAAAATATAAAAGTTGAAAACGTCTGCTCTATTTAAGAAAACGTATCAAAAATAGATGTAAAACTAAATCAGTGCCTACATTTGTAGACAGTTATTCGCTTTGTGCAAACGTTTTGTCTTTCTTCTCTTGAAACAAATAGTACAACACAGTTACTGGGGCGGTACGCTTTCAAAAGGCCCTAATATGTACCTTTAATGTATTAATATGTACCATTTATGGGCAAATAAAGCACACAGATGTAACTTTTAGCTTTCGTACCCTAGGGTATCAACCCAGTGACAGCGTTGAACCTTTTTTCTGAGAGCGTTCTCATTATCGTGCGCACCTTTGGCAACAAGTGCAAACATACTAAAGTTTTGTTTCTCTCTCTCTCTCTCTCTCTCTCTCTCTCTCTCCCTTGATTTCTTCAGGAACTCGCCAGATACACACTTGCAGACTTGCTCTCAGACCTCGTGCAAGCAGAAAACGAGGCGCTGGAGCCCGAGGATGTGGAGAAAGATGAAGTGCGTCTGGAGCTCGAGCGCGCCGCCGGTCCGATGCTGGCACCTCGAGAGCGCAAAGCCGGATGCAAGAACTTCTTCTGGAAAACTTTCACGTCGTGTTAATTTCTCACCGCGCACCGTTTCCTTTTGACTTATTTTTTATTTTTACTCCTTCATATTTCTTTCCCCGTCTTTCACGTATTCTTCATCCTATCTAAAATGTATAAAAGAAAATAAAAGCGATTGTATTTGTCGTTTAACAACGATGGTGGTTTTTCGAGGCTATTGATGTGTCATCGGAAAGAATGTTTTGCGGATGTGTGCGAATCTGCTTTTAATTGTACTTTAGCAGATATCACTATTTTTAATTGTTTGTTTGAATAAAATCTATGTTTCAGAGCCAATGCATAATGCAACTTTGTCACACCAACTTAAACACATACAGATTTTTCTAGTGTGTAAAAGCCAAAGGCATGGAAACACGTCAAAAGATAACAGAGGAGAAGGAAGATGTTTTTATATAGATATAATCAATAAATCTTTGCAATTATTTCACCAAACAAGTTATGCAATGCTAAATATGAAAAGTGATGGCAGGTGTGAGCTTGGCAGCTTATCAATAAGGTGTAATTTAGTGGTGACCTGCACTGTGTGGAAATCTTTCAGAGCCATTTAAGAGCCTAAGTGAACATGAAAGGAGAGAGAGACTCTATTTGGCTGGTGAATCACAGAGGCTCTTAATAACCTTTCATTTTCAGCATTAAGAGATTCAGTTAAGAAAGCTCTCAAACAATTATGGGATTGTGTATGTCTTCTTGCCAGCTGACCAGGTCCTTTGCCCACTGTGTGTGTATGTGTGTGTGTGTGTGTGTGTTATCTCCCTGTGCAGCCTGGTTTGAGGTTGAAAACATATTGTGAGATTGACAGGGAGACCTGCCAGCAGAACTGGGGACCACCGTTCTATATTATGAATGTGTCATGTTCACAGTTTTTTCTTTTGACACATATATGGCCTCTGCTCTTATTGCCCTCATTCTGGGTATGTGCAGTTACATTTAAAACACATCATTATCTCTGACATTTACAGAAAATACATAGGAAGACAGCAGGTGCAGTTCACTCAATGGTTGTTTTGCTGTCTCTTTTTCTCCTGGTCCTTCATCCCTGCCTGCACACATTCTTTTAAATATATCTACAAAGAAAACCATGAAACTATAAATTTATATTAATCAGTTGTATGTGTGTTTTGCATTTGTGTAGTTTGTTTTACTTGTATATTAGTTTCCATGATGGTACTTGAGTAATAATGGTACTTTGGGAATAATGTTATCGTGCCACTCAATATAATTTTTGCAATCCTGTATTTAGCTATGAAGCATAGTAAACACAGTATGTGCATATATAACACAGTATATATATAATATAGATTCAATTCAATTCAAGTTTATTTGTATAGCACTTTTCACGATACAAATCGTTGCAAAGCAGCTTTACAGAAAATTACGTTTCTACAATATATTTAGTAGCTTATCAGTGGCGACTGCCAGTTCATGTACATTTAGCAGAAATGTACGGAAAATATATAGTCTTATAATATGTAAATACTGTAAAAATATGGTATTTTCCATAACCTTGTCAGAAAACATATTCAGCCATGTTGTTATAAAAGATAATCATAGAAAAGAACATTTTATTAGCTTTAATTTCTTAACACTTTTATTTACGCTATCTATTATATAGGGCCTATGTTATATATAAATGTAATATATATTTAGTTTGTATATGGAGCACAGTTTTCATCAAGCACAGCTGGGAAGAAATCTAGAAAGGTTATTTTCCATAAACTCATTCAGTTATGGTTTTATAAAAGAAAATCAAAAGAAAATTTGATTAGCTTTTATTTCTTAACTTTGCGTTAGGGCTGTAGCTATCGATTATTTTAGTAATCGAGTATTCTACAGATTATTCCACCGATTAATCGGGGAAAAATATTTTTTCTTTATTAAAGAGCAATACTAAATATGCAAGAGATAATAAGATAGAATCGCTTAGAGTAAACAATAATTTGTTTCTTTTGAGAAAATTTAAATTTTTCTTGCTGAAATTGCATACATTTATAACCGTGAAAACTAAACCCATTTAATGTATTTAATTGCCAAATTACATTCAAAATGCAAATACAAATATATCAATAAAAAAAACAAATGAAATAAAAAATATAAATAAATAAAAATACAAAAATCAATTTCACATTACTTTAAAAAAGGTAAAAAGTACAAACTAAAACTAAGGCATAAATAAAAATAATAGTAATAAAAATAATGATAATACCTAAACATTGCATTTATGTCGTGCAACTTAACGTTCAAGTTTCAGCCTAACTAAAGCTCAAGCATGACATTAGCCTTTACTGTCTTCTGGGAAGGCTTTGTGGCTTTTGTGAGAGGCAAAAATCAGTGGACAGGAAGGTAACTTGAAAAAAAAAAAAAACAAGAACACACACAAGTTAACAAATTGTCTGAAACATGAATTTCGCGTTATTTGGAGAATAAACCCTCTTAAATGTCCCTTCACGTACTTACGGAATCGTTTCAGCCCTACTTTGCATGTAAAGAAAGTTACTTAATCTCTTTGTCCCATGTGAGACATAAGGCTGTGTGTAAAGAAATTTGAGATGCTTGTAAAGTGTTTAAATATTTTTTCAATTGATTTATTTAAATGCACACAGTATAAAATCTATTTTTACATTTTTTATAAATATTTCTATAATTTGTCTCCACGTGTAAATATTTTTTACATAGTAATAATAATGCTTCCTCACTATGTTACATTTACTGTCCCAGTGAATATGTGTGCATATGTATGTGTGTGGCATCAGCCTTCCTATTCTTTCATGGGGGTCCATATCCACTCACCCACGTATAATCTCTCTATTTCAAAAGACGTCAATACCAATACCACTCATACAAATACACAGAGACAAAAAATCCTTTTAAACGGTTCACATTTTCATGCCATGCGTCACACCAATCTTGACATCTGCCTCAGAGCTTTTAAAGTGATTAGCAAGCCTTCAATGCACTTCAATACGACACTCCGCAGCATCTCCATTTATTACAGCAAATTAAAACACTTTAAAAGAAGTCTTAAGAGATTGTCGCATTAAATTCAATCTACAAGTGCCAATATTGTAGGGTGTTGTGTGAAAAGGTAGGCACATTTTCAGGGGCAACGGGTGGTGTCGGGATGTTCTTTCTGCGTGTTTGATATTTCCTGTGGTGGAATTAGTAGCAAAAGAGTCATCGCTCTGCTTAATGACACCACACTTTGACTTTCCGGAAGGAGCGAGGAGGGTATATGTTGGTGTGAGTGAGTGTGTGTTATTCCTGTATCGTTTATTAGTGTGTTTAGATGTGCGTGATTTACTTTAACTTAGAATTAAGGTAAAAGAGAAATGGAAAGATAGCATGAACCATGAAGAAGTGATGAAGATCTCCACAGAGAGAAACACACAACCATCTTGTTATCACATTGTTTAGCACATCGTACAATTGCAGTATAGTCACAAGACTGCGAAAAGACGTCGAATATGAAATTCTTCACACTGCTGGAGCTTCATATAATCACATGAGAGCAAAGTCAATATTCGTTTAATGACGTAATATGGCCCCAGGTCCATTAGCCCCCAGCGGTTGAAGCAGTTCTCCAAGAGCTTTAGATTAACTGGTGTGTAAGCAATGTGTTTTCATTATGCAGTTTGTTTTGCTGTAATTGTCCATATTTTGATTTTAAATCACACCGTGTAATGTCTGTAGTATATGTGTGTTTTGATTTCATACTTGAGCGATGATGACAATGATTATTTTGAATAAACAAAGACATTAGCATGTTCATTCATCCAGTTTACTGGTTTCCCTGACTCTCTCTCTCTCTCAATTCCTTGTTTTGCTTATTTAACTTTGATTAAGCTGCTATAAAAACAAGATCTCAGCAAAATGGCGATTATAATTTCCAACTAAATATGTACATTTTTTAAAGAAAAAATTGTGCTTGCTGTGGAAAATCTATGACACTATTGGATCAGGTGCAGAAATAATTTTTTCACGTTGGATTCAAGGTGATTTAAAAAAAAGTTAAAGCCTGAAATAGTATTTATTCCCATAATATTTAATCAACAACTTAAAAATAATAATCTAAAAAATTACAGTGTAAAATAATATGTAACATTTAACATTTTACACTCATTGGCTTTCATTTGACACAATGGCTTTCAGAATACCTTTTTATTTCGCAGAAGAATGATCACCCTTTTTTTGGTGAACTATTCCTTCAAGTGTTTTAAACCTTTAAACTTGGCAAACTTTGTCAAATCCATTATTTCATACCCTAAAGCACTCACCAGCATCTTATAAACAACTTTTTTCCCCCCACACATGCATGCTAACACATATACACTCTTATTCTGAATCTATTTATCACTGTTTCTTCATGAGAGGTTTGTTCCCTGAAACATGGGGAGGTTAATTCAGTTCCACCTCAAAAGCATTCTCCAGATCTGCTCACGTTCACGCATCCCAGAGCAGTTCCATGTCTCTTTTGGGGATTCAGAACTGATTCAAATTTGGGTTGGATCCCTCTCTTGAGAGCCAAAACTGCCAGTATCCGAGTAATTGGATGCAGGTGTGAAGATATAACATCTTTTTACTTTTTACTTTTACTTTAACTTAGAATTTTAAAAAAGTCAGAAACAAACTCAGAAAATGAGACGCTGCTGTGTGAATGAGGAGAAAAAAGGCCTTTGGCTGTGCGAGTTCTCGTGGAGAAACACGTAAGTGTCAGAGAGTTAAACTGGATTTCTCCATGCTTTAATAATGCGGACAGATAAGCATTGTCTCTCTCTCATACGCCACACGCAAAAACACAAAGTGCAATCATGAGAATCTAAATCTATGATGGGTAAGTAATGATGTCTACAGAGAGCTGAAAACTCAATCAGAGCCTCAGCATGTGCGTGTGTGTGCATATTTGCATGTGTAGTCTTTGCAAATGCGACCAGGTCTGTCTGCCTGTGTTTTTCTCCATCATTAGCAGCTCTCAGGGGGGCAGTGGCCCGCGGGGTGTGTGTGCTGATGACATAGCACCCCTTGTGCTTACTCTTAATGGCATACTTTCCTCATAACTCATTAAATCTCTCTTCCTCTCTGTGAAGGGAGTGTGAATATATTTCTGTAAACTAGCCTTTGAAATCTTAACCATAATGTACTTCTAAATGATCTTTATGACACTTCGCCCACTTCACTCATAATCTTTAATGATTAGTCAGGGTAGCACCTTATTTTTGACAAGAATGAAAATGAGGCTGTGAGGGAATGAAGCACAGGGCGTTCAATGGATTGTACTTTTGTTTAACAACATATCGATTTCTCAGCTGAGGAGAGGTATCTTTGAAGAAAAAAACTCCAAACTTCAAATGCAAAAACTCATAAAACAGTTTCACAGTGTGCTGTAAAAATTGCGTCATATTGTAAATAAACAACTGCTGTCTATCCCTGACACGTCATGGTTTTCATCCACGTTAAATTCAATATGGCATCTCTGACTAAGGTCTAGTGTTAATTTCACGGCAAAACCGTTTTTAGGCCTAAATAAGAAAGATGACAGAAGTTCGTGAAACAAGCTGTATGTGTATGTTTTGGATTCACTAAAAAGAACCAGCTCATAAGAGTCATTCATTTGAAAAATCAGGCTAAACTGGTTCGGGAAACAGAAAGCAGTGGTTGTGCTGTGTGTTTTGATTTACTAAAAGATTCGGCTTAGAAGAGTCATTTGTTCGGACTGCATTACTGGCACTGTATATTTCTGATTCACTAAATAGAAGAACTAGCTCACAAGAGTCATTCGTTTGAAAAAAATCTGGCTAAACTGGTTGCGCTGTGTGTTATGATTCATTAAAGGAATCAATTCATAAGTTATTCATAAGTTACTAGTTACAAATTCACAAGTTATTTGTACGGGAGTCTGACTGCATTAGTGGCGCTGTATTATTTTGATTCACTAAAAAAACTCGGAAGATTCTTTCGTTTGGAATTCAGGGTCACGCTGTGTTATATGGTTCACCTAAAGAATTGGGATACACTTGTCGTGCTCTATATTGATTATGATATTGATTGACTAAACAGAACTGGCTAAAAGTAATTTGTTCAGGAATCAGCCTAGACTGGTTGTGATGTGTGCTTTTGATTCACTGAAAAGAACCGGCTCATAAAAGTAATTTGTTCATGAATTGGGTTTTGTTGTATAGTCTAGCCTTTATTCGTTTCCATGCAGCCCATGAGGACAACTTAGAAAGATGCTTCTTGGCACAATCTTTTCATTATATACAAAACATCCTGCAAATTCTAACTCACAACTCGGGCAAAATATGATTTGTTTGGCAGAGGCACCAAAGATTCCCCGCTACTGAAACTCTGTGATGTGGAATTGCATCATAACTCAATAATATCTGCTAAAAACAATGTGATTGATGCTATAATAACTAATCTACTTTTCTTTCTACAGTATCTCTGTCCTGTCCATCTATGGTATTTCCCCAGCACATCAAGACTCGGTAAGTCTTGTCAAATGAAACATGTCCATTAGCTGTATTTACATATCATCTGCATAACCATTATCACAACTGACTTGAAAAGCATTGTGGGTAATAGACCGCAGCAGCGCCAGGCTGGAGATCCTCATTTCCACACAGTATGTGTTTAACTGATAAAGAGAGAAGAGGAATGGCTTTGGTGTGTGCTTAACCGATAAAAATTGAGATGATTTTTACGGGGTTTCACTGAAATAATGACTTCTCTATTTGCATTAATCTGTTCTCTCGGAATCAATTACTGACGTAGCCAGTGAAACCCCTTTCTGACACATTATATATTAACACACACACAATTTAAGATGCAAAATCTTGAATACACAATTTCCCACCAATAAAACCCTATTGTTAGAGTCTGTCCCACTTGGTGGGACTCCCCGGCCCTGCCTCTCCTCACCGCCCCTGTGCCCACATACTTGTTCACATATCCAGCCACACCTAAGCCCCAACACGTCGCTATCCTGAAATCTGCTGACGATTGCTTGTCTGATCGCTACAGTGACGAGTGGGTCGGGGGTGTGTTGCGGTGAAAATGCCTATGGGAAGCAGAAGGAGATCAGGCCGGACCTGCTCTGGACTTTCTTCTGAAGGCGCCCAGGCACGATCATCGCATCTTTCTTCTCTAATACTATCCATATCTTCTCTATGCCTTTTTTCCCAATGCTTCGGACAGTGATGTGAGGTGCGGCTGTGGCTTGCTTGCCCGGCCTGGCTCCCCGCACCGAGGCGCAGTGGGTACCTCGAGGTGCATTTCCAAGGGCACTGAGACTTTTTAAGCCCCCCACACACAACCCGCCACGACGGAAAAGAACTGTTGACTGCACCTTTTGGTTGAGGAATGGTGTGTTCTTCAGCTGGAAACTGGTTTTCCAATAAGTCTATTTTGGAATAGATTTAACGTAAAAAAAACACAACACAACTATACATATATCGATTGAGAGTGAGATTGAGATGAAGAAGGATTAACTCTTGCGTACTGTTGCAGGTGGTTTGACTGAACTAATTTTGGGGTCTTTGGAAACCTGGAGAGGAAAAAAAAAAATTCGAGTAGTATTTGTCACTTTTCGTATTGAAGATCATGAAAAACTACAAAATTCTAATGGATTGAATTTTTGTCAGTTTCTCAGCTAGCTAAGGTGTTTAATTACCTTAAAGGGGTCATATGATACTTTTTTAAAGATAATTATTTTGTGTATTTAGTGTAACAGAACATGTTGACATGCTTAAATGTTCAAAAAACACATTATTTTTCACCTAGTAATTCTGTGGTCCTCTACGGCCGCCTATCTCAAAGCTGCGTTTTATACAAGTCATCCTTCCGACATAGAGCAGTCTGCTCGATGGCAGACCGCCATGCTTGGATGGCGAACACGGAAGCACTCGCGGAAATGAGAACGACCTACCATCACGCGAGCCTTCCTCTTTCAAAAATAAATGTAAAGATAGACCAAAAGGGGACACAGTCGCGTGCCAGACACAGTGATGAGCTGTTTTGGTTTGCATTAACAGCCACGGTTAAGACAGTGACTACACTTGGTGAACCGTCTCTTCTCTTCTCTTCTCTCCTCTCTCTCTCTCTCTCTCTCTCTTCGCGTGCGCACAACAACACACACCCGCACACCCACACGATGCGCAAAACTCCGCATTTAAACAATCAATAGCAAACACTTAAACTAATAACAAAACATACTTAAAGTAGCTGATTCAGAAGCGCCAGATTGTCATAGCAAGTCAGAATTACCTCCTCTCCTAGGTTCACGAAACGGGTCGTCCAGAAAATGACAGCATAATAATCTAAAGATCTAATTGCATCTACTTCCGAAGGCCAAATAAAGTGCTCTTGCTTTCACCTAGAAACACACAGCGACTCCCTGACATGCTGAAACAACACTAACTGCGGTTGCTGAAACCACGCCTTCTTTCTTTGCGTGAACATTTGGGCCGCATTATGCTAATATTCCCACATAGTGAAGTAGATATGTGTGGGCGTGTTAGAACAAGCCGTTTTAGGGGGCGTGACAGAGTCTTAACTTTGATAAAGAATATATCTTTGGATTGCGCCTTTATAGTCTTTGCAACTTTGCAGATCTTCTTTATGCACCAAGAGCATGTATGTAACACTCCAAAGAGAAAGGAAAAGTTTTTATCATATGACCCCTTTAATGCATTTATGCTTTTATCTGGGAAAGTACACAGAATAAGTGCTTTTCCACACTTCTACTGTTCACAATGTTAATACGTTTAAAACTGTTTTAAAAAACAGGCCATGCTTTAAAAATTTATACAGTTTGACAAAAGGTTTAAAGCAGATGCCTATTTCAGCTTTAAAAATTATATGTCTCATGTTTTATGTGTCGAGCTGTTAATGTAAAGGTTGCTGTTTACATAATTTTTCATAGTATAATTTGGTCAATTAATTGATCAATAGGAACATAAAACTGTACACAAATTTAATGAAATAAAGGACCAGACGAAAGAGAGTGACATTACGTGACCACGGGTGGAGACTTTGTCACATTGTCCTGAAGGGTGAAAAAGTGGCAGACAAGGATAGGTGTGGAACATAAATGATGGAAGAGGAAAAAGGTGGGAGGGGATGGAGGGTGAGGGATGAGGTTCTGTTCAGTCTCCATTGTTGTGCTGTCTGTGTGAAGGACGGCATACCCTCAACAGGAGCCAAAGTCCTTTAATTCAGGCATTCAAGTAGACAATGCAGCCACTGCTGCAGGAGTCTGCTGATAGAACGCCTCTTTAACCCTGAAGCCCCCCCCCCCACACACACACACATGTAATCAAAACATACACAAACATAATGCGTGCATATGCATATATACAAACTCTAACAAGCATATGCACACATGCACTTACCAACAAATCACATCGCCCACTCATATCATACATATATATCATCATGTCTCATATATTATCATTATTTGATTCCAGAATGTGTGCATTTGTGTGAGTAGACTACCATATGCTAATCATCCATTTTGTCATCTTTATTCTCTGAAGCTGTGGTAATGAATGTCTAAAACCAGATATTGAAAAACCCAGCATTTTCATCATGGCCATGAACAAGACCATCATCTTACACAACAAAAAGGTTCTTGTGACTGTTGATGAGAAACACTTTACCTGTACTTTCATGGTCACTGACACACACATATACACAGATTGTGCTGAAAGATCTTCTGGCTGATAGTGTTTGACAGACCTAAATATGTGACTAATGTGTGATTCATTTCATAAAGTCAGTCATGACTCAAAATGAGAAGAATATTGAGCAGAACTGTTTACCGTGTGTGTGTGTCTGCCTGCTGTGGAGTCATTTATCTTGGATATTTATTGATTAAAGTATTAAGCTTCTGAGGGAAACAGGGTCAGTTTAATATGTGGTAAGATAGATTAAAGATATCTAGACCTGCACACACACAGCTCATTAAATGCAATTAAACTTTAGCACTGTAATAAGAGTAATTAGCTTTCAATGAAGTTTGGAAATAAAGTTTTCTAAAAGTGCCCCTGCTGCCCCAGGTGGGACATGAAAGAGATACAGTAATACTGTTGGAGCCATCTGGAAATAAAGTTTACGGGGCCCACGGGGTGGCCTGGGCCACAGCATAATTGTAGCAACGGTGAAAGAACCAGGGCTGCGTTCAGCCCTGACAAAACGGTGCAAAACGTTTATTTAAACGGAAACGGTGGTGCGTTAAACACTCTGTTCTGATGACACAAGAGTTGCAACTATGGCAGCTGAGAAGGCCAATCTTTGTGTTTTTTTTAAAAGAATTTTCAGAGCCTGATGAAATCGGTATAAATACGTGTTTAATACTGCAAAATACGCTCGATGTAACAGTCACTGCCCTTGCCATCCAGAATAAAAGAGAACATCCCCATGAGGTGAGGATTTGTGGAAACTGTGGTTCCTAATTATTGTGATCCAAAATTTGTCTCGCATTTCAGGATGAAAAGACAAAATTTCAGGTGAAGGATAATCCACTTCTTAATAGACTGTGTTATGATCTATATGACCTTTTTTTTTTATTGTGAGTATTAGGCTTATCATTATTGCTGATCACTGTTGTTGTGCTATGACATTGTAATATTTACTAGCACACCTTCCTAAGGAAAGGATATGGACCAGAAGACATTGCAATTACTAAATGATATTTAGACAGACTTAAAGAAGTTCCAGATCTATACTTGTGCCATTATTATTTCAGTTATTTTGCCTTTAAAGTAAATAAACACATGCAAACAATATACTTGCTCTTGTGAAATTATTTCAATGTTAATTACATTGTGCCAGCTGTCCTTTAATACCACGTGGTTTATATACATGCTGCTGCTGATTGGCTGACATTTTTGACACACCCACCAAACAAGAGAAAACATATCTCAATATTGCACACCGTTTCCAGGAACCATGTCGTTCAACCCGGAAACCGTAGCCAAACGGTGCACACCGGTTTGAGCTTGAACTTGCCCCAGGTGTGTGCGCGTTGCTAATTGGGAGGCACACCGTTTTTGACCGCACGGCAGAGTAGTGTGCAACATGGACTATGTTCTTATGCTGTCTCTTCAAGGTATGGACTTAGATTGCACATGTTAATGAACAAGGAACACTCATAGCAAGTTGTTTTGAGACAATTGTTATTGGAGCACAAATAAAGAAAGACATTTGTTTTGCATCTATTTCCGTTTGCACGGACTCTGTTTGTACGCGCGTGTTCTAGAACTTGCTCACTCATATTATCAACGGCAGTGGCTTACTGGACGACAGCCGTTACAAATACAAAGACATATTATACACAAAATAAAAGAGAGGTGTGCATGTTTGCAGAGTTGGACATTTTAAACAAATTAATTAATCAGAAAAAACTCTCATTGAGAAAATTTCTCATTAAGAGTGTACATTTTCAATATTGGAGGCTATAATAATAAATACGCAATCCCTGTGTATGAATGTGCATATACCTCCCTACTAGTAAACAGCAGTATGTAGACTAAATAAGTAAGATTATTCATGAAACAATAGGCCTACATGAACAATACCCAGATTGCCTGTCACATTGTGTAGGCCTACATAAAGAATGAGAATTCGCGCATAGCTTCAACCAGGCCCGGACTGGCCATCGGGAGCACAGGGAGAATTCCCGGTGGCCTTCCATCAAACGATTCCGAACAGAACCGATGCGCGGGACTCCAGTAGCCTCTCACTGCAGAACACAAGATCCAGGGGGCATAGTTGGATCTACATCTAGGGGGTGGATATTGGTAGGTTTAGGGGTGGAGATGGGTGGGTTTTGGTATATGTAAGGTGGGAGGAGTTGGATCTCGATGAAAGAGAGAGAGACCAGAAGAAGCAGTGAAATGTGCCCATCCCGACCTGTTCAGGGCTCGTGCGTAATACGCTAGAATTTGCTTTTTAAAGCAGCACTATGTAACTTTTTCTGTGTTCAAAGTTTGCAAAATGTATTGACCGAGTACATCATGAATTCATCTTCCAAACAGTGTTTTTGTCTTATTCCAAATCACTACGGTACACTTATAATAAGTACTTATATTGGACTATTCTCCGCGGGAGGTGCAGTTGGTTTATACCTCGAGAGCGCCAACAAAGTGACCTGTGTGCTTACCGTCGGTTGAGTATTAAAGCTAGTTATAATGTTAGGCTATCAGTAGCACCCCATTATTATCATCATGTAGAATACTGTGCTAAAGAACATCATAAAACCTGAAAAATTGATGAAAAATAACTGAAATGAGTTCAAACCTTTTGTAAACAAGATAGGATAAAGATATCGCTAACCTAAACCTAAACTGCAACTTTCCGCTTCTACACTTAGTTCAAAATGAAGTAGCAACAACAAGTCCAACGTGCTTTAATAGGGATTCACTGCGCCAGCCTCATTCCACAGACGCTAAACATTCTTGCAAAGTGTCTAACTGAATTATACATGCAGACACTCATATGAGGAGTTTTAAACAGAAGATTAGTCATTTAGAGAACAAATTTGATTTTTGAACATGAGAAATGTACCTCATAGCTGGCTACGGCCATGGGCCTTAGCCTTACCTTGCGATGAAAATTAGCATTATAACTTTAAACTCTGAGACTTTTTCTCTCTTCCTGCCTTGTATCCATGTTTCCTTTTTCCTTTTTGTTTTTAAACACAATGTCTTATTCATGAAAAGTAATCTCAGTGTGACTAGGAGTTCGCTCATGAATATATATCCTGCAATGCTGACCTTACTTGATAACATTCCTGAAGCGTCCAGTCACATAAACTAATTAAAATTCATGAGTCAAGCAGGAGTTTGTCATTTGGCTAAAAGCGATCATGAGCTTGCAGAGGTGGTCAACACTTCCCTCTAGAGGTCAAAAGGCTAATAGCACTCCATTCAATTCTAATTGACTCTGTCACCTATCCACTGCAATTACTCAAGGCAATCTTACAGTGGCAGCTGCCATTTAGAAGACATTCTTTATCCAGAGTGATAGTGCACTGATTCTGTCCTCCTAAAGCACCTGGGGTGAAGTACCTTGCTTAAGGGCACAATGGTAGTAATGCTGGATTTTGATCTTAGTTACTCAGTTACCATGACCTATGACTGGACCTTCACCCATTAATGATTTGGCAACACACAACTCAGTCATCTTCTTTTACAAAGTTCATATTTACAAAGATCATTTTGCTTTTTGTCCCCTTTGCACTTTTGTGTTTTCGGTGTCTTTCACACACTCTCATTGCTTTTCTAAAACAGCTCATTACCCACCTGTCGAATATACAAGTGTTGTTCTAATAGTCCAATTACCTCTTTCTCGCTGTATCTCATACTGAGAGAGAAAACAGCAGGATATGGATCTTTCTGGAATTAAAGGACTTCTAGGTTAAAAACATTAATCAGCTCTCATCACCCACAGTGATAACCCAGTAGAAATCTGGATCACACACACACATATGTAGAGGTGACCTCAAACAAGGACAGGTGTTAGCTAGTGGCCATCAAACACATTAGCAAAAGAAGAAAAAATCACTTAAAGGGTTAGTTCACCCAAAAATTGTCATTTTAATTTTCAACTTTAGCAAAAGTTTGCTTCTTTTTACAGTCTGAAGTCCGATTCGTTATACTAAGACTTTTTATTTTTATAAACAAAGTTTTTTTTCCGTTTAAAAAAAATCTCCGTCCACATGAAAACTCAAAAGCATGCTATGAAGCACTGTCAACAGCATGCCAAACCAACAGGTGGCGATATAATCTAAACCGTAAAGCCATGTTGGCCAGTCAGGGGCCAGCTGCACCAACTAGACGTAAAAAAGCTGGGTGTAAGCCCAACGCTGGGCTTTGCAATGTCCAGCTTTACGATAAATATTTACACCTGTTGCACCAACTGAAACTACGATCAGGCGCAACTACGCCCGGCATAGACAATGCCGACACATTCTCTTGCAGTTATAGATATAGCTGAGATGACGTTCACACTGCAATGGCTACAACTACTAATAGGCCTACAGAACTGAATGGCTCAAGACATCATAACAAGTGAAGCCACCACGCCATGATTTAATTGAGTAAACATTTCTAATATATCTGAAGTCTCCCTGCATTCCCATGACAGATTTCATCAAGGTTAAATATAATAAATGTAATACAATGCTTCTTTAGAGTTATTTTTGTAGCTGACTATCAAGTTTATGTACAATGACTGTCTTTCCTGAGGTAAATGAGACTTTACATGACATTTTGTGTTTTGCTGTCTTTCTGTGACTGAAAAAAAAAAACACGTTTATAGTTTGTTGTTGTGAATAAATTGAAGAATTTGAACAGCGATAATTTTCTGATTTACAATAACAAGCACAAAGGATTGCGATATTTGATGGCAGGCATGCGACAAAATAATGAACGAATTAAAGTACATGAAATATGCAAAAGATTACACTGTCTACAAGAAGTATGTCAAAGAGTTAGTTCTTTTAATATTCCCAGTTCATATGTAATATTTTACTGCATAATTATTACATGCTGTACAGAAATATATTTGATTCAATAGGCTACGTCGGCAGTGGGCGATGGCTATAGTCTACACAGAGCTTCGCTATGATATCGTTATCCTGCCAAAAGAGACCATAAACATTACAGTCAGTCTGCAAGTAATATTAACAACAGAACGAATCATAACCGAATGAATGCCGAGAAATCCTGACTTTTACCTTAACACACTCTGACTAGGCATAAGATGTAGTCTCTAAGTCAGCACTACGCCCGCGGATGGCACAAAAAGTGTAGAAAGTTACGCATGACTAAAGGATTGAGTCCAGCCTAGTTAAAAAGGGGTGTCAGTCCAATCATGCAACCGTCCCCTGAAGCCTGAAAAAGTTTCCAAAGGGGAGATAACAGCGCATGCTACGATGCCACACGCCAAATCTCCAGTTTCAGTATACCGATTAACCTGGAGGATTTTCAAAAATGTTAGTTTTCAGTGACCTGGTGCTGCGTTTGAGTGTGGACGAACGGCTAAACCGCATAGAAAAAGCTGAGGTTTTGAAAATACCCGCGTTCGTGTGGGCAGGGCCTTAGTTAGGAACCAAACTCTGCCTATTGAATGCAACAGCTGCATTTGTAGTCTGTGCCTTAATAAAGCTGCTCTAATAGAGGGGTAGCGCATCCTGACAAGCTCAATACGGCCATCAGGATGCGCTGTCAGCCTAAACAATGAGGTCAAATCCATGATTAATGTGGGGAATTAATGACAAGAGAATGTCAGGAGGCCAGTTTAATGCCTCATCTGAAAGATCCTCCTTTTCACAGTCTAAAGTCCGCGTCATTATACTATGACTTTTGCACACATTCAAGCCAGCGAATGAGCACCCCCTTCTGGCTGGACAAAGAGGCCAGTTTAATGCCTCATCTGAAGGATGCTCCTTTTTACAGGCCCCGGTTTTACACTTCATCAAAAGGTTTTTGTTTGTTTGTTATACTAACACTATACTAACAAGACTGACTAACATCCTGACAAGCTCAATACGGCCATCAGGATGCGCTATCAGCCTAGACATTGAGGTCAAATTCATGATTAAGGTGGGAAATTAATGAAAACAGTGTCAGGAGGCTAGTTTAATGCCTCATCTGAAGGATGCTCCTTTTTACAGGGGCCGGTTTTTAGTGCCGGACCGATATGGGTTTTTTGGGGGCCGATGCCAGTAAAAAAGACTGATATCGATATATCGGCCGATATTCTATATTTGTAGGCTATATTATAGTACAGTATAGTCAAAAGTTTGGACACACTTCCCATTCGTGTGTCCAAACTTTTGACTGGTACTGTATATAGAATACGTAATTTCCATAATCAGAATTATAACCATCAACACATCTTTCAATGATAATTCAAAGGTGGTGACAAACACTTTTTAAGATGTTGACAAACATTAGGCTATGTAATGGAGCAGGTATTTAACAATTGAACAATAAACTTTATTATTCAAAATGAGTCTGACATCAGCGGCTTAACAGAAAGTCCCTAGTTAAATAACTTTAAAAACACAAATAGAACAAAAAATAGATAACTTAAAGTTAAGGGGAAAGAAGCAATGTAACTGTGTAGGGCAGCAAGCTAGGCAAACCAACAGGGCAAGGTTATGCGGAGCACAGCTTTTCCAATGTAAACTATGCTAAAACGGAATAAATATAATAATGAATTTTTTTCACAAATCGGGTGCTGTGATTTTATGGTAAATCGAGAGAACATGCCGAACATGGGATAGTATGTGAATCCTAGTCTTTTGCCAGTTATGTTCACAGACACTGGTCTATATCGTGATTTGATTTAAGTGTACTGACCTGTTTTTTTTTTTTATTCATCAAAAATATGACAAATTTCATGAAATTCCACATTATACAGTAAAATCCGTATTTATGACTGGATAACATTGACATTGATTGATAACATCAATGGGAAAGCTTATTTATTCAGCTTTCAGATAATGTATAAAATCCTGGTATGTAATTTTCGGCATAATTATTAACCTTATGAGGATTTGTGGTCCATGGACACAATATTTTAAAAAATCATATGAAATATGATTATCAAAATCAGGTATGCCAAAATATGGCCGTGGAGGCTTGAGGTCCTAGGGCGATACACAGTATGCAACCACCAGATCTGTAGGTTTGAACTCTAGAAAGGGACACAAAATGCTTCAACATTAGAAAATTGGACTAGATGTTACTCCACTCCATTCAGCAAATATTTTAAATCTCATGTGTCGGACCTCAACTTTCTGTCATGTCCATATTCTTTTGGTGACCACATCGGGCGGTAATTCACCTGTGCATGTACAAAAGTTTTGTGCTTTTCTTTTTTTGCCATGATACACATCATTTTTTTCTCCCTGCCAAAGATTCTCTGTATTCCAAATTGGCTCCTTGCATTAAAACAACCCATACCGTGCTGTGTTGTTGTTTATAAATTAATAATCCTTTTGTGCACTAGCACTAGCTGCGTGGAGAACACAAAACTTCCCGCCTCGGTCCGACACACACCACAGTCGTGGGGGCGAGAACCCGTATAACAGTTGCCGACACACCCAGCCCGTGTGGGGGGAGAAACTCATTGTAAACGTGAATGTGACGTGTGGAGGAAAAACTAGAGTTCAGACTGCAGCCATTTATACAGAGGATTCTAAAGTCATGGCGCTACCCTGTGAGAACTTTATTTCACGTCTTCAGTTCTTTCTTCAGTAGGCTAAGGAATAGTTCCCTCTCGAAAACAACCTCAGTCTGTATGTCATCAGCAAATTTCATTTAACCAGAGCTTGGGAATTAATTTTATCCATGAGTATTAGTCCGCTTGGGCATGATCCTTTAGGGGGGGGGGGTTCGGTCAACGTCATTTAAGAGAATTTGTCAGTATCTTTGAGTGAAATCTGATTTCTTTTATATTTGTTTTATCTTTTAACGCCAACTATTTTAACGTCAACAGTTTTAAACAAAACGTTTTGTAATATACTGGGTATATAAAAATGTGATAAATGATCAACTGATAAATAATGACACCTACATGTTTTGTACCGTCGGATATGGAATCTAGCAGTTTGCAACTTACGGTACTGTTGCTGTGGTTACCACTTCAAGCGAATTTATCTATTTATGTTCGCCTACGAATATTTAAAGCAATCTGAATAACTTGTAATCTAACATATCTTTGGTTACTACGGCTTTGCTGAACACTATAATTATTCCCCCTCCAACTAAACCCCCATTCTCAGATTCTTACAGGAATTAATTCCACTGAATTAAACTCACTTAATGGAATATTTGACACGTTTGGTTTAATCTTAATGTTTAAAATGTTGAATTTGATGTCGTGGTTTAAATAAAATGCCTTTATGCACAGTGTCATTGTGATCTTGGCCCAGTGCGTATGGCCCTTGTGGACCCAAGTCATCCACCTCACAGACATGTATGGGACCATCAAGTCACCAAACTTTCCTGAATCCTATCCGAAAGAGATAGATCTACAGTGGAATATAACTGTACCAGATGGATATCAAATCCGACTCTATTTTATGCACTTCGACATGGAGCCATCATATTTATGTGAGTACGACTACTTGAAGGTAAGTCAATATTTACAAATGTTTCAGTCTCATTTTTAACAAACTCACCACTACTAATTCTTGTTTAATAAATGTTACAAAAGAACACTAACCTTACCAGATTTGCAGAAGCACGTGCTGCCTGGTATTGATCTTAATCAGGTTAGACGCCGTATTGAATTTAACGTGAAGCTGTGGGGGATGGACTTACAGTCTGTACAATGGCACACACCATATTGGTTGTTAATTATGTCATTTTCTTGAAAAAAGTCTTTGTCTACTATAATTTTTTTTTCAGAAAGACATTTTCTCAGCTCAGTATGTTGTTACACAACCATACAATCCGTTCCCTCATTGCCTTGTTTTCATTCCTGTTAAAAATTATATATGGCACTACCCAGACTCGACTAAGGTCTATTGTGGTACTGTGGTGGTATCATATGGTAAAACTATGGTACTGAATGAGTACTCCAAGGGAACTGTATTATGTCAACCAAACTAGAACCTTGGTAAATGTCTAAAAAACATAGTAGTGCTTTGGTACGTATGTGTTAGTGTTTCAAAAGTTTAAATTACCCATTTTATCACCTTTTCTTGGTGTCGATTTCAAAAGCTCTTCATTTCCGACAGTTAAAGCACAGCTCGGTCGGTCTAGATGCACTCCCAGGCCTTTTATTATAAGCATCTTATTTCCAGTCTGAGGATCTCATTGTTTAAATGAGTAAGAATGGGTGAGAACAGCGTCTGACGGACAGGTCTGTGGCAGATGCCCTGGTGCCCCGGGCAGATGGAGTTAACAGCATTTATTTCACAGGAGCCAATGTGTTGCCCACACCACAGGGGGGCATATTCATATTCAAATACCCCCAGTGGGTGCCACAACAACCTGCAATGGTAACAAGCCACGGCAGTGGACCAAAAACTGGGTGGCAGACAAAAAAAAAGGGCACAGAAAAAACTCTTTCAGAGACACACACATGACTGTTGCAAACATACCACATATAAATGCATTTGGGGGTTTCCATGCATTCTGTCTGACATTGCTGCGAAACGCAGCTTGTCCTGAACTTGAACTTTTTTGTCCTTTTTATATGTGTTATTAACCTGCTTGTGCAACTATTTTGCTCGAGGTGTGTCTGGTGAAATAGCTGTGCAATTAGGATTCTTGCATTGGCATAAGCATGTCTCTCACACATATTTGATTTTAATTGCTGTAACTCTGTGTTGTCTGTGTTTGTGAGGATGTTTGTCTGTGCATTGTGCTCAAGAATTAATTGCCTACAGATGTCTTTGGTAGCCGTAGGTTACCCTCCGTTCACTGACACGGGTAAAGTAAACACTCAAGCTGGGAGCCAGATAAGAGACACGTCTAGGGCTGTTTGTGTGTGTGTGTGTTTGTAGAAGGACAATGAAGACTTGGCTGTGGTCTCGGTCTGCGGTGTTTGTGTGTATGATTTTGGTTTGATTGACAGTTTGGCTGTCTGCTGAGTGTAATTGTGTTCATGTGCATGCCAGTTTTTGTGTTTGTGCAGATATTTCTTAAATTGAGGGTCTGCCAGCATTCTTTTGGGTGATTTGTGTAGGTACATGCAAAGCAAGAAGTTGGGAGTGTTTGAATTGTGTGGCTTTTTATATGTTCATGCAGGTATATTTAGAAAAGGAGAACGTATTCAGTCCTCTAATTGTGTGGTTTATTCTCTCTCATGTTGTTCCAAATCTGTTTGAATTACTTTCTTCTGTAGAAAAAGTGGAAATGTTGTGTAAAAAAACAGCATGAACATTTTGTACAATGTCTCCTTTTGTGTACAGCGAAAGAGACAAAGTCATACCAGTTTGAAACAACATGAAGGTGATTTAATGATCTGTTCAAGTGTACGTAGAGTTGCACAGAAACTGAAAACGTATTATTGTGTACGACTAGTATATAAACAGTTTTGAAAGAAGTCTCACTGAGGCTGGATTTATATAATTAAAAATTTAGTAAAAACAGTAATATTGTGAAAATACTATTACAATTTAAAATCACCGTTTTCTATTTTAATATATTTTAAAATGTAATTTATTCCTGTGATGCAAAGCTGAATTTTCAGCATCATTACTACAGTATTCAGTGTCACGTGATCCTTCAGAAATCATTCAAATATGCTGATTTGCTGCTCAAGAAACATTTCTTATCATTATCAATGTTAAAAACAGTTGTGCTGTTTAATATTTTTGTGGAAACTGTGATACATTTCTTTCAGGATTCTTTGACGAATAGAAAGTTCAAAAGAACAGCATTAATTTAAATACAAATCTGTATGCTCACACAGGTATACTCAGACTCCGAAGAGCTAGCTGTGTTTTGTGGAAAAGAGAATACAGACACAGAACAGGTTCCTGCTGATAATGTCATCACGTCCCTCAGGAACGTGCTCAGTGTGGCGTTCCGTTCAGACTTTTCTAATGAGGAACGCTACTCTGGATTTGAGGCTCACTTTAGTGCGGTTGGTGAGTGTTTGGAGTAACAAAACAATGCACATTAATTTCAGTTTCCAACGTCTAATTTGCTCATTCTCTTTTCTTTTTCCTGCAGATGTAGATGAATGCAGAGACAGAAATGATGAAGATCTTGTCTGTGATCATTTCTGTCACAACTACATCGGTGGCTTCTACTGTTCTTGTCGTTGTGGGTTCCTGCTTCATTCTGACAACAGAACTTGCAAAGGTAACATTTCAAAATAGCAAAATTGCTAAATTTTCTTTATTTGATCAGAACAACCTCTTTTGTGTTATAGTTGGATTTTCCTCTAATGTAACAAACTTGTTCATGTCAACCTAGTGACCCACTTTGTTGCTCTGTAACAAACATAATAGGCCGATGCCAAACAGCCTGTTTTTACTAGAATCAAAGTTTGACCCATTTCATTTTCTCCTTGGTGCCAAAAGGTGGTAGAGTTTAAATATTATTTATATGTAGCTTGATGAGGAAAATCCTTTAAGTCTCCTAATACTCCTGAAAATGTTGGTTAGTCAGTCAAGTTAATATCACAACTAAAGAGATCATTCCCTTTGTATGAGTGTGTGTGCATGACTCTGTCACCTACACTCTTAAAAATAAAGGTGCTTCAAAAGGTTCTTCAAGCGATGCCATAGAAGAACCATTTTTGGTTCCACAAAGAACCATTCAGTCAAAGGTTATTTAAAGAACCATCTCTTTCTTACCTTTTTGTAATCTGAAGAACCTTCTTTCGCCACAAAGAACCTTTTGTGAAACAGAAAGGTTCTTCAGATGTTAAAGGTTTTTTATTGAACCATTTAGACAAAAAGATTCTTCTATGGCATCGTGAAGCACCTTTATTTTTAAGAGTGTAACACGCTTATAAGTGCGCACTAGCTGTATACTTAGTTTTAACATCAGTTCAAAAACAGTTATATTTGATGAAAACCGAAAGCAATATAGCTGTGTAGGTGGGCTCTTCTCAAACATTTGCTCTAAATTGCATAGATATTTGTAATAAATCGTGTACCGTTGGATTATCCAGTATTAGTTGTTGGAATTCCTAATTATAAAGCAGTACTTTAGGAAAAACCTTGCAGCAGGTTGTTTTGAGATTACATTGTGTAAGTCGACTAATTACAAATGTACACATATTTATATAATGTTGGCTCAAATAGAATTTTGCCATTTTATCATGATTTATGTCTCTGTAATGTGTTGTAGTGGTAGTTAAAGTGTGTGTTGGAGTGTGTCTGTTTTATGTCTAGCCTTTGCCCCCTCCTCAGCTGATTGTAGCTAAGCACCAACGGCTAAATATTTACATTGTGGTGGTCAGTGAGATGTGGATAAACTTGTGAACTTCAAACACCCGATTAGAATGAGAGCTATTACTGCAGCTTCCATGCATTTCACTGCAAACATAATTCTTATGTTTGAGGGATTTTTAGCAGAAGATTTACAGTAGAAGGACTTATTGTTTAGTCATTTTATGATCGCTGTTAATGTGTTCATTTTGAATGCTATACTGAATGATAGTGAATTATATATACAGTGGGTACGGGAAAGTATTCAGACCCCCTTAAATTTTTCACTCTTTGTTATATTGCAGCCATTTGCTAAAATCATTTAAGTAAATTTTTTTCCTCATTAATGTACACACAGCACCCCATATTGACAGAAAAACACAGAATTGTTGACATTTTTGCAGATTTATTAAAAAAGAAAAACTGAAATATCACATGGTCCTAAGTATTCAGACCCTTTGCTGTGACACTCATATATTTAACTCAGGTGCTGTCCATTTCTTCTGATCATCCTTGAGATGGTTCTACACCTTCATTTGAGTCCAGCTGTGTTTGATTATACTGATTGGACTTTATTAGGAAAGCCACACCCGTCTATATAAGACCTTACAGCTCACAGTGCCTGTCAGAGCAAATGAGAATCATGAGGTCAAGGGAACTGCCTGAAGAGCTCAGAGACAATTGTGGCAAGGCACAGATCTGGCCATGGTTACCAAAAAAATTCTGCTGCACTTAAGGTTCCTAAGAGCACAGTGGCCTCCATAATCCTTAAATGGAAGACGCTTGGGATGACCAGAACCCTTCCTAGAGCTGGCCGTCCGGCCAAACTGAGCTATCGGGGGAGAAGAGCCTTGGTGAGAGAGGTAAAGAAGAACCCAAAGATCACTGTGGCTGAGCTCCAGAGATGCAGTCGGGAGATGGGAGAAGTTGTAGAAAGTCAACCATCACTGCAGCCCTTCACCAGTCTGGGTTTTATGGCAGAGTGGCCCGACGGAAGCCTCTCCTCAGTGCAAGACACATGAAAGCCCGCATTGAGTTTGCTAAAAACACCTGAAGGACTCCAAGATGGTGAGAAATAAGATTCTCTGGTCGGATGAGGCCAAGATAGAACTTTTTGGCCTTAATTCTAAGCGGTATGTGTGGAGAAAACCAGGCACTGCTCATCACCTGTCCAATACAGTCCCAACAGTGAAGCATGGTGGTGGCAGCATCATGCTGTGGGGGTGTTTTTCAGCTGCAGGGACAGGACTACTGGTTGCAATCGAGGGAAAGATGAATGCGGCCAAGTACAGGGATATCCTGGACGAAAACCTTCTCCAGAGTGCTCAGGACCTCAGACTGGGCCGAAGGTTTACCTTCCAACAAGACAATGACCCTAAGCACACAGCTAAAATAACGAAGGAGTTGGCTTCACAACAACTCTGTGACTGTTCTTTGTTCTTGAATGGCCCAGCCAGAGCCCTGACTTAAACCCAATTGACATCTCTGGAGAGACCTAAAAATGGCAACGTTTACCATCCAACCTGACAGACTGGAGAGGATCTGCAAGGAGGAATGGCAGAGGTTCCCCAAATCCAGGTGTGAAAAACTTTTGCATCTTTCCCAAAAAGACTCATGGCTGTATTAGATCAAAAGGGTGCTTCTACTAAATACTGAGCAAAGGGTCTGAATACTTAGGACCATGTGATTATTTCAGTTTTTCTTTTTTAATAAATCTGCAAAAATGTCAACAATTCTGTGTTTTTCTGTAATATGGGGTGCTGTGTGTACATTAATGAGGAAAAAAAATTAACTTAAATGAGGTTAGCAAATGGCTGCAATATAACAAGAGTGAAAAATTTTAGGGGGTCTGAATACTTTCCGTACCCACGTATGTGGTATCTCTGTAATCATTGCATGGGTGTAATGAAAGCGTGTACACTTAGCGCTCTGGAGAGATCACTAGCGCTGATTTTCCTAAACCGTACCCCAAAAGCTCTGACTGCACGTACCGCATTGAGCTGGAGGAGGGTTTTCAAATCACTCTGGAGTTTGATGACACCTTTGACATTGAAGACCACCCTGAAGTCACCTGCCCCTACGACTTTATCAAAGTGAGAGTCTTGCAAATTTTTTTTGCAGTGTTTTTTAAAATAAACACATACACAGTTTAACCATCATTATACAAAAATATTGACAGAACATTGCATTTGACTAATTAGAATGAAGTATCACTGCTTGAAATAAATTAATATATTTAAATAAAGTGTTAAGTATTAATATAACATGTCACTTAACATTACATTTACTTCAGAAAGAATCATGGCCATAAACTTGTTTTGTCAGCTAGAAAAATTAACTCTAGAGAGGGCAATTTTTATAAATATGCACTATATTACATATTCATTATATTTTAACTTAACCTGTTGCCTTAATTATTTAATGGATGTTTGAATAAATCTTGAAAACTATTTTTTTTGACAACAACAATTTTTTAAACAATGAATAACACAGTATGTCAATAATAAGTTGATGTAGCAACTGCCTTATGTGCTATTTAATTTTTTTTTATACAACTCAGCTTCGAGTATTGAAAACTAAATAAATTAGATCAGTTAATAGATTATTTAATACATTTTCATTGTCAGTTTTTGGCTAAATAAAAACTTTAATTTCAGTTTCAGTGTTTCATAAAAAAAATATTTCAGTACATCACTAATCGTAATTAAATATTATGACTAGTTAATAGGTGCTTTTGAAACACTGTTCATGAAGCTTTGAAACCTTTGCGAATCATTAGTTTTCAAACCAGTGATTCGGAGTGTGTATCAAAACACAAAAGTGACTTGATTTCAGTAAATGAGGCTTTATTACATCATAACTGTTTTGAAATTTCAGTGGTGAACTGTTAACATGAACTGTCCTCTATATGGTTTTTAATGGCATGATTGTATAATAAAAAGGAAGAATTATAGTTTAATCTTTTATTGGCCTGATTAACCAAGCTCTCCATAAAAAAGCTAAACAAGTCCTACACATTAATAGAGTAATGCGTATTATACAGACACTTCATATTTAATGGGATTAGATTATGTGTTTTAATAAAACATTTGAAGTTAGTTTGTGTGCTTTGAAAATGTAAATCATTTTGTGCAGCAATTGCATCAATTGATTCAAAGTTTCAAAAAGCTTAGTTTTTCCCATCACTAATGATAAATATTGATAGATTTGGTTGAAAAAATAAAACATAAAAAAATTCATAATGACAATGGTGCTTTATCCACAGATTAATGCAGGAGACAAGGACTTTGGCCCATTTTGTGGTGAGCAGTCACCAGGGAAGATCCAGACAGGAAGTAACATAGTCAACATCCTGTTTCACAGTGACAGCACTGGAGAGAATCTTGGCTGGAAACTCACTTACACCTCCACCGGTCAGAGACTGACCAATGCATATTACTACTAAAATTAATCACATCATATTAATTACTTTTTGAGTATGGTACTGTGGCAAAGATGCAAATGTTATCTTCAGGTTCTGAATGCTCTCCTCTTGCGGCACCCCTTAATGGACACCTGGAGCCTCTGCAGTCTAACTACATCTTCAAAGATCACATTACGCTGACCTGTGACCCTGGATACTCACTGAGACAGGTCAGGGAGAAGTCGCCATTCACTTCTGCTGATAAATTCAGTGACTGATGCAAGCTAACTGAAACAAATCAGTACTGTTTTACATCACACTAACACTCACATTCTCTCTTACAGGGGGATAAAGAATTTGAGTATTATCAGATTGAGTGTCAGAGAGATGGGAAATGGAGCAGTGACGTCCCGCTGTGTAAGAGTAAGTCTATTAACAGAGACTGTAATTCTGTTTTCCTCCTGACTTTTTTTCTCACTTGCCCTTTCTCTCTTTTCTTATTCTTCTTCTCCTTGCTGCCGTCAGAGAAGGAATCTCAAAGGAGGCATCGTTCCCTACCAAGCATTTTAACCAATCAGATACTGAGTTAAAATCTAAAGGGATTGGTTGGTAGCCAATGAACTTCCACTATGAACAAAAAAAAATACAAATATATTATGAGCTTGAAAAATACACTACCGATAAAACGTTTGTTTCCATTAAATTGATCAAATGTGACAGTAATGACAGTATATTGTTACAAAAGATTTTTTAACATGCTGTTCATCAAAGAATCACAGTTTCCTCAGACATATTAAACAGCACAACTGTTTTCAACATTGATAATAAAAATAATAAATGTTTCCAAAAATCAGCATATTAGAATGATTTCTGAAGGATAATGTGACGCTGAAGACTGGATTAATGATGCTGAACATTCAGCTTTGATTTTAACAATATTTCAGTATTATTTATCGAATAAATACAGCTTTATTGCGCATAAAAGACTAGCACAGCTTTGTGTTTCTTTTCAATATTTCAAAGCATTCAGGTATTATTCTTCAGCCATATTTTAAGTTGCCGTCTTTTTTAACAAAGATGAATTTCCTAAATCTCTGTATTTGTACTAGGTTTACTTCCCATGTTACAAACAAGGTTAAGACTAGTCCTAGACTTAATGGAAATTTAGTTTGGGTTCGTTCAGGCATAGCCTTAATTTGTGCCTGTGTATAAAAACAAACCTAAAATTACAACAATTCTTACTCAGAGTTTGAGGTTTGGTTCTATTGTGAAAAAAGGCAAAAATGCCTTTAATAAAATGATGAATAAAGAGTTAAATAAATATCACTGTTTTTACTCAGTTCAGTTGTCTATGAGTATGTAAGGTGCATTTATACTTATAAACACTAATTCTGATCAATTCACAGCAAATTGGAAAATAATGATCTGTCACTTTGTTTTGATGATAGATTTTATATCGGATTTTGTCAGTATTAAGATCATACAAGCTGTCTGTGCTAAACATGATCAGTATTAAGTTTACATCCTCCATGCCTAAGTCTAGTTTTGTTGTTCTGACAGTGAAAGTGTGGTTTGAAGTCCACACTGAGTTTATGTATCATAGAATGTCTCCATCTACTGGTCATTAATGCTGTTTGATAAATAGGGCGTCTGAGCTGCAATAAACCAGTGGACATGCACGTGTACGGATGTGAACATGATCTTTAGTCAGATATTTTTTTTATATATATATTTATACATCCCTTAGTCAGTAGTACATTTTACTTTCACCATTTGGTTCATTTTGAGACAGAAATACATAAATGCACTTAGATTTTCAGACAGGACAGACTACAAAACTACCTCACCTGTTGGGAACGGACAGCACATGTTGAAGAGTGGACACTTAATGTTTGGTATGATTGTGATCTTCACTCTTTAAATGGTTTATTTGTTCATAAAATTATTTCCATCATAAATCCTCTTATAATGCGCAGTGCATGTCCTACTGTAAAATCCACCAATCACATTTGAGAATTCCTGTAATTGTTTTTCTATAGTTTATGATTCATTCCTAACATCCTGTGAGTCATACAGTTTTCATCTCATCCTGCTCAAATAAATCCTCCCATCTAATCCATTAAACAAATAAGGCCATACTTTCCGAACTTTTTTAATAATAAAAACATTCAAGAAATAGATAAAAATATGAATCAAAGTAAAATATGACACAACCCATCCAAATAATTAAAAAAATGACTAATATAGCTCTGTGACTCAATTTCTTTCTCATTATCTCCTTTAGTGGTTGACTGTGGTCCAGTGGATGTAGTACTGGGTGAGGTGATTTTTGAGAGCTCTGGAAACAGTACTGTGTTTGGATCCAGAATCCAGTACAGCTGCAGAGACTCTCCCCAGGTCAACAGTGAGTATTTCACTGTCAAACATTGATGCATTTAAGTCGAGTCATATTAGATGTCACTGTGGATTTGACTCTGACTGACCTTACAGACACTTACACCTGTCATCAGAGTGGGGAATGGGTGAGTGAGGACGGGATGCCTCTGCCCACTTGTCTACCAGGTATGGTGTGTTACTGAGAGTCACTTATTTTAAAATCACTACTGCATTAATTAATGTCTATTCGGTTTTGTTTAGTTGTTTTATTATAAGTAGGGCTTCGTGTTCATAGTTTTGGCATGGTATAACCTGTATTTACTGTAGGAGATTTCGAAAGAACCTTGAGTGCCAATCCGGATTCTCAGCTTCCTGCTCCACTACCAAGCACTCCTCTTGGTAAGACTCAAATTTCAAATGTAATGCTTTGGAAATGTTTTGCAGGACATCAGACCATGACTAAAATAAAAAAAAACTTGCCATTTTGAATCATTCAAAAATCATTACGCAGTTCATAACTGACCTTAATGAACCTCGACTTGACTTGACTGGGAAACATTTTTGTGAGTTACACATTCAGCTTCATGAGACTTCATTCTGTTTACTTACTAATTGTTTGTATGACAACTAAAGATACAAATTCACAACATTGTTTTACATGATATGTATTACATTATATTATATTTTATTATATTAAGGATATTTTACTGTACACTACTTTTCAAAAGTTTGGGGTCAATAAGATTTAATTTTTTAAAGAATTTAATACTTTCTTTTAGCCTAACCGTCTCTATTTGCTGTGACCCTAATACATACCCATTTTACACAAATATTTTCCAACTAAGTTTGTTCTTTTGTACTTGTGTTTACCTCAAACAAATTCTGAGTTTTTTGTACAGTTTCACAAAGAAATAATATTAAAATTGAATTGCTGTTAGAATGATTTCTGAAACATCATGGGACACTGACTTCTTTTTGCAATTCAGCTTTGCCATGTCAAGAATAAAACTTAAAAATATATATACAGTCAATTCAAATTATTACTGCTTTTTCTTCATTTTTAATCAAGATAATTCTTTCAAAAAGTATAAAAAAATCTTACAGACCCTAAAATTGTAATATTATTTTTTTTAACATTGTTTATTGACTTTTTTTCAAACAGGCAGACCAATTCATATTAAATACAACTGAAAAACTTCCTGAATTATCAACTTAAGTGTGGTAAACATATTAAGGATTTACAGTATATTCTATATTATAACAATTTCCAGGTGCCCCCAAACAAAGTAACTATTTTTGTTTTTCTCCAGTGTCTCCTAACTGTCCAACCTAAAGAGTAATATGTCTAATAAAAGGTTTACTTGTATTTGTTTCTAAGATTGCTATGCATATCTGTGTTAACTTGCATACGTTTTTGTTTCAGCATGTGGCGAGCAGTCACAGCTCTTTCCAGCCCAGCAGAAGCGAATCGTTGGTGGGAGAACAGCATCCCCCGGTCTGTTCCCCTGGCAGGTTCTGCTCTCAGTAGAGGATGTGTCCCGTGTCCCCAAGGACCGCTGGTTTGGCAGCGGTGCTCTCCTCTCCTCCACTTGGGTTCTCACAGCCGCTCACGTTCTCAGATCTCACCGCCGCGATCTCTCCATTGTCCCTGTCGCTTCTGAGCACATCCGAGTCCACTTGGGCCTCACAGACGTACGGGATAAGCACCTGGCCACCAACCGGTCTGTAGTGAAAGTCATCCTCCACCCTCAGTTTGATCCTCAAAACTATAACAATGACATTGCTCTGATTAAACTCAGCCAGGAGGTGGTGCCGTCTGCATTAATACGACCCGTGTGTCTACCATGGCCTGGTGTAAAAGGTCATGCCCTGATGCCTCTGCCCAACACATTGGGTATAGTGGCTGGTTGGGGCATCAACACAGGCAACGCTTCTGCTTCCACCAGTGGCTTGACCTCAGATTTAGGCACCGTCTCCGAGCTGCTCCAGTATGTGAAACTCCCGGTTGTGCCTCAGGACGAATGTGAAGCTAGTTATGCATCACGCTCCATCAACTACAACATCACCAGCAATATGTTCTGCGCTGGCTTCTACGAGGGCGGTCAGGACACCTGTTTGGGGGACAGTGGGGGAGCGTTTGTCACCCAGGATGCCCGCAGTGGGAGATGGGCGGCACAAGGTCTGGTGTCCTGGGGCGGGCCAGAGGAATGTGGCAGTCAGAGGGTGTATGGGGTGTACACTCGGGTGGCAAACTACGTCCACTGGCTACACAGGCACATGGATGTGGACCGCTCATGGTGAGGAAGTTGGAAAAGTGTAGTGGAGCTGGAAGTCTCTCCTTATTTTCTTATTTTTGTCATCTTATTTTATCATTCTTATTATTTTCCACAAACTAACCCAGAAGTGTTCACAATCATAGGCTAGCAGTTTGTGAATGTATTTTTAGTACAGATTGTACGAACTTGCGCTGGCCGCTTTAGTTAACTAGAAAGAACCATATATTCATCAAGACAATAACATTTTACGCATCTCATTTTTGGCCCTCTGCTTGGATCCTTCATCCTTTTTCAACATCTGCTGTTGTTTAAAACGTATACTATACCCCTCAGTACTGGTTGAGGTTTTTAGCCTATGAAGACAGCATGTATTTTACACTAGCGTTTAAAAGTTTGGGGTCAGTAAGTGTTTTAAGATTTATTATTTTAAAACAAATTAATACTTTTATTGAGCAAGGATGTATTAAATTGATCAAAAGAGACAGTACATTTCTATTTCCAATAAAAATAAAATGCTCATCAAAAATCCTGAAAAAAAGATCAGTTTCCACAAAAATAGCAAGAAGCACACCATTTTCAAGTGATTGATCATAATAATAAATATTTCTTGAGCACCCAAATCAGCATATTTTTAGAATGATTTTTGGAGGATCATTGTGCCTGAGATGGAGCTGAAAATGTGGCTTCTCTAACACAGGAATAAATTACATTTTAAAATATATTAAAATAAAAAACATTTTAAATTGCAATTATATTTCACAATATTAATTTTTTTCCCTGTTTTTTGCCCAATAAATGCAGCCTGAAAAAGCATATGAAAAACTTCTTTCAAAAATAATAAAAAAGTTTACTACACCAAGTATTTCAATGACACCATATAGTACATAAGCAAAAGATATAATATACATCTTTATATTTATAATGATATAAATCATTTATACCTAAAGAAATTTGTAATTTTATACACCTACATATCTCAGCACAAATGTTATACTTTTAGAATGGTTACACTCCTATTAAAAACCACTAGACATTTCTATAAAAAATGCACTGAAATTGTTATATTTGCACAAATTGATGTAATATTAAATAAATGTTTTTAAAAAAACCTGGTGCATTACTTGCTGTATTTATATAACGTTGTGTGATAGCTTTATTATTTGTCTGTCAACTTATTACCCATAAACTAAGAGTTCGCTTTCATTGTCCTTCTATTCCCCAAGTAGGCTAAATATTTACTTGTACAGTAGTGTCTTCACTTACAAAAAATTACAAGGGTAACCAAAAGGATCAACACCAACCAGCCTATCAACAATCATAGACGCGTTCACTAATCAGCACCAGAATTAAGTTGCAATCTCATTTATTCTGCAAATATTTTAGCAGCTTGCATTAATGAATTGAAATAAGACAAGACAGATTGTAGATTTTCATCTGTTTTATTGTCAAGGCTGAACAGCCTCCAGTCAAAGTGAGAAAATGACAATAGTTATGTATATTACAGCAAGCGAGAAGTCATGAGGCACTGGAGTAAATATTGAGATGTGCAATAACGGAAGCCATGAGCAGATTCCTCTCTGATTGGCTAATGCTTCTGACATCATAAACGGAACTCATTTCATGAAAGCAATACAGTTTAGATGCTGAATTTATATGATGATGAGTCAGAACTGGAAATAAACCGTTTGATCAGATATAAGGTCTAAATCAGAACAGCTCTGGAGCAGATGATTAAAGGTGTGTTGAGAACGCTAAGATCATTCAGTGGTTAGTGAGTAGCCGGCTGGTGTGCTTATCATGCATATCATCTACCTGCGATATTACCCTCTGTGGAACAAAGAACAAACAAAATACACATTCAACATATAAATACAAAATACAACATATTATGCTGAATATAATTTGCAGTATATGCTATTTTCATCTTACAATACATTTAAACAAAAGATTACCGTTGATCTTACTTACCTGTTTGTCGGGGCGTGGTCAGAGGCGGGGTCTATCCTCGGCTGCTGGGAAGACGGCCTACGCCAATCCGGTCAATCGGAATGCTGACTCGTCGCCGCGGCAACTCAACGACCTTCCTGCGGACATAACGCAAAGAAATCAGCCATGTGCTTTAGATAACCGTTTAGTCGCTCACTCACTATCGTGGGTTACTGTTCTTTCCCTTTTCCTTCACATACTGCTGAGTGGCAAAATGTGAGTATCGTTAAGCATACTAACATACGACTCTTAAAGGGATAGTTCACCCGAAAATGAAAATTCTGTCATTAATTACTCACCCTCATGTCGTTTCAAACCTGTAAGACCTTCGTTTCCCCCCATCTCGAACATTACGATATTTTGTAGGAATCTGAGAGCTGCCTGACCCTGCCATAGACATCATGCGACTGAAATGTTCCCAAGTCCAGAGACGTAGCAAGGAGATCTGTAAAATAATCCATGTGACATCAGGGGTTCAACCGTAATTTTACGAAGCTACGAGAACACTTTTTGTGTGCAAAAGAAGAAAAAAAAGACTTTATTCAACAATTTGTCTCCTCCGCATTACCCTGTAGCATACGCTGTTTACGTCCAGCGGATACTCTCCAAAATGGCGCTACAGGGTGACGCACAGACGAATTGTTGAATAAAGTCGTAATTTTTTTTTCTTTTGCGCACAAAAATTATTCCTGTAGCTTCGTAAATTACGGTTTAACCTCTGATGTCACATGGATTATTTTACAGATCAACATTAATTACTCACCCTCACAGAAACGACATGAGGGTGAGTAATTAATGACAGATTTTTGGTGAACTAACCCTTTAAGGTATTAAACAACACAACTCCTCCGCGTCACCCTAGAGCCATTTCGGAGAGTATCACAGCGCATGCGCGTGCTTTGATCTGCATGTAAACAACGCATTCGGTTGGTGTTGCTGACCTATAACACATGTGCTGCACCTTGTTTACCTTGAGGAAAGTACGCGCATATGTGATACTCTCCAGAATGGTGTAGGGTGATGCCGAGGAGAATAATTGTTAAATAAAGTAGTTATTTTTGTTTTCTTCACGTACAAAAAAGTATTCTCTTATCTTCCAAAATTAACAATTGACCTTGATGTCACTGACTATGTTTGTCTAGGTTCTTGGTACCTTTCTCTGACTTGCTCGGGTATTACCCCTTGCTGTCATGTAGGGTCAGAAAGCTCCTGTTCATCAAATATTTAATTTGTGTTTCAAAGATGAACAAAAGTCTTATGGGTTTGGAACGATATGAGGGTGTGTAATTAATGACAGAATTTTTGGGTGAACTATCGCTTTAAGAGCTGGCACGTCCATTTGTAACTTGAATGTGGCTTCCAGTGTTATTTCACTTCCAGTTATTTTTAGCTGTCACAAACCACTCTTGGTGCTGCTTTATCATGGCAGAACTGATATTTCTCATCATATTATTTTAATTATATATTAGAAACACTGGTTTTGTAGCGCAAATAGTTTTACCATTAACTGTGCTTTGTTATTCTTCTAGTTATTTATCAATGGCGGCTAATGAATCCGAAGTCTCACATTTACATAAAATAGCTTACTTGCATGTTGCAAAATAAGGTGGATAGAATGTACACTTAGTACATGTTACAAAAGTTCTGTACACATAGAATACCTGGAATGACCAACTAATATTTGCTAAAATGTATATTACAGAGAATACTGTATGAAAGACTATATCTCACAAAGCATGGACAACTTGCAATGCACTTAACTTGACCTTTCATTTCCAAAGTGATGAATCAACCAAATTTTTGGCATGATGTTTGATTTCTTTTTTCATCATTATTTCATATGAGTGACAATTAATAAAATAAAAAGATACACATTTTTAAACAACAATAATGAATGGATGACATACAACATGATAAGGTCAGTGATGCCACTTTAACATATAGTAACACATAAAAATATGTCCCAATGTACCGTTAATATGAAGACATTTTCCATATTGATTTTTTTTTTTTTTTTACAGGTTTTAGGGTTGAAGGAAATGTCCATAAATGTAACAAAAAATTTACTGGTAATTTCTAATATATGTTTTTTTTCTTATCCTGCAGGTTTTTTGGTAAATTGAGTGTATACTGAAGTATTTATTGAGTAGGAGGCCAGTTTTCCAGTGCTACTAGTAATAGTCTATTAGTATTGCTACCTAGGGTCAGAGTTTTTTTTTAAATCCACATTTGTTCTATGGCCATGTCTCGATTTTTGTCTGGAAAACTCAAGATTTGGAAGAAGACCTGAAAGATTTCTTGAGAAAATGTAGAAGTCTAGTAACAGGTGAATAACAAGGTGAATATATTTACTGAGGATCCATGGAACAGTCACATAACTACGCAGTGGTTTTCGTGAGCTTTCATGTGTTTATCAGGCTCATGACAGATGGATTCATGTGTTGAGATTTGATAATGCACGGCGTGGTGCTTTCGCTGCTGTTCTTGGCTTCTGTCCTGATCTTATCAAGTGCTGAGGATCATTTAGATACAGCCTTGTCAGAGCCTCAGGCCATGCTGAGTTACACTGCATGTCCCGTCCAGCAGGGAGATCAAATCATTCACAGAGATAAAACAGTTTTGATCATTGACTGGAAGTCCGATGCTACAGTCATCAGCACAGTTGGACTGTCCGTTCCCGTAAATCAGCATCAGACACTTATTATGTCACACAAAACCTCTATCCACATAACAGTGACTCCACCCAAGAAAAAGAAGTAACTTTAACCAGTGGGACTACAGACAAAGCATTTATTGCACTTAGTGAACTGTAAAAGCACAAACAGGCTCATACAAAGCTATCAAGCTGTGCATGACAGATTTCAGCCAATAAAAACTGTACATGTTCGAGCCATGGCCAGTCAAAGCTATGGTTCATCATCTGTTTGGGATCATTCTAATTTACATTATTTCACAGGCTAGAATAATTTTTCCTTCTGTTTCCAAACTAAAAGAAGAGTGTTTCCTTTTTCTCATTTCTTACCTCTGCTTGTTGCTTTTGGGATCCATGGTGCTGATTGACAGGCGGTCAAGAGGCGTGTTGGATCCAGGGAAGCTGCGCTTCCTCTTGGTCTCAATGACATCGTTCTCCAGTCGGACCAGCTGGTCGTGCAGGAGGATTTTAGCATTCACGACTCCTGAGGTCTTCTGCTCGGTCTGGCCTTGCTGGACACTGTGGCCCTCCACGACAGATGGTTCCACATACTAGATTGGAAATAAATGGAAATGCATGGTGTAATGCAAATTATGTCTCAATCAGTTACACCAGTTTTCAAATTTGTCAGAAAATTCAGTCTTCCTAAAAAAAATCTTCATTCTCTCTAATGGACAATTCATCATCAAAGCACCATTTTAAGGCGGTAGACTGGTTTTACATGGGTTCTAGCTGGACCAAGCTAGATATTTATGGTCCCAAGTTCACTGGGTCCAGCTGATAGATATGGTTCCGACCTTTATCAAGCAAGTTATAGCTGGTCGACCACCTTGGGCTTGCAAAAAACAGCAGCTTGATCACCCCAGAGAGACCAACTCAAGACCATTTAAAATGCAGTAATAAAGTTGGTTTATTTCCTATGAAGAAACAGGAAGAGTGACAGACTGGGTGACCCAGTGGGTCAGTTCTCAGACAGGTAGCTCATGTTCATAAGGAGAGGGTGATGGTTGCCTCCTGCAGAGGCTCTCAAGGGGAATCCCCACTGTATTTATAGAACACTCAGACAGATGACAGTTTATCTCTCACATGCACCAGTTAGTCTTATCATGTACATTAAGTTAAGTACACAAATTTTTTTGTGTTTCTGAGGACCGGCAGAGTGAACTTCCTCACAAAATGCATAATATAACATTATTTTCTCTCTCTCTCATATACAGTTTGTATATATTTATATATCAGCGAGACCTGGACTCACCTCTGATCTTTCTTGGGGTACATGAAGACTTTCCACACTGCAGTGGAACAAGGTCAATGTCAGCAGACCAGAGAGCAGCACACATCCACAACCCAGCATCTACAATACAATTACAATACAATTAACAATGTGATTATTGACAATCGAATAGCCTATTATAAAAAACACATCAAAAAGTTTGGGGTCTTGGAGTTTCTTATACTCAGCAAGGCTGCTTTTATTTGATCGAAAATGCAGTAAACGGTAATACTGTGAAATATTATTTAAATTTAAAATAGCTGTTTTCTATTTTAACATATTTTAAAATGTAATTTATTCCTGTGCTAGTAAAGCAACATTTTTGGCAGCCATTACTCTAGTCTTCAGGTGTCACATGATCCTTCAGAAGTCATTCTACTATGCCGATTTGCAGCTCAAGAAATATTATTATTATTATCATCATTTTTATTACTTGTATTTCATTTTTTGTGTAATATTATATTGTTTTTTCAGGAGAATCACTTTGATCAGTTTTAATGCTCTTTTTAGATGAAATTGATTCCTTAAAAAAGGTAGTTTATTATATATATATACTAATTATCACTTATATACCTATATGGTGGGCTGTGGTGGGGGGGGATATTGCAGTGATACAGTTTTTATGTCTCTGTGTCAGTGCATTGTCCAATTGAGCGTGCCCGGCACAACACACTTCGCTTCACAACCGTGTTGAATTACTGTGATACGGGCGGTTTACGTTCTACCGACCATCTGTGAAAATACACTCTAGACGTCCTGCGGCGGCATCCGGCACGCCGCGAGAGTGTGAGAATGCTCTACACCACCCTCTACACACCATGAACTCAGCCCAAACCACACTCTGACCTGCACCCCTACTTATTGTGTCCCCAAACCACTCTTACCACACTCACCAAAACACCTCACAGCGGACTGCACTTACTGTAGTTTCTATCACTTGCGTACGTTTTATAGGTGATGATCAATTATTTACAGTAATATTTTATGAGCACCCTATTGCCTTAGCTCTTTCACTTTTTTGATTTCTAAAACCACCTTATTCAGATTATGATGCAGCACTGAATCTTACTTTTTGACTGCTGTCTGCTGGCAGATGTGTTAATTGCAACTGTAACAATGACATTCAGCTTGAGATGTGTGAAATTCTGATAAACATTATTTATTTTGAATTACTTATGTATATTATATATATATATATATGAAATAATGCAAATCCAGTGACTAGTAAAAACCCCTACCACATCTAATAAAAGGCTACAGATAGATAGTTAGATAGATAGATATACAAAGCTAAGATAGACAAAAATCTAAACAAATCTAAATGTAGCTGGAAACATTTACTGACCTAGAAACATTTATCCATATTGCATAACCCGTTGAGGTTTTGTCCTTTTATTAATTGTTCATTTAAATGTTTAATGTTGTGTAACTAATTTTTCTCACCTAATATGAACACCTGCTACAGTATTTCTCCTATAAATCTTTCAAAACTCTTTTACAGGATTGCAGAGTATCTTTAAAAAAACTGCCCAGTAATGCATTTTCACCTATCATTTGACCCAGAGTGTACCGTCCTTGGCATTCGAGATGCAGCCTCTCTCCCACCCCACGAATGGGGAAATGCATTGTCCAGCAACATGGGCTAACTTTAGCATTTTCCGTCCCCAAAAATAAACAACTCCAGCCATCTCCCATTGCCCACACACACTTTACTGGACACCCTGCATGTACACACACACACACTTGCTCTCTCAAAGACACTCTCAACGGTTCTCTGATACCAGACATGATTTCACACCTCTGTGTCACTATTGCAGTAATGCAACATCAACAGGATGTTTCCGATACTGGTTCATCCGTAACCCTGGAGCTCAAACAAATTCACAGTTGCTTATCAAACAGCAGATTCTGTACCAACTAACCAGCATTATTCTACTGCGACTCCTAACAAACGTCTTCAAATACACCTGTCTGCTCACCTTTCCACCCAAACACACACACACACTTACACAGCCCTGTAGGAACATGCAGGTTGGTCTTTCTCCAAGGCTCCTTACCCTTAATCTGATTTGGTTTCAGTCACACGGGGATGGACAGATGGACACTGTGCAGTTCCTGGAATTTCTCACGTTCTCTGCGTTTGCTGGTTCCTGCTGTTGTCTTTCCCGGTTTTATAGGCTCTCGCCGGGAATCTCCACTCCAATCGGTGGTCGCGATTGCTCTGACATCATTTCTGTCGTGGGTGTATTGCGGGAGGGGTAAGGGATTCAGGGTCACTGTGGTCTGGCGCCGCGGTGGGTGACAGCTCTCCCCCCCCTACTCTCTCATCCTCATTACGATTACAAACTAATAGCAACCCGAGGGAGCAGCTGGACACGTTTGAATGTGCGTGTCACTTCTGTCTCTTTCTGCACTTCTTTCTTGGCCAAGAGTGCCTAGAAGGTCATCTTCTAACTGAGAACCTGCTGTGTTTCCACAAGATTGAGAGAGTGTGTGTGTCGGAGAACTTTGTGTGTAGGTGGTTTATCTCTCTCTGGCATGCAATGCTATCTCTTGTGTATAAACTACACTGTATCTGGCCACATGAGTGTGTGTACTGATGGTCGTTGATGACCTGCATCTTGTAATTCACTCAACTTTTCTCTCGGTCTGAGAAAGTTAGTGGTGTTAGGTCGTGAAGAGTTCCCTAGCTGACTGCCTGTTCTCACACTATATTTATCTGCACACACAGTGCTCATCTCTCTTTACTCCCACTGTTAAATAAAGAGCAGACCGGGCAGGCCTGTCTACCACACCAAAATTTCCACAGAGACCCTATGATGATCCCTCTCTCTCTCTCTTTCTCACTCGCTCCCTCACTAAGATGTTTTGGAAAATCAGAGGACACCAAAGAAGGGAAGCCAGGAGACGTGCATGTGTGCGTGTACAGATACAATTAGTGTCTTTGTCTGTACCAGAGAAAAATTGTATTGCTCTTTCATCGCTCAAGAGACTCAATGGGGTTCACAGTTAAGCGTGTTACTCCAACAATTCCTTAGGAGAAATAAAAATAGACAAAAACGTTAATTAGACAATAGATGAATAGACAACAGTTATCATTCAACAGCAACTGACGACATACAGTAAGATTAGAGCGCTAAAATGGGGTTTACATAGCTCAGATTACTTGGTCTTGGTATAATTCGATAAAAAATTATTGAGTTATACTGAAATCTCTTACTTTTGACTTTGAAATCTTGGAAAATCTGATTGAAAAGTGCTTGAGTTCATACTGAAATCTTTGATGTTTGATAGCAGACTTTAAAATCTTGGAAAATCCAATCATTGTTTGAGACTTCAAACTCAGATCACTTTTGAAAATCTGAAGGAAACGTGAGATTATAGGGTCTTTCCTCAGAAGAAAAATCTGAGAAGCAGGAGACTTAAAGATGCAATGTAAAGGAAGTAGCAACAGGTCTCTCGTTCCATATTATGTCACCCAAAATGGATTATCAAAAATGAAAAATAAATTATAGTGGTTGATAATTGCATTGAGGCAGATCTAAAAGCGATCTTAAAGGGGTCATATGTTGTTGCTAAAAAGAACATTATTTTGTGTATTTGGTGTAATGAAATGTGTTTATGCGGTTTAAGGTTCAAAAAACATTATTTTCCACATACTGTACATTCTTGTTTCTCCTCTTGGCCCCCGACTTTCTGAAACGCGTTCGATTTTTGGACAAAACTCATCGGTCTGAAAAGCGAGGTGTGCTGTGATTGGCCAGCTATCCAGTGCATTGTGATTGGCCGAATACCTCAAGCGTGTGACAGAAATGTTACGTCCCTTACCATATTGTGATGCCATGTCCCGGCCAGAGCGACGAGACAAAAACATTAAAAAAAACCATTATACGGGCATTTTGCATCCAGTGGGGACATAATTGCTGATCATAATGACTTATACTGTCTTTTTACGTGTTGCGTTGCGTTGCATTGCGTTGCATCGCATCGCGTAAACATAAAACCATGTCTGCATTTGTGATCGGAAAACGTAAATAACAAACAACAAGCGCTACTCTACACTGCTCAAAACTCGCGGTTGAATCATCAGTGGCAAATCCTTAAAATGAAAACGTACTTATGTGAGTCAGAACAGCTGGCTTGTAGTCTACTTCCCCCCTACCCATGATCAGGACAGTCCTTCAGATCACTCGACGGTTGCACACATACTAACATCTTGGGTTGAATGTTCTGGAAAGTGTTGTAAATAGAATTAACCACTGATTTCTGTTCCTTCTCTTTTGGAATACCACCAGTAGTTTTCGCTTTTCACAACGACACCAGCGTCACACACGGCGGCTTGATTGAGCAGCGCGGCGGGCAAGAGTGAGTGGCGGCCCGGCTTGAGTGAGCTTTGGCAACCCACATGTGATGATCCCGGCTGGACTTCCGCTTCGTCCACAGTGACGGCCGATCCACGATCGTGTGATGTTGATGTATGTCTCAGCGACCAGCACGGATCACAGCTCTAGGCACGCCTAAGCAATACGTTCTCTTTTGAAGGCCAAACAACCCAACCAAAGAACACACGATCGCCTTCACGACATGGCGTCGGCGTGCATACTAACAGCGAAATAAAAGTTCACGCCTTCTTTCTTTGCGGAACATTTGGGCGGCATTATGCAAATAATTCCACATAGTGACCTAGATATGTGGGGGCATGTTAGAATGAGCCAATGAGCAATAACTTTGATAAAGAATATCTCTTTGAATTTGAGACTTTATTCTTTGCAACTTTACAGATCTTCTTTATGCACCAAGAGCTGTAACACTCCAAAGAGAAAGGAAATTTGAAATCGCATCATATGACCCTTTTAAAGTTGGGCAAGGGTTTAAGCGGACTAAATGACTGGATAGATATATCATGAGAAAATGTGTTGCTCGTGCAAAGTAGTTATGATCTTTTAACTACAATTATGACTCAGCTGAAAACATTAAACCATGCTAGGGATCACATAAAATCAATAACAGGCTTTAGACATAGATATTTCTTCCATAACAAACTTAAAGCCAATGTTCCATTTGATGCACATCTACTCTCTTGCTGTCTAAAAAGAACCAGTTATAGTAGCAAGGTCTCATTGTGATTAATCATTATTTTGAATAGATAATTTATGAATCGCTTGATCCAGCTTCGCACACCTGCCTTCTTCTCAAACATTTCCTTCACAAATCCACTGAATCATTTCAAAACATCACTTACTCAATGATGTGGTTTTTTAGCCTGCTAGATGTGGAGATTAATCAGACGTACCACTTAAATTTCTCTGTTGGCAACACAAGCTAATTTGTACGGCTTTAGACGACTTAAAATTGGCCCACGCTATTTTTATCTCTGTTTAACTGTTTTTGAAAGCTCCTGGGTCCATTGAATAAATCTGTTCATAATCTTTTCTTTTTTGTTTTACAGAAATAAGTCATACTGCTTTGGAATGACATGATGGTGAGTAAAAAATTGTTTGTTTTGTGGGTGAATGATCTTGTTTTCTTTAGTTAAAACCTTAGTCTTATGGGCATGATACAGAAAATGAACAAGATGAAGAGCAAAATCCATTATGGTATGAGAAAAGTGAGAGTAAGAGATTGAAAGAAAGAAACGGGATGAAACGAGGAAACGAGAGAAAGGAAACCTGTTTCTACACTTATTGAGATGTGGATCTGCAGTGTTCCGTTACCCAAAATCCTTAGGGTGAGGCCAGATCTGTGTGTATAGCGACCAGACTCAACACAACCCCATTTAACTATAATCAGACATGAAGATGTGTGCGTGCGTGAGATCGTATCTGTGTTTTTGATTGCTTATCTTCAAGTCCATCGGTTGGCAAGCTTCTCGCTGAGACTCTAACATCCAGGTGGATGTGAAATGAAGAACACCTCTTTAATTGCACACATTTGCTGTTGCGTGTGTGCGTGCAACCGAATATCTCTTGCGGCTCTGCCATTTAACGTTGTGTGGTGTCGGAAGCGTCTCCATGACGATGCTCTTTTAAAAGAGGAAGACCGTCATGTCTGGCCCGAGCTTTCAGGATCCCCATGCTCTCTTGAACATGATAGCTTTCACAGTGATCCAGGCGTCGCATGAGAGTGCAAGTGATTTGGGGAGTTTTGAAAGTACCCAAAATAAGATAATCCTTGGGTGCACCAATGTATGCAAGCATACATCAGTCTACATCTCAAGAAGAATGACCAAAAATAAGAAAAATGCAAAAATAATATGGTTGTTTCATGTAATCAAATCTATAATCCAAACATAGTCAACAAAGTTAGGATTTTGTTACGTTGATACATGTTTAGATTAATATAGAAAATGTTTGATTATTTGGTTTAATTTTTCTCATTAACGAAAATTTACTAAAATTAATGATATATGACAAACCATGACTAAATATAAGAGATAATATATCTAGATAATATATATATATACTATATATATAAATATATATCTATATATAGATATTATTTTTTTTAAATAAACATTAATAACTGGTGTACTTGTCTAGTTTGTGCACCAATTAATAAGATTTCAATAAACATACTGTTCATGAAAATGCCAGAAAAAAGATAATAACTAAATATAATATAGCGACAGCGAGAAATAATATCTTTTTTTTAATTTAAACTCAGTCGCGATTGATTGGTATCCTATATACATTATCTAAATGTTTGAATCCTTTGTTGTAATTCTGCACTTGCTCATAATTAAATGGGAGCTTTTGTCATCTGAAATTAGTTGTATTATTAACTAAAATGATGATATAGGCATAGACAAACCATTCACTCATATAAAGGATATTTTCATCAACACAAAAACTATGACTAAAACAATATTATAATATATATTGTTCATATGCATATATTGTTCATATAATCAACATATAAAACTGGAGTACATGCATAAATGTACATAATGTGTCACCATAATGACGAGATGGACCATAATGAAAAATGTACATAAAAACATTTAATGTTTTACTAAATGTACTAAATACATTGCATAAATGTACATTATGTGTCACTAATAATGAGACGAAAAATGTAAAAAAAAACATACTGTTGACCAAAATATGACATGAAAAAAAAAATCTAGAAATCAGATCTAGAAAATATATGGCTATTTTTATTTAATCAAAAGCAATGAAGTCAGGATTTTGTTAAATGTTAATATGTTCAAATTATATAAAATGTCGTTTAGATTTTTTCATAATTCTCATTAAGTAAAATGTAATTTTCATCAACTGAAATTAATTGTTATTTTAGTAAGATTAAAATGAATATGACAAAGGATAAATATGACAAAGGACAATGCATAAATGCACATTATGTGTCGCTGCATCTTAGATTCATCATTTGTGAACTCAGTTTGACTTTTGTAGGTTCATGGTACATGTGCGTGTGAGAAGACTCTCGTGTAGGCAACACGGCGCCCTGTCCCATCTCAATCTTGGCCCACATAGTGTCTATTCAGAACGACGAAGGGATTGCTCACTGTGAAAACACACCTGGCCTAATAATGACACTACTAATACAACAATAATGTGGGAGTAATGTTAGAATAATGTCGGAAAAAACAGCCAATCCTCCTGCTCGTCATTAATGGGACCCTCTCCTCTGGTGATGTCACCCATCCCACCTGCCGTAGTGAAGAAAGGACTTCCGTGCGCTCCAAGGAGACAGAGGTCACAAGGTCAACCACTTAGCGTTCGCGTGAAAGGAAGGCTAAGAGTAGCCAAGCTAGTCACCGGAGTGACGTTCCCGCACACAAACACACTCACCTCACGGTAGCCCGAGCTGGAAAAAGTGAGCATGTAGCCGTGTAGTTACGTGCTACGCTAAGCGTGTAAAGGTGGCTTTCTCTCTCGGCTTCTGCCTCCCGGCTCTTTGGTGTGTTGTTTTAGTGGTCTGATCCTAATCTCCTTTGAAATGTCAATTTTCACGTAATCAAAACACCATCTATATTTAGTTTCCTGCAGGCGGGCCATTATGTTTTATGTGCTACGCTTGATAGCCTAGCTGGACACACTCATTCGGACATAACCTCAGCTTTAAAAACTATTAAGAGCTTGTCGTTTGGATGCACTCTGTAGAAAAGGTCTCAGCGGTATATTTGAGTCACTTTTGAGGCAATTTTTTTTAAAGTTCACTGTAATTGTGGCAACTGAGAGGATGTTAGCGCTAATGCAACTAGCTAGTTTCTATGGTAATTCCGCCCATGTGTTTACAATCACAGAGGTTTTATTCCCCTTGATTTCAATTGGTGTTTCAAAATTCCTGGATTGCATCTATGGGATTCTCTCTTAAAATATGCTCTGTGTTTTCCTGGCGATTCTTTAAAATACAGATGATAGCGGTGTGTGTGTGTGCGAAAGAGGTGGATTAAAAGAAGCGCGCAGCTGTGCAGAGCGACTCCGGGAGGGAAACCCGATCGGATGAGAAGTCTGGACAGAAGACGAAACAGGGTGCCGAAAATGAGAGAAAGAAGGTTATTTTTTTCAGTCCGCAGATACAGCGAGATAGTTTTCTCAGGCTGTTGTTTTAGCCACTGAGAGAAAAACCATGTGTGTTTTTCCATTTTTGTGTGAGAAGACCCTGAGAAGCAGAGAAATTCCCACTCTCTACTTAATTCCTTTGTATGATGGGACTTGTCATTTGGCCGGCTGCAGGGTTCAGTGCACCTGTCCCAAGCTTAAGATACAAGAAAACGCCATGCTGTAGAGCAATGGTGAAGAACAAAAACAACGCTCAATGCAAAACAATACAATGCAACTATACAAACATGGGGGAAAAACACTTACCATTTCTTTTGTTGTAGACATTAAAGGTCCTGCGGAACTCATCTGTCACTTAGTAAAACTCAAATTAGGCATATGCCAATATCGACAGGTTGTGTAGGATGACCTCCTCCTCAAAAACCATGAACAAAACCACACAAGGTGAAAGACAACAGATCCCGGATTAAATATGACTTTGCATGCTTATGTCAATGGCAATGCATTTAGTGATTTAGCAAAAACAAAACAAAAAAATTCTCAGAACATTTAGAAAGTAAAAAAAGTACAATAAAAAAGTACAAATTTCTTATTCATTGTGCATATTATTTTGCATATCATTCTAAAAATATGCAATTATTTAAAAAATCTATGCCAATGTTCAATATGTTCTTATAAACTACCATTCAAAATTTTTAAATGAAATACTTTCATTTAGCATTAAGTTGATCAAAAGTAACAGTGAATACATAACATAACAATGTTACAAAAATTGTTTCCATAAAAATATTAAGCATATTATATTACATATAAACTGTTTTCATCACTGAAAATAATGATAAATGTTTCTTGAGAAGCAAATCAGCATATTAGAATGATTTCTGAAGGATCATGTGACACTGAAGACTGAAGTAATGATGCTGAAAATTCAGCTTTTTTTGTCACGTCCGAATAAATACTTGTAAAAGATATGAACATAAAAAACAGTTGTTCTAAATGCTAATATTTCACAATATTACTCTTTTACTGTATTATTGATTATGGGGAGCATAAGAGACTTTAAAAAAACATTGAATAATCTTACCGACATATGAAACCAATTTATATATCTGAAAACAGGTCTGGTTTTTAATTTTCTTTTTGCATTTTATTAGCCTTATGCAGACAAATTGTAAATTGCATTGACTGATTTTAAGAACGTTTTTGTTTACATTATTATTTGCTACTTAAAAATACTACAATCCAGCTCCCAAACAAACCAGTTGGTATAGAGATTGAGATCCTTGAAAAGAATAATAAATGATATTAGCATTGATCATTTAGTATTATTCATTAAACAGAAGGAGTCCAAATACTGATGCATGTTTTGCTAATAGTTATAAAGGACAGAAAGGAGAAAAGAGATAAATGTGGTAAGAGTGTCAATAATAATAAGACAGGATTTCAGGGGAATAGTCATATGACATTGCTAGAAAGGGAACAAGAAGCAAGCGATTTGCGTGACACACTTTTTCCCAAACTGAACTCATAATCACTTGCTCCAAACCACTGGGGACTGAGTCCACCTCACAGACAGAGAGAAACAGAACAAGAGAGTGAGAGAAATGATGATGAAGCTCGTCACCCTGGAAATGGGCAGTGGTTACCCCAGTTTAAGGTAAACTTCCCGTCCACCCACCTCCCCACTCCATCTCTCTGCTTCACTGGGAGGAAATTGGGGTTACGCTCTCACCAGAGGGCCAAATCTAAAGTTTCCCCATATTTATTCTGAGGGGAAGCAAAGCCAGAGCAGTGCCTCGGGTTATGGCCCAGACGGAGAGAAAGACACACAGAGAGAGGTGAGGATGGCGTGAAGACAGGAGAGAAAGAGAATGGAAAATTCTAAGGAGTGTTCAACAAAACATGTGCCATATGTGTAATATTTGTATAAATATTAGCTGATGCCAACTTCCACAATGTGTTCGTACAGATATTTTTCTAAACAAAATACAGTGATTGCTTTTAGTCTTGAAGTCCTATACTTTCAAATCTTTATGAGAAAAAATAGGGAAATGAAATATAAATTCACTAGTGCTCGAAAGTTTTTTTTTTGTTTGTTTTTGAAAGAAGTCTATATGTTCACTAAAGCTGCATTTATTTGATCAAATATAAAGCCAAACAATAGTACTATGAAATATTACAGTTTAAAATAACTGTTTTATATTTTAATATATTTTAAAATGCAATTTATATTTGTGATGCAACCCTGAATTTTTTTAGCAACATCAGTGTCACATGATCCTTTAGAAATCATTCTAATATTCCGATTTGGTGCTCAATAAATATTTCTTATTGTTATCAATAAACTTTTTTCAAGATTCTTTGATAAATAGAAAATAGAAATCTTTTGTAAAATTATAAATGTCTTCTGGTCAGTTTTTGAAGCTTTTAAAGGGTTAGTTCACACAAAAAATGAAAATTATCCAGGTTTTCATCCAAGTGGATGCTGCACACTGGTGGTGGTTGAGGAGAGACCCCCACCCCCACATGATTGTAAAGCGCTTTGGGTGTACAACAATACACAATAAAGCGCTATATAAATGCATCATTCATTCATTCATGTTTTACTCACCTTGAAGCATCCTAGGTGTATATGACTTTCTTCTTTCAGACGAATCCAGTCGGAGTTAAATTAAAAATTATCCTTGCTCTTCCAATCTTTATAATGGCAGTAGGCGGGTGTTTCTTTCAACAGTCCAAAAGTAGTTAAATAAAGCGCATCCATCCATAATAAAACGCACCTCACACGGCTCCGGGGGGTGAATAAAGGCCTCCTGATAGTGATGTTACATATGACATTGAAGCTTCAAAGCGCGTATCAGGTAAGCAGCACAATTTCTCACAAAGCTCTGTGCCGGAGCGCATATTGTTTTCAGAGAATTACATGATCAGCAGAAAATGAAGCCTCACTATCTTTCCAATCACATGCACGTGTCGGAATGTTTGAAACCCCAGATCTTACTTTACAAGTAAGTTTTCATTCAGGCTTATTCAATTACATTTTTAAATACCCAGCCATAAAAGTAATATGAAGAATAAAAACTATTTCAGAAAAAAAATTGGCATATGCAATTCATATCTGTACATTATTCTTCTATTACACCATATTGGTATTCATATTGGCATTTAATGCCACAGTTTAATGGGGAAATAATTTGATCAGACCCGAGAGGAATGTTACAACACACACAAACACACACAACACACACACACACAACACACAACCACACACACACACACACAAAAACAAAAACACACACACACACACACACAGGTTTGTTTTTATGGTTTATGGGGACTCTCCATAGGCGTAATGGTTTTTATACTGTAAAAAAACGTATTTTCTATTGCCCTACACCAACCATACCCCTAAACCTACCCCTCACTGGAAACTTTCTGCATTTTTAGATTTTCAAAAAAAACTAATTCTGAATGATTTATAAGCCTTTTGAATTATGGGGACACTGAAAATGTCCTCATAAAATCACCTTCTCGTTGTAATACCTAAGTCATACCCATGTTATTATACAAATTAGTGTCCTCATAAAACACATAAACATGCACACACACACACAAACACACACACACACACAGGTTTGTTTTTTGTGAAAGTGGGGACTCTTCATAGGCGTAATGGTTTTATACTGTACAGACCGTATACTCTATCGCCCTACACCAACCCTACACCAAAACCTACCCCTTACAGGAAACTTTGTGCTATTTCAGATTTTCAATACACTCCATTCTGTGTGTTTTATAAGCGTTTTGAAAAGTGGGGAAATGGGGTAATGTCCTGAAAAGTCACCACCTCCTTGTAATACCTGTCATACCTTTGTCATTATACAAATTATGTCTACATTTGTACAAAGGCGCACACACACACCAACCACACACACCAAACAACACACAACAACACACACACCTACTTTCACAGGCTTTTGGATGCTATATTTTTTATTAACCACCAGGAAATCATATATTATTTTTGACACCGCGAAGCTTTGAATCTTTTCCTGAAACAGTCAGAGGAAAGCCTCAGTGCTTCATGAGGCTTCATTTGCTCATCACTACCTCCTGGGGCCTTCTTTTGCTAAAAGTAAGGAAACTTTGATGCTTTTGCTCCCTGTACAACAAACTCGCAAGACTAGCATTCTCAGAGGGCGCGGCGCTGCACATACGTCCTACGGTAATCCGCCGGAACGGCTCCTGTACGACGTCACGGAAAAGTGAGAGAAAAGAGTTTAAAACTTTTTAATATGATATTGTTCTTACAAAAAAAGCATGCCGATTCGTCAGGAGGCCGATTCACCCCCCGGAGCCGTGTGAGTCACATCTTATTTTGAATGGATGCGCTTTATTTGACTACTTTTGGACTGTTGAAAAAACCATCCGCCTACTCCCATTCTAACGCTTGGAAGAGCAAGGATAATTTTAAATATAACTCCAGATTGGATTTGTCTGAAAGAAGAAAGTCATATACACCTTGGCTGCCATGAGTGTGAGTAAAACATGGGCTAATTTTTTTTTTGGGTGAACTAACCCTTTACTGCATCCTTGTTGAATAAAAGTATTAATTTCTTTCAAAAAAATCTGTCAGAATGTTTCAAATCTAACAAAGGTCATTAACTTGAAAAGGCACCATTTCATATGATGACCCAGGAATCGAGAGACGAGAAGAAGTGAATGAGAAGAGAGGGAGCTAAGGGTGCAGTCTGGGTCTTGAGGTTCGTCGAGCCGTTGAAGCGCGTGATTGCGCTCATTGTTGAGTAAACATCGGCTGACAAGGAAAACAGTAATGCTTCCTCTTTCCCAGAAACCCACTAGGGCTCCTCAAAAACATTGAAGGACCACAGCGTGTGGCTGCAGAGCCAATCAGATAACTCACAATGTGTGAGGGGAATTTTGAGTAGAATTTCAGAATAAAGATGTGCACATGATCGACGGTGGGCCTGAGAGAGAAGAAAAGAGTAATAAATAAAGTTTCCCACAAGAGGTGAAACTAATGACTAGTGCTGATTAGAGCAGAGGTCATAATGCAGACAGATCAGAGGTTTTAACAGTCAATATGATTATGATTATAGCGCTATTAGATTATGGCATCATAAAAAATAAGTGTTGCTTAGGGTAATTACAGATATTGCACTTAAATGATCACATGATCTTTCAGAATCACTCTGATTTGGTGCTAAAAAAACATTTCTTATTATTAAGTGCTGCTTAATATTTTGTGGAAACTGTTATTTAAAAGTCTGTTGTAAGTAAGATTTAAAAAAATAATACTTGTATTCAGAAACGATGCATTGAATTAATAAAAAAATAACAGTAAAGACAGAAAATGGTAAAAAAAATGAAAAAAAAAAAAAAAATGCTGAAAAATCAGAATCCTGAAAAAAATTATTTATAAGCGAGCACCAATAATAAATGCTGCCAAATTCAGCCAAAAAACAGTTAAAAAAAATATATAGAGAGTAATAATAATATTTCATAATATTGCTGTTGTTTTGGTAACAAACCAGCATCCACCTAAAAAAAACATCTAAGTGATATAAACGTGCTAAAAACACTCAGCATTACTACAAACACAGCCTAGCATTGTGGGAATTTTCTGACAAAAGTAGAAAAAAGTAGTTTTGATAATGTGGACATGATTTGTCCCCGGTGTGAACTAAGGCCAGTCAGGAGTTTATATTGTGTGTGTGTATATTGAGCAATGGTCTAAATCAACATGTGCATCAGTTTAGATGGTCTATGAGCCGGCTTCCTGTTAGCTCTTTATGGCGGGGAATGATTTGCATTGCAAACAGTGTGAAAGGCTGCGGGAAGTAGCTCTGAATCACAGCCAATCGCTGTAAAAAACAGATTTACTGACCACACAGATACTTTATTGAAGTGTGTAAAGCCTCCCCTCAGCACTGACAACATTCTCTCTGAGGTCGGGCTCAACCCACACATTGCTCACACAAACGTAGATGGAAAAATACATTGGTGTTCATGCAATATACAAAAAAATAAATGTTTTAATGTGGCACTTCTTGTTATATACCTGTTTTATAACTGATCTATAATAGAGATCCATTATTGAGGTTTTTTGCAAAAACAGATAACTCCGTTTTTATTTTAATTTTCAAAAAAATGTTTTATTATGTAATCATGTTTTTATTATGATAGTTAGCAGTAATTATTAGTTATTTTTTAACCTAATAAAAATAACCCAGCTAAAGTTTGATTGAGATTAATTGGAACGCACAATGAAAAAACATGATTTTTGAGTTATCTGTTTTTGCAAATGAACTCTTCTTATATAGATCAGTGGTTTTATAGCAAATTCTAAAGATCTGGAGGTCACTTGAAATTTCAATTTAATAATATAAAAAAAAAATACAATAAAAAATATGTTGCATATCAGAATTAATGTCCTGCGTTTCTTAAGGTGACCGTGATTTGACCAAGTACAACATGTTCCTGGAACAACATCCTTGTTGATCCTGGAACAACATTCCAATTAACCAATCAGAATTGAGGAATAACTTTTCAGGAAATATCTGTTTTAGGTTTACAATCATTTCACACTGTTTTTAGGAATAAATTATGGGTAGGGGTAGGTTTAGGGGTAGGGATTGGGTTTAGTCTATATCTTTGGACAGTAATGTTGATCCAGGAACATGTCTTGGCAAAATCACGGCGAGCATTTCTTAAAGTGGTATATTTGTTAATAGCCATTCACCTTTCAGTTTAGAAAATGGCTTTTGGCGCCCTCTAGTGGTTACAACGATAACATGGTTATTTAGTGCGCCTCCTGACTAGCTTTTTTTTGTTAGCCTGTTAATTTGTTCTTCTGAAACATACAGTATATCACATTTATTTAAAAAAAAAAATCAACACTCCAGCCTTCGAGATTAGGGGTTAAATTAGGGGTTTCCGATTCCCTTAAACCCCCCCATAATTCGTAACCTAAAATGTGGCAACATGACGAGAAAAGTATTCTCTTTCTATGATAATATAAGTTGACACTGTCTACTGATATAATATAATATCTACTAAATCTACTTAATAAATAAACAGACATTTCTAAACATATTTTATCCTCTTGTTTTGTCAGGGTGTTGGATGCAGAACTTGTTTCCACCAGCAGATGGCGCCATATCACTGCTACCTCATACTAATGGCATTTCATTCATGTTATGTGAGTGTGTGTACGCCTGCATGTGTCGGGGACGCTTCCCATAAGGTTTGTAAAAGGCTTGTAATTTCTGGATTGGTTCCTTTTTCCTCCTTTGTATCTTTTTTTTTGTCCTTCTCTTTCTCATGTCACCCCCTTCAGGCTTGGCCCCTGTCCAGATCTAACCCTTTTAAATCTGGCACACTTGGCGTCCAAGACAACAACATTTTTAGAGTCCATAGCCTAAAACAGAAAAACACACACACACACACACACACACACACACACACACACACACACACCACACACACACACACACACACACGTTCAAATTTAGCACAACAAAAAAAAACAATAGCGGCATACACCAATATGGGTCACGTTTGCCGACACATAGATGAATATGCTCACACTGAACCCCGCAAATTCAATTTAAGACCTTTACGTCTACAAATCTACCAATACAGTGTTTATATCTGGCTACAGTGTTTAGATTGAGCCACCATAATTGTATGAAATAGTCTGAAAACTATGCTATGCATTATTTTGAAACTTCTGCCTTGCATATAAAAATGTAAAGCGTTCTTGTTGAAATTTTAGGCCTGGTTGTTTTGTTTTGAAGATGTTGCAAACTAGGACTTCTGACCGACTGAAGGTTGCTTAACACTGTGAAGGTGCTCCAGTTGGGATGGTTGAGATTTGGACTGGTTTTGGGTCTCATTATGGACTGGAGAGGGGGTTATTTCTTGGGCTAATGGGGGTGCAGCTGGGGTCCATGCCAGGGCCCCCTCGAAGCAAGAAGTGCACAACAATCAGGAGCTCTGATTGGACAATAGGCTCATCATCCGAGCGACGCTTACAGCCGGCAAAGAGCCACACACACACAAACTCCCTGTGTCACGCTTTCTATGTACCTATCTTTCTTTCAGTCATAAACAGGGTTTATTTAACTTCACGTTTTCCTACTAAGTATCAGTTTGCTAAAAAAAGTGACATATTAGGCGTATAAAAAACATTTATGTTTTTGTTTTATGTGTGTACAAAGCTTTAGGAACCAAACATTTAAAAATCATACCGACTTTAAACTTTTGAAAGGTAAAGTAAATGGCAAGAAAAAAAGTGCAGCTTTGGTTTAACAGCGAGGATAACCTCAGCTTTCAAGACCCAAAAGAAAAGGATAAATGATAGTTATTCACTCAGACTGAGCTGTAATTGTTCCAAAAATATAAATATATTAGTGCTCTCAAACGATTAATCGCATCCAAAATAAAAGTTTTTGTTTACGTAATATACGTATGTGTGTGTACTGTGTATATTTAGTATGTATATATAAATACACACACATGCATGTATATATTTAAGAAAAATATGTTATGTTTATATATTAAATATATTTATATATAATATAAAATAAGAATATAAATATATACATGACAAGTATTTTTTTTTAAAAAGGTAGCTGTATGTGTGGTCTTTATTTATACATAATAAATATACACACACACACACACACACCACACACATATTTTGTAAACAAAAACTTTAATTTTGGATGCGATTAATCACGATTAATCGTTTGACAGCACTAAATTATATACATAAAAAAAACTTTAATTTGATTATAGGAAAATACAAAAAAAAATCAAAGAGTTCCAAAAAGGGTGTTTTTACAGTGATGCCATAACCTTTATTTTATACGAGACTTGTAATACCTCCCCCACTACATTTACCTGATCTTCCTCTCTCAATAAAAGATGCCACTTTAAACAGTCAAGACTTTTAATACCCATAAGTTATCTGAATTCTCAACAATTAGTCTATGTCATCTCACATTTGACCAAAACCAGGAAGTCTATTAAATGTAGAACCTTTTAGATCATCATTTAGACAACTTTTGAAACATTATTAATCCTGTGCTATGTTCCAAACCCTTCACATCTCAAAACATTATTCTGTTATGCCAACAAATCAATGAAACATATGATCCCTAATAGGTGTAACCATACACTTGAGAGTTAGTTTTATATTTCAAACATCAGGGTGGAGTCCTTGCAGAATCATAGAGGAGTCGTTGTTTAAAAGCACTTGTGGTTTACCTTTCATTAACTGTGGATGCCATGTGTGAAATCTCAGTTCCAGTTCTCCAGCACTGCATTTACACTCAAGACAAACGTTCAGAGGGTTCAGAGCTTAAAAAAAGATGGAGAAGAGAGAAAGAGAATCTGGCTGAGCCAAAAGGGATGCTGTTGGAAGATTAGAAAGATGAGACAGTTAAACCTTCATCCTCCCCCTGTCAAGACACATTCTGCATCATTTGTTTTGCTTTAATGTTCAGTGATCAGTACAAGTGTGTGGGATTTACAAGCTATCAATTATGTGATCGTGTTTTCTCTAAGACGTTCAATACATGCAGTTTGAAATCTTTTATGTCATGTCAGATTATCTGATTGTAGGATTTCTCTGTCATTAGGTCTCTGAGACACTCCCGGAGATCAGATAAATGACAGGCGTTCATCCCAAGTGCTGACGTCCCAAGATGGTGCATATGACCATTCAGGAAAAACAGACTCTTCAACAAGTTGCTCAAATGGCAAGGGTTGTTAAAAGGTTAACCTCAATAAAACGAACCTCAGAAGTAGTGCAGGTCCTCCCCATTAGGGTGAAAAGGTTATTCTTTAAAGTTGAAACAGTTCATCGCTCATGAAAAAAAAATCTAGATCTTGAGGGTTTCGTGCTCCCAGTAAAAGACAGCAATATGGTAGTTTTTCAACTATCATTTGTCACAAAATGCACTCTTAAAAATAAAGGTTCTTTAATGACATAATTGGTTCCATGAAATTAACATCCATGGAACCTTTCCATTTAACAAAAGGTTCTTAATAGTTAAAAAAGGGTGTTTACATTATACAAAATGTATGTTTTTCACACTAAGAAAATAATGATTCTTTTAAGAACTCTCATTGAAAAGTTCTTTGGAGAACCAGAAATGGTTCATGTCATCACTATGAAAACTATGAAAGAGTGTACATGCAACTTTGAGTAAAGTATTTCGACACTTAAGCCTCATTTAAAAATATACCATGCAACAAAATATCAAACCAAGTGAAATTTATTTGAAAGAAAATTAGCACAAACCCTTTTAATTTGTGGACATTTTAGCACCAAAATCATTATGTGTTGGCTCTAGTTCTATAATGTGTATTAGAAACTTTAATGTGTTTGAATTATTGGTACATTCATTCTAATAATCATAAGCTTCTGCCTGCTTATGTGTCTTTGTTGGCATGGTAATCTAACGGCTAGCTCATTGCCTGACGGTTGCAACGACAAACTCATTGTCTTGTTCAGCATCGCTCCATTTATGCTGAACATTACAGTGAGCAACTGTTACTTTCGCTTTTCTTGTATCAAACATTCACTTCTGTTGTTCTGATCTCATCACGAGTTTGATAAACTCAGTATGTTTTTTTAATACTCTCCAAGGATTTGTCTATTAGATGAAATGTACAGTAAAAACTAAACTAGTAAAATAAATGTATTCCTGTTATGGCAAAGCTGAAGTTTCTCTCCAGTCTTTAGATACCAAGCATAATGTATGTTGGGCTCTATACTATTGTGATGCATTCTGGTTTAACTCTACAGGAAAATCCAGACACAACTATTTAATCAGCCAGTTGTGCCGGACATATTTGACTTTCACAGATCAGTACTCAGTTCAGATTTTCAAAAATATTTTTAAGACCACTACATAATAGGAGATTTGTGGGCAGGTTTGAGGATTAGAATTGGGATTAGAACAGTTGCGTGACTTTTATGAACCCCTACAGAGATTTATTGAGATGACCTCTAGAGAAGTAAAAAGTTAGGCTATAAACAAACTATACCACAGTTACATGACTTCAGTGCCATCACCACTAAGCTTCCAAGTTCCAACAACTCTTTCAGTCTGTATTAAAAAAAAAGTTTCTTAAGAGTTAAAATAGTTTGCAAGAGCACAATTATAATCACAACGAGGCTGTAAAAGTGGACTAGAGAGTAGATGAGTTAACCTGTTTGACATGATGATGTTTAATGTAGTCCTGTATAGCCACTTGATAGCAACCACCTTTTTCCAGACAATTAAGTACAACTAATTTACAAAACTCAAGGGGGGGGGGTTGTTTCATGTTGATAAAATAAAACATGAATATATCTTGAACTTGTATGAACCACAGATGTTACTTTTTAGCCATTTATCCAAAAACCCATTGACTTCAGGACAATTGAACTGGAAGTGATAAAATGTAAACTCATTAAACTCATACTTTTGGCCTACAAAACTTCATCATTCCTGCAACACTCTATTATTCTCGGTAAGAATGTCCACTTATTGTTTTGTTTTTATGATAATAGAAAAATGCATACAAATAATGCACTGAACAGTTGACTCGCGTCATAAAAAATGAGAAAATGTGTATAGCCGACTTAGTAGCTTCAGGCAACAAAGCACAATATACAATTATGCTCATTGGTATCTAGTTTAACTCTAAAGCCACTAACAAACTTTTGACAAATGCTTCACTCCCTTCCCAAAAGCACACGTCAACCTGGTACCTTCAAAACACGACAAATCATTTTGTCAGGCCAGTACAAATAAGGGCTTCAACACCTGCTAAACTCCAGTGTGTTTGCAACTGAAGGGATATGAACTGAATGAATGATATCGCTCATTTTTCCAACCATTCAGTGTTCCTCTGTTGTTTTTCAACAGTCAGAACATTATGCTCCTTCATTTTTTTAGTATATCTTTGCGGCTGATTTTTGACGGAACCACCAGGTGAATGACCCTAGAAGAGGAACACCATAACCCGAACACACCACACACACACACACACACACACACTGGCACACCAACCAAGCCCCCCCCCGAACCCCCTCGTAGTGGATTAAAGACAAAGACATCACTCCGGTCGTGCTCTGCTGCCTGTCAAGTCCTCCAGGACCTTTTCTATTCCTCACGCTTCGCTGCTCCTGTAGAACACTTTGTCTAGCAAACATTTCAACCTGCAACCTTCTCTCTGAACTACATCATATGATCCGCCTGGCAGCCAATCAGAAGCCAAGGAGAGGATTAGGTCATGGTTAGGCGGCAGGCCCATTGTGTTCGAGGGGAACTGAGTGGGCGAGCGGAGGTGTTGTCGGGCGCTGGGTGTCACCTGAGATCAGGTGTGTTCTCTGTGAAGTTTATGTTGTAGGTGCCAGATTGGGGGAAGGTATTAGGCATTCCACCATAATCTGTCTTTTCATTGATCATCTAATAGTTTCATTAGAATAAAGAGAAGAATTTAAACACAAGCACATAATCAGAGGCAGTGCACAGGGGCGGGTTGCGTTTCGGTAATGCTCACATTCCACAGTTAAACACCCGGCCTACACACATCTATACCTGGCGGAAGCCAAGAGGGACAGAGTTATGCAAGAAAAGTGAAGTGAGTTGGTAAAAATGGGTTAGAAATGCATTTTTTTGCATTTTGATTTCACACTGGGTCTAAAAAGGTGAAGTATGTCCTGTATATCACCATTCAAAAGTTTGGGATCTGTAAGATTTTTAATTATGTTTTTAGAAAGAAAGATGCATTTTCAAGGCAGTTCTCCAAGACTACATTTATTAAAACGGGTAATATTGTGACATATTATTACGATTTAAAATAAATGTTTTCTGTTTAAATATATTTTAAAATGTAATTTATTCCTATAATGCAGCCATTACTTCAGTCTTCAATGTCACATGATCCTTCAGAAATCATAATGTGACGATTTATTGCACAAGAAACATTTCTTATTATTATCAATGTTGAAAACAGTGCTGCTTAATATTTTTCTTTGATTAATATTAAGTTCAAAAGAACACCATTTATATGAAATAATCTTTTTAATTAAGACATTATAAATGACTTTTAATCAAATTTAATGCATTCTTGCTTAATAAATGTATTAATTTCCTTAAAAAAAAAGACTGACCCCAAGCTTTTGAGTGGTAGTGGTGTATCTCTTGTTTGAGATTAGTAATCTGACACTTTAAGGCTAAATGTGTTTCATTGGCAGACTTCAGCTCCATTGTCTGTAATGTGTTTAACCCTTAATAAATGCATTGTACAAGTCAATATATTGCTCAGCACCAGCAAAACAAGTTTGTCTGCTGAAATGCATTTGTTACTCAGATAGACTGAAATCTCAGATTACAATTTATGAATAATTTGATTTCAGATGCCAAAAGGCAGTTATGCACATGCGTTACAAGGTTGTGCAAGAGCTTCAGTCTATCATACCCTCAGTATATTGGGTATGATATTGCATTACTATGGAAGCCTTAGTGGAATCATGAATTTATTTCCATTATAAAATGCACCAAGAACAAGAAATTAGAACAAGTTAGAATCAAAAGAAAACTAATGACAAAACAAGACAAAAAGTAATAGTTAGTGCTTCCGTACTTTACTCCTAATAAAAAGTAACACATTTACATTGTGGCATGGCCTAGTATGTGATGCATCACAGTTAAACATCATGTAAATCGAAAAGCTGTGTGTTTGTAAGAAACAAATCCATCATTAAGGCGTTTTAACTTTAAACCATTGCAACCTTACAACTAAAATACAAGTCCATCCTCATGTTGTCCACTCAAAATCTACCCAATTATTTGTTTAAGTCTTTCTTCGCTTATAAACTTGATCTGTCCATATTTCTCTTCTGATTCAGATGAGATGACTTTTTCACTGGAGAAAGTATATTATTATGGAGAGTACTTTTTGGGTGAACTATTCCTTTAAGTCAGCTCTGATGCAAACACACATATGCAAGTATTTCAGGTATTGTGGCATAAATACAAAAGTAACTTGTTACTTTACTTATTAATTTAAAAACGATAAGCAAATCCCATTTCTCCAGTACACAAGCAAGACTGCACACTTTGCAACCTTTTGACTACAGACTACAGTAACTCTCTAAACTGACTTTTACACCACATGGAAGCTATTATAAATCATCTTCTGAACTGTTTAAAACAACTAATCTGGCACCAACTTCTAAAATCTAGAAGTACTTCAAAATGGAGTGGACACACCACAGATGTAGTCAGGCCTGGTAAAGGGAAAGAGGGTGTACCATTAAATGGATGTTAGCGGGGCAAAGAGACGCTGCGGCACAGACACCGTCGGCGGTACTTTTATCTACACGGCGTCAGGTTCGGCCCAAGAGGGGGGCTGTGTATATCCCGCCGAAACCAATATGGCTTTGCTCACGCCACACAAAAGGACCCCTGCTTAGGGCTGCCCTACATGTGCCTGTAGTGAGGGAAGGGGCGTTCGAGATCGGGCCGGAACATGGGAAACCGCGGCGGGTGGAGAGAGAGCCCTGGGCTTAATTGGCAGCGTGTGCTCGGCTGGAGACCATTGTTCAGGTAAAAGAGGCTTAGCATCGCAGCACGCTAACAGCACACCGAGTCTGCTTTGACACGCGTATGGAGCGTAATCTCAATGGAAGGGGGCAATTTTCTCTGAGGGAAGGGGCTGGTAATAATGAGATGGAGGACCCCTGTGAAGAAGTCAAGGGCTCTGTTGACTTTGTTTTGACTTTACATTGATGTGTGATTCTCAGTTAATTGGCCCGTCGGTGTTCGAGAGGTCCGAGGACCCTTAGCTCAGATTAAACAAGGCACTGCTCTTACTGTACAGAGAGTTTTATATCAAAACAGCACGTTAGAAACAAATTGATTTCTCCATCACACTGGAAAGAAAAATCACAAAAACACAAATGAGGCCTCTTAAACAACTGAACTGTTTCTTCTAGACAGCTGTGATATTAAATGGAGGGCAAATAGAGACCGTTTCCTGTTTCTTAGTTTTTTCTTCTGTGGACAAATACCTTAGTAATCTCAAATCTTATGTAGAGGTCATCTCAATAATGTCACACTAACACAAGAGAAAACTAACTAGAAAATAGACTAAAAACATTACATAATGACCAGTCCCAAAATCCCAAAGAACAAATAGCCTAAAAAAGAGATAATTACAACAAAAGACCAACTTAAAGATATTTTCATAATAGTTATCATATAAAATACTAAAATTTCACTACTGTTTAAAATTTTAGCTTTATATTTTTTGTTTTTGTTTTTTTTGGCGGGTGGGTGGGGGGGGGTTAAATCTTTTATTCAGCAAGGATGCATTACATTGATCAAACGTGACAATAAAAAAAAACAATTTTACAAAAATCTTTTTTATTTTAAATAAATGCTGTTCATTTCAACTTTCTATTCATCAAAGAATACTAAAAAATGCATCATGGTTTCCACAAAAATATGAGCAGCACAACTGTTGTTTAACTTTGATGATAAGAAATGTTTCTTGAGCAAAAAACAAACAAACAAAAACACTGCATATTAGAATGATTTCTGAAGGATCATGTGACACTGAAGGACTGGAGAAATGATGCTGCCTAAAATTCAGCTTTGCATCAACATAAATAAATTATATTTTACACATATTTAAAATTCGAAAATACGTTTCTTTGAATGTATTATGCTAAAATATAACCTCTGTTTAAAGCTTTATGGAGCCTTGGTTAACATGATAAGTGACTTTCGTTTTCGTAATGTACACAGACCATATTATGCACCATACTGAGGATCTGCAATCAAAGCTCCTAGATCTCATTATTCTACTTATGGAATTCCGTCCAAAACAGTTTTTAGTAAAATCTGAGACAGTTTTCTGAGCCATGAAAGAGAAAGATCTCATTTCCTTTTGTTTGTATTTATGTCCTAGCATATATTGTATATGTAGCTTTTATACCATGGTATTAACCTCACTCCTATGGCAACTATACAAAACTTGGGTAACACTTTATTTTAAGGTGTCCTTGTTACACGTTACATGTACTGACTATTATAATAACAATACATTATGCATAATTAAATGCAAGAAACCCTAAACCAAACCCTAATCCTAACCAACACAGCAACCCACTATACTAAGTACACCATGTAGTTAATTATAATTAACCCAGTCGGTTACAGTTTATATTGACACTATACAAGACAACCTTAAAATAAAGTGTAACCAAACTTTGTAATACCATGATATTTTTCCCTTGCACATTTTAATAGCTTTTAATATTTTGGTGAGTTTCAAGACTCAGCCTATAAGGGTCCCAACACTTACAAACAAACGCAGACACAAACAAGCATTTAGCCTTTAACCAGTTTAGCGACCACTTAACATATCTAACAGGTTGCAAGTCCCCATGAGTCCAGTTTGTTGGCCAACAAATCCTGAGCAGCAGTGTCTGGTTATTAGAGCCCTCGGTGGGGAGCTGCACAGGAAAAAAGGGCCGGGACCCGGAGACAGCTGGGCCAGGGGCAGAGGGGTTAGACACCCAGGTACCTCCACCTGTACCGCCATAACCGGCCCTGAGAGAAGGCAATTAATTCTCCAACTGCTGAAAGAGGGAGGCTTGGAGGGGTGGGGTGTCAGACTGTGTCTGTGGATGGAAATACCTGAATTATTATATTTGAGAGTTTAGTGAAGTGAATTTCATTGCGTATCTGTTCTGTATAAACTTAAGGGCCTTTGATGTGTCTGATTGAGCCAGAATTGGTTTTGTGTGCTGTTCTAAAGTCTTTTGATTTCTTAAGCCGCCTGACCCTCCTCTTCACTCCCACTGTCTGCAGTGTGTCAGCAGGGGTCATACACACCCACACACACTCTTTGCTCCTATACATGCTCCTCTTATACATTAATATTCATTTAGCAGACACTTCTGTCCAAAGCGACATGCAAACGGGAAATGCGACAGCAAACATTCATACAATCCATTATACAATCAATACAAACTTCCATCATTGCTTCAAAAAAAGTGCGAGTGGTTACCTGACATGAAGCTGATTGATGTGCATGTGTTTCATTAAATCATACTAATTGAGAAATGACATGGGATATTTTCACTTTTAAAAATATTTGTTTGGGGTAAAAATGTAAGGGAAATGGTGACCAGTTACAGTACCCAAGTACCACGTAGATAATTATAGTAGTTATCCACACACACACACACACACACACATAATAAAACCATAAAAAAAGTTTTTTTTATTTTAATATGCTATATTTATAGCTATTGTTTTTTTTACATAATATATAATGTATAATGACAATGTTCTTGTAGCTGGATGCTTTATGAGCTTTTTAGGGCATGATTTATGTCTGTATCAGAAGACTGCACATTTTTTACTAAATATCCTACATTAGGCTCCTTTCCAGTGCATAAATCTGCCTTACAAGAATAATCCAATGCATCCAAGTGTAGAGAGAGAGAGAAAGAGAGAAAATATCCACTAGCATTTGGATTAGTCTTGTAAGAAAAATAAATTGTTTTCTTTCTGACATATGGTGATCATTTTATTATAGTTTTTTTTTCAAACATTCATTAGCCTTGTTCAAAGCGTAACAAAAGAGGAACGTGTTTTTTTCATTCATTCTGATACTTCAGCATAGTTGATAGTTTTGCTCATCAGACATAATTCATGCAAATAAAATATTGTTCATTCATATAACAAAAAATTCATATTTTCATATGAATTCATATAAAAAAAAACTTTCAGTCTGTTCTCAAACTGTCATATTCGCTCTCAGATTGGCGAACAACCAAAAAACAATCTACAGAAACAGAGCTGTAAAATCAGACCTTTCAACACAGACAGAACGTCAAAACGTCTTGAAAAAAAAATCAGCTCTGCCAGCAGACAGATTGATAAACAGTCAGAGCAGCTGACAGCAAAGGACAGAGGCTGTTTAATAGAGGTAGGAGGAGAGTGACAAACTGCCATTCATGTCATAATGAGGGACCTGACAACAGCTCCGCTCTTAATTACCCAAGCTGCCACCTCTGAGTTTAGTTAGCACATAGAGGGGTGCACTAGCACACACCAATTTCACACTCCTCGAGAGCGGGCTTTCTTCAATACACTCCCGCATATTCTCCCACACACTTTAACTAATATATTCTGTGGTTTGTATTATAATTTTATATATGCATTGAAGAGTGCTCTTTCCAAGTCATGACTTCATTCAGTACATCACACACATACAGTGGTGAGTACATGGATGCTACTTCATCACTTTATAGGATGATTGACACCTCACAGTCCACGTCCTGAAGCAGCATTCATATGAGAGTGATCAACAAAGCAAAATGATCAACCGTTATTGTGATGCAGGTTCACTGCACTTACTACCATTTGAAAAATTGGGGTGATGTTTTTGAAAGTTTCTTATGCTCACTAAGGGTGTATTTATTTGATCAAAAATACTGTAAAAAATAATTGTGATTTTAACAGTAAAAGACTGTAAAAATGCTAAAATAAAAAACCTGTTAATTGGTTATCAGTAAGTTTCCATACTATATACGGTGCATAACTGTAATTACATCTAATGTAATTTTACAGTAAAATACTGTTAAAATTATAGTTTTTGGAAGTGAAAAAGAAAAAGTCATTGCATAATTTACAGTGAAAAACTGTAAATTGACACTCCCAGAATTCCCTGCATGACACTTCATATTTTATGTTTCTTCATTGAAATAACTGTTTCTTCTTATTATTTTTTCTTATCAGTTGTGATTAGTGTTTTTAGCTTTCATCTACTGTGTGTTAATGAATGTTTTATTCTAAAAAAACTTATTTTTCAGAATCAGGTGATCCATGATGGTGTTTAGTGTTTATGGGATGACATTGTGCACCTTCTATGTATATATATTAGTATTTCCCTTCTCAGCTTTTGGAAGAGCTGATTGTGATGGGCTTTGTTTCATCATTTGACTTTCTCATCACCACCTGTTTTTTGGTGGTTATCAGCATTTCAATGGTTTAAACAGATATTAGTACTTCAATATGCCGGTTTATTAACATTACATCAGTTAATGAAATACGGTATTAAGTTCTACAATATTTTTAACGGTGAAGTTCTGGCAACCACAGCTGCCGGTATTTTTCCGTAAATGTCACAGATTTTTTTTTACAGTGTATTTATATAAATATTAATTACAATTCATACCGTTTTATATTTTATATTTTAATGTAATTTATTCCTGTGATGCAATTCTGAATTTTCAGCATCATTACTGCAGCCTTCAGTAGCACATGATCTTCAGAAATCCCGTTCTAATGATGCTGATTCTGCTCAGAAATTTCTTAACTTTCCTTCTTACTGTCATTTTTGATTAATTTATGGATCCTCTATAGATTTGTTTGGAACTATATATGGCTTGATTGCTCATAAGGTTTGCAGGTTACCTAGCTGTTTAGAAAAGTTGCACTCAAGATAGTGCACGTTTCTGCCGAACTGAGTTCCTGGGTTTTTGTATCGCTGTTATCAGGTGAGAAGGACTAGGAGAGAAAGACAGTAGAGGTGTGAGACTGGACAGAGGTTGCAGATGAAATGACCAGAGCTTTCACCCGTTTACATTGCGTTATGCTAGTGAATTAACACTACACCATAGCCTGCTCTCCTGCCTCCAGCCCTTCTACACACAGGCAAGCGCTCCCGCAACACTCACAATCTTCTAAAACCCTGCATTAGTGCCCAAGGCCCCTTTACCATCTAAATGTTGGACAACCTAGACTATATAATTGTTTTATATAAAGCCTGAGTAACATTACTATCGGCTCTACTCATGTTTTTTATTACCAATTTTCCCAATTAACACCAATGAAGTTTGTTAGATTTCGCACATTTCGTGGCCGTTTGTTCCCAAATTGTAGCCTCTTCCTCTACGGCCCCTATCCATCCAACCATATCACACCATTTTTTAAAAGTCCTTTACACTAGTTCCCTTTCAGTCGGTCACTCTCGACGTCACCTCGGAGGACCGACGAAATTGGGATCTCGCTTAGAGGGACCATTCTACTTCGAGTGTAAACTAAACGAGACAATGCACATTGGCATGCGATTATTGAATCCAGCTGCCGCTGATCACAGCGTGACTATAAGTAGGCAGCAGATGCAGCGCATATTCCGCTTTTCGCTTCGGAGCCGAGCGATCACATCCTTCTGCTCCTGACTACTCTACTGAGAGAAGAAGATTGAACGAGTTCAGCGCGCTCTTTGGAGCTCTTGGCGTTGGCGGTATGGCGTTTCAGCGGTGGTGGTTTTCCCGTGTCGAGTGGGCTGCACACAACAGGCTGCACTACCCCTATGTGTGTTGCAAACGGCCATCTCCCCTCTGCGCTTCAGCACACGCATAACAGAGCTTTTTTCCCCTACAGACAAATAAGGAGTTAATCCTCCACGCCCCCCCTATACCCTCTGTGGGACCATGAGTCTGGTGCTCCACGGCACGAAGCAGGCCCCGTTTGGCCTTTACGGCATGGAGCTGAAGTTCCTCTCAATGAGCTTTGCTCCTGCGGCATTTGCCTCTATCAAGAGGTAGGTGACCTCACGGCATTTCGGTCCCGATTCGTGCCTAGAGTTCGGGCCGGCTGATTCCCAGGTAACCCTGAGGCCCCGGCCCGGCTACGTGCCCAAGGTTCCCGCTACTCCTTTCAGGGATCAGGTGGTGAACCTCCAAGCGCTGCCCTCGGAGGAGGCAGACCCAGCCCTAGCTTTGCTCTGTCCTTTCCGAGCCTTAAGGTGCTACGTAGACCGGACGCAAAGCTTCAGGATCTCAGACCAGCTCTTTGTCTGTTGGAGGCCGGCAGAAGGGAATGCCGTCTCAAAGCAGAGGATGGCCACTGGATAGTGGATGCCATCACCCTGGCTTATCAGGCACAGGGTGTGCCCTGCCCGCTCAGGTTGCGAGCTCACTCAACTAGAGGTGTTGCATCCTCCTGGGCGCTGGCTTGTGGCGCCTCGCTGGCGGATATCTGTATCTGGCTGGGCGACCCCTAACACGTTCGTTAGATTCTATAGTCTTCGTGTGGAGCCGGTTTCCTCCTGTGTTTTCACCTCAAACGGGTAGAAGCACTGATAGGCCCCGGTTTCGGGTCGGCTTGCAAAAACCACTCCATAGAGTCCATATAGTAGACCCTGTTGATTTCCTCCGTCCCCTCGGCAGCCAGACCTGGCGCCAGGCCTTCTCTCGTTGAATCCTCGAGAACCGGTAGGAGGCTGGGTTCCTTATGTAAGACCTAAGTGGATCTCATATGTGTAAAGTCCACGGTATAGCCTTGAGCCCGTGTTTCCCCGGCAGACTTCTGCCATTCCAAGAGGGTTCAATCACCTCCATTCTTCCATGTGCACCTAAGGGATGTTCATATGTGTATTGCTTCCGAAACCTCATTCGGGAAGTATGGGGCTTCCGCAACGTTCTTGTTCCAAGTGGTACGGGTACGTTTTCCTAGTGTTATCCAGTCTTACTCATTGGGTAGTGCCATTGCAGCAGTAGCTGGTCCTCTTGTGAAGAAGCCCTGGCCTACGCCAAAAAATAGGGGCGCAGGTGGCTTCCACAGGACACTGGAAGGGGCAGTAGCTGTGGCCCTTTGGTAGGATCCCAATTTCGTCGGTCCTCCCGACGTGCTCTCGAGAGTGACTGCCTGAAAGGGAACGTCTCGGTTACGTATGTAACCTTCGTTCCCTGAAGGAGGGAATGGAGACGTCACGTCCCGTTGCCACGGTTGCTGTACCACTGCTGAGCTGCCGGGTCACCGGCTCGGCTCTTCAGCGGAAACCTGAATATGCGCTGCACCTGCTGCCTACTTATACTCACGCTGTGATCAGCAGCAGCTGGATGCAATAATCGCATGCCAATGTGCATTGGCTCGTTTAGTTTACACTCAAAGTAGATTGGTCCCTCTAAGCGAGATCCCAATTTCGTCGGTCCTCCGACGTGACGTCTCCGTTCCCTCCTTCAGGGAACGAGGGTTACATACGTAACCGAGACGTTAATCTTGCATGGTGTCAAAATGTAGGGGGAAATACAATTACCCCCCAAAAATCACTGCATTTTGCAACCAAAATACACTGATTTATAAGACTGAAATAAAGACCACAGAGTTTAAAGCACAAAAATCTGGTCAAATAGTTGATGTTGGTTGATGCCTTCTGTAAGCTTAGTGAGTCTAGCATAATAACGTTTTTACCCCACTATCTAAAGTCAATCAGTGCCATAGTATAATTAAAATTAGTCAAAATATAACAGATAAGAATAGATTATGGCTTTCGTTATCAAACACATCCAGCACCCGTACGATCAGCACTGGCGCCCCCCAGGGATGTGTACTCTCCCCACTGTTCTTCTCTCTCTACACGAATGACTGCCCCTCTAAAGACCCCTCTGTCAAGCTCCTGAAGTTGCAGACGACACCACACTCATCGGCCTCATTCAGGACGGTGACGAGTCTGCTTACAGACAGGAGGTCGAGCAGCTGGCTGTCTGGTGCAGTCTCAACAACCTGGCGCTCAACGCGCTAAAAACTGTGGAGTTGACCGTGGACTTCAGGAGAAACCCCCCGGCACTCCCCCCACTCACCATCATGGACAGCACTGTGACTTGCAGTGGAGTCATTCAGGTTCCTGGGCACCACTATCTCTCAGGACCTGAAGTGGGATAATCACATTGACTCCATTGTGAAATGGCCCAGCAGAGGTTGTACTTCCTTCTTCAGCTGAGGAAGTTCAACCTGCCACAGGAGCTGCTGACACAGTTCTACTCCGCCATTATTGAATATGTCCTCTGCACTTCAATAACTGTCTAGTTCAGCTCAGCTACCAAATCTGACCTAAGAAGACTACAGAGGGTAGTCCGGACTGTGCATCGAATCATTGGTACGACCCTCCCTTCTCTCCAAGAACTGTATTCGTCCAGAGTGAGCAAAAGGGCTGGTAGAATCACTCTGGATCCCTCACATCCATCACACTCCCTCTTTGAACTGTTGCCATCTGGTCGACGCTACAGAGCAATTAGCACCAGAACGACCAGACACAGGAATAGTTTCTTTCCTCAGGCAATCCATCTCACGAACACTTGACAATAACCGTGAAACACACTATTTATTCACTCATACACTTATTTTTCTAACAATCTACATTTCAATTTGCACATAATATACAGTACCTGTAAAAAAAAAAAAAATATATATATCTATATACTTGGAATATACCGCACACACAATTTCATTATATGTTCTTTCCTTATCTACTTGTTTATTGTTATTTTTTATTATCTGTGTTTTTTTTCTGTCACTGTCATTCTGTTACACTGTGGAAGCTTCTGTCACGAAAACAAATTCCTCGTATGTGTAAACATACCTGGCAATAAAGCTCATTCTGATTCTGATTCTGAAGAATGACACAAAAAAAGGGTATTTGATATCTATCCCTGTAACATGCATGTAACAATACTGTTAAAGTGTGTTCGAAAAATAAACCCTCATAACAGTTATAAACAGATAAAAATCCTCCTAAAAACAAATCCCAAGATGCAAATATCACTCTTTAATTAAGTTAATATCTGACAAGTATAAAGTTTAAAATATAACTTAATATTAATATGAACTTAACGTTAAAATAAATAAATAGCTTATACTTTTATATGGAATTCCAGGATATATAAGCAATTTCACTATTCATATATATTTCATGCAAAAACAAAAACCCACGTGAGCATTAAAATTATAACCTTTCAGTTCTTTGGAAAAAACACAGGCTGACAGAAATGCTCAAAAGTGTGTTAATGTGTCACTCTGTGGTATGCACCTTTCATTTAACTCTGTGAGAAGGGGTCATGAACATGTCCTTTAGCTCGTTTGGTTAAATTAATTCATCATGCTTCTAAACTATCAGTTAAGAAATTATACATTAACCCATTGGACAGCGCGCAGCAGCCAGATGCGCAGAGAAACCATCTACCTCTCCATCCCAAAGCAATAAAACCGTGCATTAGTACAATCACGCCTCTTAAGGTGAACAAACCACGCGCACTGACTGCCTTCTGCTCGAGCACTCGCTCGTTACGCAACTGCGATACAACAGTAGAACGCGTCACGTCATCAATGTGACAGCTTCACACCGAATCAGGTTGCCGCTGCGCTCTGGAGAGAGTGTCAAAGCAATTTGAATGAAGTTTTGCGCACTTGCTTCTCTGGGTCTTTGGAGAGCTCGCACCTACCCGAGTCATCCTGCCCCAAAAACTGGTAAGTGCTTCAGATTATTTAATATTCACCTGTTCATTTAAACATTTTATAACTTGTGAATGCTCATGGTGAGCTGGCTTTACGCGCACCTGTGAATTGGAGTTTTATTGGGTCTCCGAGTGCCATGCGCGAACATCTTGATGTTTAGAGGTGTCTGATACATTGACAGTTATTTGACATGCATAATTAGTACACAAAAGCAATGTCAGCGCCAATGATAAGCCATTAAAAGGAGCGCAGGTTTTTGCAGTCAGTGCAACACGTGGGTACTGTGGGGCATAAACATGGATGTCAGTTTCAATAAATGATTGTCTGATAACGCGAGTTTTTGCAATTTTTGCAGTTGCACGTTTTCGTCAATATAACATCCTTTTCCATTCATTTATTGTGACAGAATAATTTGTCATTTCTATTGTTTAATTATATATATATTTTTAAAGAAATTAAACTGGATTAATCAGTTATTAAGCACGTATTAAATAAAAAGATAGGCTATTAAAAAAAATGCAAAGAACTTTTCACTGCAGGTTGTAACTTTGGCACCACTTCTATGTTGCGATATAAAGAGTGTAAAAACTATTAGCATAACATATGTTGCAGCAGCGTGTTCAAACAACAGTTTAGCAACCACAGAAGTGAAATGAGTAGTTAGTCGAAGCGCACGTTAGATTGAGTAACCATAGCAACAGCAGTGCCGTCGCTCGAGAGCTTTCCGCTAGCATCCGTACTGGTGCGTGGACAAAACAAAAATACTCTCACTGTTTACCATTTACGAAACATGTTATATCGCAGGTAATAACACAAAAGTTATTTCAAAAGTTCAGATAGTTGACGTTTAGGTCCTCGGGACGCCAAAAGACAAACTGATTGCGCAAGACGAACTTGAGAAAATGACAGAAAGTCCCTTAAAATGTCAATAGCCATAAAGCGATACGTTGAATAGCTATAATTGATGTTTAATTTATTTTTGTAATGATTATTATTAAGTGTTCAGCTCCTAAAGGAAAAGTTGTTTTCGACAATTTATGTCGAAATGCCTAGTTTGAATTAAATTTTTGGTGTTTGAGTCCATTTTTAACGTGGTCTTGACATGCTTAAATACTCCATTTTTTTCATTCAAAATAATAAAATGTTAAATAACTGTCTCGCCCTGTTATGATGGGATTTGTAGAGCACCATGCTGTCCTGCCAAGACCGGAGCTTTGCAGGAGGGCAGCGCTACGACTTCTCCGCCTCGACGTCAGTTGACTGTAGTGTTGACGTTTCCACAGCAACGCTCGTCTCCCTCTGGGACGCCGGTCCCCTGGACAACGCTGCCCGCCAGCACGAGCCGCCGCGGCGGGGTAAGTCCTGCAATATGCCGGGATCAGCGGCGCGAGAGGCTTCCCGCCTCGACAAACTGGAATTTTTCCATCTGGAATTTTTTTCTTCACGTTTTGTTAGAGTAGCAATGGACTGTGGAGTATCTGGCCACCTCCAAAGTGTTAGTTCTTTCGGGCTCTTTCTTTTGTTTTTAAAGTAGCCTATTTATTTCATTGATGTTTTCTTTTTCTTTATTTCACATTGCTAGACCATTACTAATCAGGATGACGACCTGTGTTTCAAATTTACTGTTTGTTTTAGATGCACTGCCTGTATCTGAGCTTGGACTGGGACATCGGCCCACCTGGCCTGACCAACTGTCACCTCAACTTCAACGAAATAAACAGGTATTTAAACGGATCAAAAATAGATTATAATATAGATATTACTCAACCAAAGCTGTCGACATATTGTTAATGATTGTGGTAACATTTTCTCCCATAAAGCTCCAAGACACCCTTATGCAAAGAGAAGACGAGCTGGCCAGACTGCAAGAAGAGAACAACAAGCTCAAAGAGTTTTTAAACTCATCATATGTGAAGTCTTTAGAGGAAAAAACTAAGGTAACTAATCTCACTATCTATCTATCTCTATTATTATCTATCTCATCATTATCACGCTATCTATCTATCTGACAAGTGAAAATGGATGGATGGATGGACAGAGATATCATACTTCTTAAAGGGTTAGTTCACCCAAAAATTAAAAAATTAGAGTAAACAAAATTACTCACCCTCATGCCGTTCCAAACCTGTAAGACCTTCGTTGATCTTCGGAACACGAATTAAGATATTTTTGATGAAATCCAAGAGCTTTCTGACCCTGCATAGACAGCAAAGTAACTGAGATGTTCAAGGCCTAGAAAGGTAGTAAGGACATAGTTAAAATAGTCCATGTGACATCAGTTGGTCAACTGGTTTTTTTTTACTCAAACTACAGAGTACTTTTGTGCAAAGAAATAAAAAATAATGATTTTATTCAACAATTTCTTCTCTTCAGAGGAATGCACACGCATGCGTCATCATGGTATTGTCATAACTGTGCATCGAAGACTGACAGGGTAGAGAGGAATTGTTGAATAAAGTCGCTATTTTAGTTTTCTTTGCACACAAAAAATATTCTCGTTGTTGGTTAAAATTTCCGTTTTGCACACTGAGGTCACATGGGGGACTATTTTACAAAGTCCGTACACAGTATTTCGGGCCTTGAATGGGTGTCCTTGTGTGGTTGTCTATGCGGGGTCAAAAAGGTTTGGAAAAAATTCATAATTGGGCTTCAAAGATGTGAAGAAGCTTACGGGTTTTGAACGACATGCGGGTGAGTAATTAATGACCGAATTTTAATTTTTGGGTGAACTAACCGTTTAAGGGCCATTCACACCAAGGATGATAACATTAACTGACAGCCAAGTAGAATCCATATCACATTGGTGTGGATGCATAATACCGTATGTTTCTTGGCAGGAAGGGCCTTGTAACGGTCCGATCATGTCAGATCTTTCCTCAAATAATTCTATAATCCAACTTTACATTCCCCTCTTCCCCAAATGCAGAGCTCCTTTCTAACTGCAAGGTTCAGTCGGTAAGACATCGACAGAGACATCATGCCCGTGATTTCACCGGAACTGAGCCAGTTGTTCATAAGCGCCCCACCGCAGGGACCAGACAGAAGCCGCAATTTCTCTCTGCCGAGTTATGCTCTGCTGAAGAGATGCGGCCACTCCACCTCTAGGACCATGGATACTAGAGACTATAGGCCGCAGGACGAGAACACCATGAACCCAGGAACAGCAAGTTCAGCACCCATGCGTTAGCTGCCCACTCCTACAGAAGATCCTTACAGTACGAACAAATGTAGGTAATGCAGTGGCTTCAGCCATAAGCTGAGACACGCTGACGATACAGCAGCATTGTATGACGCATCCAGCAACTGCAGTCTGGCACCTCAGGGCACAGCACCTCTACGAGCTTGGGTTCTTTCTGATTATTCAACCACTAGACCCCTCAGATCTCTACACCATCACATCTAAAGGGTCACTGGTCAGCTGCATCTGCAATGACCACCGCGCAACACTTCACACCCCCACGAGCTGCCTCCACTCCATATTGTCCCCAGGACGTAAGCACTGGTCCATACTACAACACAGCAGCCTGTGGTTCCTCCAGTCCACCAGGGGGCGACAGTCAACTTTTCTCCACACCTCGTATGGTCCAGTGGCGGACAGATTGGCAGTTAGCATGTCACTAAGGTCCACAAACAGTGTGAAGACGCACAGTTTTCCTCAAGGACAAGCTTTCAAACGCAGAGACGCCACAAGGGGGATGGAAACTTCACCGGGTCCAAAACAATGTTCCTTAGCAAGAATTTTTTAAGGATTTTGTTGGGGGGGGGGGGGGGACTTTTGTTTAGCCATTTTTGAGGATTGATAACCCAACTTGCCCCATATTTACAAGAAACACAACAACTTCACCTCTACGGGTTATATATTATATATTTTAATAGCTTTGTGATATTAAGTCATGAATTTGTACATTTTTTATTCTTTGTGATTGAAAGGCTTTGATATTAGATGCAGGATTATGACTGAATTCATTAAAATCACACTTTTTTTCAAAAATAAATGTTTCCTTTTTTAAGTTTTTGGTACTTTCAAATTGTAAAAGAAAACATTAAGATTCGTCCTTTGAATTAACATTGTCACCACCCTTGATGCTACAACGCTAACTAATACACAAGCACAGCATATGTCACTCGCTTTAAGACACCTGGATCAAATACAGTTCGCATATGTCTTCTATTGAAAATAATAGCTCACCGTAACAGAATAATTGTCTCTTTAATTGTGAACTGACGCATTACAAGTATCAACGTGGTGAGTCCCAAATCTTATCGTGCTACGGCGTTAGCCCAAACCTGTCATTCCCACAGCTGTCCCGCTTTCCTTCCCTCCTTCCCCTATCACTTTCCCTCCCTCTGTTTCTCTCCGGTACGTCTCCTCCATTCTCCCGCCACTGTGAGACAAAAGAGAGGACCGGTCGGTCTCGGGGGATACTTCCTCCCTGATCCGCCCCACAGGTCTGAGACCCCCATGGGGGTCTAACATGGGATACTTACACCCCTCTATCCCTCCCCTCTGCCTAGCCTCTTACTCTCTGCTCTGCCCTCAGGGAGCTGGGGACGGCAGGGAAAGTTTGGGCCTTGAGTTAGCCATGGAGAAGCCAGGGAGAGTGGTCTATCTCTAATGACACGGTTAAGCCCCCTGCAGATGGCCTCCAGATTGAGAGGTTGACAGGAAAGAGCACCTTGAGAGGTACAGGAGCCTGGAAAATAACGGGTACAGGTGAAAGAACAAGGGAAAGGAGATGATACATGGCTGGGGGTGACAAAAAGAGAATTTGGCAGGATGTGTTAAACAACCGACAGGTTGTGGGTAAAAGAATAACAATGACCTAATTCGGAAACTGCAATTCAATATTATACATAAAACGTACATATGTTTGCATATTTCGTATTTTAGATTAAACAATTGCTTGCTCCCATTCAATACAAGTGTTTTGGACATTCAGTTCAATGGAAAATAGTGCTGCAGTGATAATTTTTTATTTTATTTTTTTTAAAACCAAAACCCAGAAACAAGTTTGCATTTTAGCACTTCTGGTTCCATCATCCTGAAGCCAGTTTTTTTTGGTTAAATGCAAAAATAATGGTTGTGATTAACGCAAGCTTAAGATATTTTCATGTTTTACTCTATAACATAAAATTCATCAGTAATGCTAACAAGTCTCTAAAAGGCACTAAAGGGGTTGTCAGGGACATTAAACAACATCATGCCAAACAGGTAAACTTTTTTATTTTGGCTTCATAATTCATAAAAGTTGTATTCATTTGTGAAGTCTGCCATAGTGAACAGAACGTGGAAGAATCATAAACATTGGTTACAGAGATTATTACCTGCAATAATTCAAAAGCCAATGGAAAAGTCCTATTGAGTTTTTGTTGAGGGAACCAGGGTGATGCTTACTTTCGGTTTGGCCCAGAAAAATTTGCATCACTCTGTACAATGAAAGGGACACTACAAGCCAGCAGGTAGTCTGATTGCCTAGGGTCTTGGTACCTTCACAGTTTGTTTGCCAAGATGGAGTGGATAAAGGTGTGTTCACATTTGGATGTAATCATTTCAGCATCCAGAGATTGGAAACCAAAGGATGGTCAATTTTTGAATGTTATACTGTATGCGGGTTATGTGGGATAATTTCATTACAACCTGCCTAAAAAACCATAGTACAAGAAGTATTATGAGTATTAGTAGAAAAAAGTATTAGTATTACTACTTCAGATTATGCTGTCAAACTAATATAGGTTTCCCCTTTGGCTAACAGAATATAAATAAACTGTTCTGCATCTCCTGGGGATCACAGTTCAATTTCAGGTAGCTATCCGTGCTGGGGAAAGTTACTTTTAAAAGTAATGCATTACAATATTGCGCTACTCCATAGAAAAAGTAACTAATTGCATTACTTAGCTGCTTTTTATGGAAAGTAATGCATTGCATTACTTTTGCTTTACTTTTTGTCACCTGGGGTGGGGTTGCTTATTTTGTTTTTTAATAACAAAAAACCCTTTCACACCAAAAAATTTAATTAATAAGCCTCTAGCTGAAGAAAATGTCTCTTCGTCTGTATGTCACTCCCATTTTCTCTCAACATGCGGACAGGAAAGGTGTTAGTGAATCAATGGGAAAACAAAGTAACTGGCATTACTTATTTGAAAAAGTAAATCAGATATTTCATTGTAAAATTTAAAAGTAATGCATTACTAGTTACATGAAAAAAAGTAATCTGATTACGTAATTCACATTACTTGCAATAGGTTACCCTCAACAGTGGTAACTATTGTGAGGCAAACTAATTCAGAAGCAACAACTAGGCTTATATGTTCGAGCATAACCAAATAATAAATCATACCTGTATCTTTACAAAGTTGGTGTAGGTGTTAGACATTGGGAGAATACGCAATAGAGATAAAGTTAACGTTTAAGCAGGCCGTGTGTGCCTTTCTAATTAAGGAAGCTCTGTTATCTTGATCTCTAATAGGCCTGAAGTAATACATCATGTATAAGGTAGAGAGAGTATGCCTGAATGCTGCTCTGCCCGGTGTAATAGTTAATGTGTTTCTATGGTTGTGAAGCTTGAGTAACTGTACACTGTAAACTATAGCTGCAGCTGTAAAATACCTTCAAATACTGCTGTGATTTATCTTTTTTTCTTTCTTTTTAAGAATAGTAAGTGAAACACTGGTACATTGCTGGATGCAGTATTCAGTGCAGTGTGCTGTGATAAATACTACACACTGGTTTCAATGCATTCATATTCTGCACACAGTACTCATACTATATTCTGAAAAAGTAATAAGAGTATTACGCTATTCTGAACATAGCCCTGGTTTAAAGTAATCATCAATATAAGAGACATATTGGACTATGACTATGTTCAAAATAGCATACTAGCCACTCACTGAACACTACTCAGCATATACTGCATGATACCTGCTAAAACAGTAACATAAAAACAGTAGGCATTATTCCATAATGAATGTTGGCATGTTACTTTATCATATTAATTCAGTGAATGGCATCCTGTTATTATCTTATACAGGTGCATCTCAATAAATTTAAATGTCGTGGAAAAGTTCATTTATTTCAGTAATTCAACTCAAATTGTGAAACTCGTGTATTAAATAAATTCAATGCACACAGACTGAAGTAGTTTAAGTCATTGGTTATTTTAATTGTGATGATTTTAGCTCACCTTTAACAAAAACCCACCAATTCACTTATCTACAAAAACTTTAGCAATATGGTGTCACACCCCAATCAGCTAATCAACTCAAAACACCAGCAAAGGTTTCCTGAACCTTCAAAATGGTCTCTCAGTTTGGTTCACTAGGCTAAACAATCATGGGGAAAACCGCTGATCTGACAGTTGTCCAGAAGACAAACAATGACTCCCTTCACAAGATAAGCCACAAACATTCATTGCCAAATAAGCTGGCTGTTCACAGAGTGCTGTATCAAAACATATTAAATGCAAAGTTGACTGGAAGGAAGAAAATAAGTCCTTGTGGCGAGCAAAGGGAAGCACAAACCAACCGAGGACGCCTGGTGAGAGAACCGCAGCTCTATGAGGATTGTCAAGCAAAATCGATTCAAAAATTTGAGTGAACTTTTTTTTTCTAAGCACTGTGAAAACTTCACAAGGAATGGACTGCGGCTGGGGTCAAGGCATCAAGAGCCACCACACACAGGAATTTGGCTACAGTTGTCGTATTCCTCTGTTAAGCCACTCCTGAACCACAGACAACGTCACAGACCAGCGGCGTCTTACCGGGCTAAGGAAAAGAAGAACTGGACTGTTGTCCAATGGTCCGAAGTCCTCTTTTTAGATGAGAGCAAGTTTTGTATTTCATTTGGAAACCAAGGTCCTAGAGTCTGGAGGAAGGGTGGAGAAGCTCATAGCCCAAGTTGCTTGAAGTTCAGTGTTAAGTTCCACAGTCTGTGATGATTTGGGGTGCAATGGTGTTGGTCCATTGTGGTTTTTGAAAACCAAAGTCACTGCACCAGTTTACCAATAAATTTTGGAGCACTTAATGCCTCCTTCTGCTGACCAGCTTTTTGAAGAAGCTCATTTCATTTTCCAGCAGAATTTGGCACCTACCCACACTGCCAAAAGCACCAAAAGCTGGTTAAATGACCATGGTGTTGGTGTGCTTGACTGGCCAGCAAACTCACCAGACCTGAACCCCATAGAGAATCTATGGGGTATTGTCAAAAGGAAAATGAGAAACAAGAAACCAAAAAATGCAGATGAGCTGAAGGCCACTGTCAAAGAAACCTGGGCTTCCATACCACCTCAGCAGTGCCACAAACTGATCACCTCCATGCCACGAATTGAGGCAGTAATTAAAGCAAAAGGAGCCCCTACCAAGTTTTGAGCACATTGGGTTTTACCCCAGTAAAAAATGAATATACTTTTCAGAAGGCCAACAATTCACTAACAATGTTTTTTTATTGGTCTTATGAAGCATTCTAATTTGTTGAGATAGTGAATTGGTGGGTTTTTGTTAAATGTGAGCCAAAATCATCCCAATTAAAAGAACCAAAGACTGTCAACTACTTCAGTCTGTGTGCATTGAATTATTTAATACACGAGTTTCACAATTTGCGTTGAATTACTGAAATAAATGCACTTTTCCACGACATTCTAATTTATTGAGATGCACCTGTACATTGATTTAGCATATTTAATTACATTTTGCAAAAAGTACTTTGGGGCTAAGCAAAAGTTTTTTTCTGTTATTTTTTATATTTATTTTGATATTTCAAATGTTTGATGCATGGAGATGTGTACGTGTAAAGAAAGACATTTTTATTTATTTATTTATTTATTAAAAGTGCATTTATTTATGCTAAATGGAAGTCAGTTTCGGTTTTGTGTTGCCTCATTTGTTGTGTACTGATACACTGTCGATAAAAATATAAGTAGACTAAGCATCGGAAATAATGTAACTAATATTTTACAATGCTATTTGAACATAACCATGAAGTGTCCGGCTCACAGCGTCATCTACTGGATGCAGTAACACATACAATCAGCAAATTGAAATAAGGCGATCCTCATTTTACCAGCTACAGAATAAATGTCACTTTGATTAGCAGAAGTTCAGACAGGCGAGGGAAAGAAAGAGTAAGACATTGCATTGGTGGAAAATGGAGGCATTTAGGTGACAACACAAAACACACAGAGGTGTAGCTGTAATATAATAAAACGCGCGGAGAAAGCGTGACAGAGAGCAGTTAAACTATTGTGTGTGTGTGTGTGTGTGTGTGTGTGGTGTTCCGCTCCGAGGATCGTGTTGCTGCTGTCGCGTGGCAAGTGTGTCTGACTGGAATGCGACGTGACCACATTACTTGACCCCTCATGGAGCTGGAGAGCTCACATGACATCGCACCACATATTCGCAAATACAAGCAATTAAATTCTTACAGCCACTGATAGGCCTATAAAACATCACATTTAAAAAGTAAGAAAGTGTCATTGTACAACAGAGGACTTCATTGTAGTCAATGATTCAGCCTTGATCATCAGTCCTTAACCATTGAGCTGTCAATCAAACCGTTCATCCTTAACTGCCGCATTGCACAACTGTAGAAGCTTATATCAACCATCAACCTTAAGCAAACACGGCACAGACCACAGACTTTCATATACTATTAAGACTCAAATATGAAAAGATAAACTCACATTTGCAAGTCCAAATGCACCCAGTGAAAATCCCTTAAAACACTTTTCTACAAACAATTTCCATCAGTGTATTTACAAACATCACAGGTCTTTTTTTAACCTCATGAATTATGAACAAATGTCATTCCACTACATCTCAACTCTCATTTTCATTTTGTGGTGAAAATTCATTAAATTAAATTTTGGATGAAAAAATGACTCAACCCTTTGTTTTGCTAATGCGGATTTCACAGCTAGCATTTTATGTGTCCAGAATACTTAATACTTAAATATTTTCACACTTTTTGAATTATTGACCAAATCATATCTTGTTTGGAAATAACAGTGATGTTGCCTTGAAATTTACCTTCAAGTCTTGTGCATGCTAAATGAAACATGATCTTCAGTTTTGAACAAAACTTTATTGGTGCAAACATGTTGGTAACAGTGGAAATGACACTTTGCCAGTCACAATTGTATACAAAATATAGATGTTAATCATGTTTTTTACATAATAAAAATTAAAATGGTTTACATTAAAAATGTTTTTGTTTAGATTATAATTGATAATTAAAACCTGTTTAGAATAAATATATGAAGGCAGTGATTTAATGCAACCTATAGATTAGGGGTGTGCACGAATAGTCGAACATTCGGTCTGAAATTATTATTCGAATAATAAAAACACTATTCGAATTTTACTATAAATATTCAAATGCAAAATTTCGGGAAAATGCCCATCCCTACTATAGATAACAAAAAACGTATCTGTTAATGAAAATTAAAACCTAGGACATGCAGAGACTGTAGCTGAAGAAACAGATGTATGTCACACTGACATTCACTGGTTTTATAAACCCTGGATGTTATCACATTTAGTTTAGATGAGTCACTGCTGTTCACTGTCTCACTGTGCCTAAAGGACACGCTCATAAATCTGTACAGAGAGTCCCATGGGATAAATGTTACTGAGATCATGATGGGACAAAGATGTTGGTATTTGCGTAGGCAGTAGGCACACATAAGTGATTAAATGCACGCACGCACACACACACACGAGCATTCAATACTTCAATAAACATTTATATGTCCTGATTAGCAGAGAGGAGGAAAGAAGAGAGGAAGCAGATGCAAACCAAGAGCCTCAGGAAAAAATACATTTTGAATAATCATTTTACTGAGCAATGATAAGGCATGCATTGAATCCGATGGGTCAGTTGTGTTTGTGACGCATCCCAGACTAACTTGACCAGTGCTCATACTTCGATATTGGTTACCTATTATTATATTATGCAACAACAAATATATCTTATCTATCTATCTATCTATCTATCTATCTATCTATCTATCTATCTATCTATCTATCCCACATGACCTTTGAACTTTACATTCCTTAACTCGAATCTGCTTAAGGTTGCCAAAATGCACCTGTGGTATACAACACATATATGCATACATACATGTAATAATAATATATCCTGCTAATCCTTTGCAACCAATAAACATCCTGTCATGTCTACCGTTACACCGTTACACCCGTTCAAATGGGAAAAATTTACTGAGATCTAAACCTAAATATCAGCATCATTAAAAAACAGATAAATGATTACTGATTGTATAGGGCTGTTGTCTTTGTACGGTTTATAGACACGTTAGAGTGAAGTTGCATTTACGTCAAATAGAAGCGAAATTTTAGAACTCTTACAGATTGATAAACAGCTCTCTCTAGTGGAATTATGTGTAATTGTCTCAAGCGATGTATACACTGAAACACATTGGTTGTAGAAACCATTAGAAACCAGAAATTGCTGGGAATTAAACGTCCAATTTTAAATTAAAAGCTTGGGTCTATAATATATATATATATATATGTATGTAATTATTAGATATTTAATTATTTTTTGTGGACCAAAGTGGTAGGATACTTCCCAGAAGTAAATTCCACTTCCGGCCTCTCCATTAATCTCCTGTTGGGTGTTTAATTCAAGCAGTCTTCAGAAGGTACTTTCAATTTAGATTTTCCTGATTGTGTTTTTTTCCACCTGGGGTGCCCAGCCAAATTTCAGGGGAGACCGGTACCAGCCCTGGCCACCACGTAGACACGCCCCTGCAAGTCAAGTCACCTTTATTTATATAGCGCTTTATCCAATACAGATTGTGACAAAACAGCTTTACAGTGTTAAATAGGAAAAAGGCATGTCGATAACGCAAGAGGACAATATAAAATAGTCAGTTTTTTGGTTAAAGTCAGTTCATTGTTGATTCAGTAATGTCATCGTCCAGCTCAGTTCAGTTCAGTGTCTGTGCAATCAAGCCAACAATATTGTTAGAAATTGTGTTGACCTACAACGTTGTATAGGCTACATGAATTTTAATACAATCACATTCCGCACATATCAGTTTAGCTTTTACATAGAGAAATTAACAGAGACAAAAGACATGTTTTGAGAGAACCTTACAAAATAGGTTAAAAAACCAGTGAACAATCAAATTAGTTAATAAAATAAAATAAAAGTGCAATTGCATCTAGTTAGCTACAGTAGGAGGACTTAAATACAACTCATGGATATATTGTCCAGTTTGTTGCTTATGGCATGAAGATGTGGAAAACTGACAGAGGTTAGTATCAACAAGAGTCACTGGAGAACTGCTACTAAATAAGCTAACTCAATACTAAATAAAACTCAGTCAAAGTACAAAGTCTTCAATAAGCTGGAGTGAAAGGTCTCATAATCTCTTTACATTTTCAGATATATAATGATACCTTCAGTGCAGAAGAATAAGAAAAGTGTATTTCTTTAAAATACTGGTCTCTAATAATGAGTTTTTTCCATACTTTAGTTTTTGGAATTGATATTTGGGGTCATTCTTCATAGCAGAGAAATGCTGTACTCCCGAATCTCCTAGATTGTTGATGTATAGATCCAGTTCTCTCAGGTGTGAGGGGTTCGATCTCAAAGCTGATGCCAGAACAGCACAACCGTCATCTGTGATACCACAATATTCCAAAACTGCAACGACAAATTGTGATTAAAAACAAAGAGCAAGGAAAGAGCAAAAGTAATGATCTTACCCGCAGTATCTCGAGTTCACAGTCAGGCTTTTCTAGAGTGGTAGAGAGGATTTTTATATGCTTCTTAGTTTATTTTGAGAAAGATCCAGCTCTCTCAGGTATGAGGGGTTTGATGTCAATGTTGAAGCCAGAGCAGCACAACCTTCCTCAGCAATTTTACAATTCCTCAGTCTGTAGAGAAAAAAAAAAGAAACAAATCTTAATGCTGCTGTTGATTTTTATACACATTGTTTTTTTTTTGGTAAAAATAAATACAATTGTATTAAATTTATTAAAAAAAAAATAAAAAAAAAAAAAAAAAAAAAAAAAAAAAAAAAAAAAAAAAAAAGACACAAAAAAAAAAAAAAACAAAAAAAAAAAAAAAAAAAAAAAAAAAAACAAAAAAAAAAAAAAAAAAAAAAAAACTAATTTCTCCTTAAAGCTCTTTTATGATCTTGCTAAATAACATGATCATTAGCTGGAGTAGGTATTTTCACAAAAGCACCGTATTCACAATTTATATACGCTCTATAATAAATAATTGTAAAAAGTTTAACATGAATGACGGCTCTCTCTATGATGATATGATGAATTGAAAATCAGTGGACCGATTGCAGTATAAAAAAAATAATGAATTCTGAATTTTCAGCATGATTTTGACATTAACTTACCGCAAAACTTCCAATTTACAGTTTGGATCCTTTAAAGCGTCAAAAAGTGCTTGCACACCTGAGTCACCTTTATTCCAATCTAGATCCAGTTCTCTCAGGTGTGAGGGGTTTGATTTCAAAGCTGAACCCAGAGCAACACAGCCCTAATTAGTGACTTAACAGTGGTCGAACCTGCTGAGAGAATTACAATAATTTCTGTCCTTAGCTTTGGAACAAAGGACTTATTTGACAAATTTGACAAACTTCCGCAATCCAGTGTCTCCAAATTTATTTGCAGACAGATCCAGCTCTGTCAAGTGTGAGGGGTTTGATCTCAGAACTAAAGCCAGAGATGCAACCATCACTTGTGATACCACAAAGTCTAATCCTGCAGAGGAAATGGCATCATATCAAGGTTAATGGACACATAGTTCTTTATGTTAACAAAACAAAGCTAAATGTCAAAATATGTGTTTTAGGATAATTTAGAAGTAATCTTACCACAGTTTCTTAAGTTTACAAAGGGGATTCTGGAATTCAGCAGAAAGAATCTTCAATCCGGAGTTAGTGTGTTTATTACAGATCCAGCTCTTTTAGGTGTGAGGGGTTTGATCTCAGAACCAAAGCCAGAAAATCACAACCCTTATCAGAAACATCACAAAACTCCAGTCTGCAAAAACCAAAAAACCTGAAAAAACCCCCCAGGGTTTTCTTCATTAAAGACTTCTTCTCAATGTCAGTTTTGCAATACATTTTTTTTTCAGCTAATATGTGGGCCTTGAAACAAGGTAAATCAACCCTCTACATTGCGAGTAAATCACTCGCATATGCGACTAAATCTTCACTCTGGGCGACTAAATTATGTATAATGGCTAATACATTCTCAGATTTTACTCGCCAGTGTGCGAGTTGGAGGCTGAGTACAAGTTTAATACAGATATATTTTCATTCGCCGAACACTCTGACCTAGCGCTTCAGAGTTTCACTCTCAGTCAAGTGATCTGTGCTATTTTTCAGTTCATCTCAATGGATGCGCAGCGTACCTGTGTTTGTGTATTTGACATATCGTAAACTCTAGTGTGAAGTATGGGAAGCCAAACAACCCAAAAGTGGGATGAAACAGCGCGGTATTACAGTGTCCGCGCCGCGCTGACCTGTCATCGGCACGACTCAATGGACCGAGCTCAACTCGACAGCGCAGAGAGGACGTGTTACAACAGCGCAGCCTACCCGAGTCTTAACAGTGCGCCGCTGATCAGTTACAACAGCGCAGCACGAACATTACTCTCCGCAGAAGTTCGTGTTTTTTTCCTGCACATAACATAATGAAGAGTTATTACATTTCTTTTGCTTATTATCTTTCATATTACTACATGTAAACAGTAGTGTTAGCTACTTTGAAGCATGTATAGCCTATATTTAGTAGTCACATTCACAGCAGAAACTTCCATTATCCTCTTAGAATAAGAGTTTCGTTCATCAAGGCATATTTTAAGTACATTTTACATTTAAGGATATTTGTGTAACTGTAGCATATGTTTATACTTGAAAAAAAGAGTAAAATGTACTGATACTTTTCTGTCAGGACATACATTTTCCCTTATGGAAATACGGAAATTAACAATGGTTTTACTATAGTAAAAGTGCAGTAACCATGGATTGATTGTCATTTTTTTTAACCCACAGTTTAACTACAAATATATGGTTAAAAGGTGAGTGTAATAAAATCATGGTTAATTTTAATGTGTTTTCCGATAAACCTAAAACACAATGCAGTGTAAAATTCAAAATACATCATATTGAATTTACATACACTGTCCCTAATTTTTTAAGAGTTTTTTTGTTAAAGTTAAAGTTAAATAACAACGTTCCCTTTACTAGAGACAACAAAAATCCCATATATATACTAGGCTATTTAATAATAGTTAAAATTTAAAATGGGCAATATTGTGCTAAATACAGAACTTGACGACGACAACAACAATAAAAACTAAGTACAAAATAAAATATATATACTAGAAGCTGGGTGTGCTCCTCAAAAGGACTATGGTATTGTAAATTTATTAAAGTCTTATATATTTTATATTTGCAGTTTTTCAAAGTACAACTGTTTACATGTAGTAGAAAGGTAACCAAAAGAAATGTAATAACTTAATACTGATCTTCATTATGTTATGTGCAGGAAAAAAAAACAAACTTCTGCGGAGAGTAATGTTCGCGCTGCGCTGTTGTAACTGATCAGCACCGCGCTGTCAGCTCGGTGGCGCTAGTAAACACGTCCTCTCTGCGCTGTCGAGTCGGTCGCGCAGCTCGGTCCATTGAACACTGTAATACCGCGCTGTTTCATCCCACTTTTGGGTTGTTTGGCTTCCCATAGTGAAGACGCACGACTCGCCGTCGCTTTGTCTCACTGGCGCAAAGTGTGAGAGAGAGAGACTTACATAATATGCAGAATGATGAGTACATTAGTCAAGTCAAAGTCAAGTCTGCTTTATTGTCAATTCTTCCACATGTACAGCACATACACAGAGAATTGAAATTACGTTACTCTCAGACCCTTGGTGAATACAGATAACACTACAGTAGAACATAAATAAAGATAGATACAGATTAAATACAAAATACAACTATACAAATAAGGTAAAATGTAAAAAAAAAATATATATATAAAGCACAAGGCATATGGCAGACAGAGTGCAAACCAGTAAAGTAAACAACAATGCAGATATAATGATTGTAGTGCACACACACAAAAAAAAACCTATACGATATTCTTTGTTGTATTTTCCTGTCAAAATAACGGAGTTCCTTTGGAATTCTTCAGCTTTTAAGAACTTCCGGGTTCTCCAGTAGTGGGTAGAAATAAGCACAAATGGCACTCTCATTGGATGGTGATCACTATGATCGTTCCATGTTTTTTGATTTCAGCGAATCTTTTCTTTACAGCTTTCTGATAGAGGTCAGATATTGAACCTTGTTTAACACAAGTCAGAACACTGGGTAGAAGACTAGGTTGGTCTATCACATTTATATTTTGATTCACAAATAGGTAGGCTACACATATAAACCTGAAAGATGTTCCTGAACACTCAAATGAACAAAACAGTAGACTTTCCCCTGATGAAAATGATTTTACCTTCATTTGAGGAGAATTCAAGTTGTTTTGTGCACATGAAAGGTTGCAGAAGATCTTGAAGACTGAATGTTTGGTCCTTTATCAAATTAACCTCTCTAAAAGGAAGTGGAAATATGAGGTGGATGTCCTGATTTGCTTTCCCTTCAGCCCAGTCCAGAATGAACTTCTGCACAGAGACTGTTTTTCCAATTCCAGCGACTCCTTTAATCAGCACAGTTCTGATGGGTTGATCATGTCCAGGTAATAGTTTGAAGATGTCATTCAAGTTGATTGGCGTATCATCTCTTGTTCCTCTCCTAAATGCAGTTTCAATCCATCTGATCTCATGTTCATTATTGGTCTCTCCTCTTCCACCTTCTGTGATCTCAGTGTAGATCTCGTTGAGAGGTATGAGGTTACTATGTCTTGATATCCCTTCACACAAACACTGAAATCTCAGATTTGATTGGACTGCTTCTCAATTTTGATCAAGGGGCGAGGCAGCACTGGAAAATTAAAATAAATCTTGTTATACATTTTAAACCATTACTCACATAGCAGATCGTTTAATCATTTAAATATATATGATATATTTTAAGACTCGTAAACTGATACTTTTAATAATCGTAAAATGTAAATTAAAGACAAATAAACAGATTAAAAAGGACTAAATACAATGACCAGCAAGATACAGAAGCCTTTTTTTCCTCTCATGATATAACTAAAGACTCTAAAGTAACATAAACAAGGATTTAATCATATTAATCTTTTACCTAGATTCTTTTAAATCCAGTGGACAACTCACACACTGATCACTCCTTATAGACTTTTGGTTGGGACATGAAGAGGATCTTCCCTGCTGCTCTGAGCTGCAGTGAAACAGAAACATTACAATGTGAATTTAGTGTAATTAATTGTAACAACTGTGAAACAGTCACAAGCGTCAGACATAGATTCACAAATGTTAAAAGTTAACTATCTCTTTTTTAAAATGTATTGTTTTAAATGACATTGCATAAAACTGAAAAGTGATAGTGAGGAAAACCTATTAATTATTAATGTACCTGGATTCTTTTAAATCCTCTGGATGACCCATTGACTGATCACTCCTCATGGACTCATGGCTGGGACATGGAGATGCTGATCTCCCTTGCTGCAAAATAGCGACAAATGTAAGTAATGCAAAATACTGGACAGAAGTCACGTACTGTAAACATTCCGATTCCTTTTTGTTTTAAAGCAAACTAGTTATCTCTCAAAACAATTGTTGCTTTTGTCAGAGTAAAAGGTAAAACATGTAGCCCAACTAGTGGTGCACGTCATTGTACGCCTTCCTATTTTTTAGACGGATAAACTGATACTGAATCTTCTTTCAAATTCCAAATTCATATCTTAAGGTAAAAGAAAAATAAAGCAAATAATAATAATAATAATAACTCAATGAATATCTTATTTCAGTAAATAAACAACATTCAATTCACACCTACTTAGTGTTCAAACTGCTGCTGAATGTCTGGCTGAACCAATTGCTTTTGCAGGTTAAGGAAACAAAAGATGAAAATTAAATTCGAAACACCTTGATAAAAAAAGTGACAAATGACTGTTTGATATCAAGCTAATAAAAACAGATATTTTCACCAATCCAGCCAATCTTACGTTTATGTAGGCCTATCTTCATTTACAACTCTCACAACATCACTCACCCTCATCTCTAAAGATCGCGAGGATCCTTGACAAACCATCAGCTTTTAATTGTTGGGCAACGCAAGGCTTCTTATTAAACTACTTACAGTAAACTACTTTTTATACAGCTACTTGGCTAAAATTGGCCTGAAACAAATTATTCGGTAATTAGTGCGACGTCCTGTTAGCCTACAGTCATTCAGTAAACATTTGTCAAGGCGATATTATATTAAGTGATAGGCTATGTAGGCTACGTCTACACAATTTCTTTCTTTCTGATTTGTATACTAATGATCCAAACAAGTCAATGGGCGTTCACAAGTACAAACAATTGCTACATTTCAAAACACCTTGTTTTAAAAAATTGTTTAAAATGATGGGAGATGGATTTTCAGGTAAATTCACACAGTTTGAATGGACAGCAAAACAAATGGGGTTTCCTTAAAACACATTTTAAACAGACATATTTTAAATAAAGAAAGAAATACACACTGAAAGCAACTTTTTAAGATTAATTACAAGTTGGGAAAAAATTGCACATTGCAGCCTTATCACTGCAAAATGTAGAGTATATTATATAATTACAATATAAACTAAACTAAATCTTTACAAGGTTTATACAATTTCATTATAAACAACTATATTTGGGTATAAAGACATAAAATAACATTAAATGGTAAATATCATTTAACAGAGAGAAGTGCAGAGAGAAATGCTCTCCATTTCATGACATGGCCATCTGCTGGAAAATATTCTCAAACACATTCAGAAAATAGTTCCATCACCTAATGTGTTGGACAGACTTTAAAACACCAAAAACAACAGATCACGTACATTAGAAAAAGTTCAATTGTGACAATGAATGAATTATGTACTAAAACATTGTGTATCATACTGCAGCAACAAATCCACCGAGCAGCCCAGTTCTTAGTTAAACTCTCTTCAAATGCAACTTTAAAAAAAGAAAACATTATATTAAAACACATCTGTTATTACAGATAAAAGTGTAAATCTTCAAAAATTCTTTATGTTGACAATTTTATTTTCCAAGTGCAACATTTGTCACTTGGTTAATAAAGATTGAGTTAAAAAAATTATATTATATATATATATCAAACATACACTAATTTCTCCAGTTTATAGTGTGGATTGAATTTCATAGCAGAGAAGCAGGTTGCTCCCATGTCTGTGATTTTGATTTTAGTCAGATCTAGCTCTCTCAGGTTTGAGTGTTTTGATCTGAGAGCTGAAGCAGATCAGCAAACAAACCTTCAGCCGTGGTAACGAATTTAGCTCACAACAGAAAATATGAATAATTAACCATAACTAATTATGATTAATTATTAATACTTTAGATCCACTGTAGATATTTAGCTAACCACTCAGGATCAACTGTCTTGTCAATTCCAAGAACATTAATTTCCTGGTTAAGGGAAAAAACTTTCTTACTGTACAACTCTACACAAACCCTGTAGCATAAATCTGCATGATTAGTGACTCCGGTTATCAGTAAACAATGAACACGTCAAGTGTGATACAAGTAAGGTTTTTTTAACTACATAAACACTTAAACTAGTCGAACATACTACATAAACACATTAAGCTGGTCTAACATACACATACACACACCCACACATACAGTTGGTATAGGAAAGGATTAAAGCTTAACTCAGTACAGAAAGAGACATAAAGAATGACATTTATGGAACCATTTTGCGTATTCAGCAGATCTAAAACCTGAGGGAAATCGTCAGATTCTTAGTTCAAACAAACCTGTAAAAGGTGTAACTGAGACTTAATGCATCAATTAAATCGACTAAATTTGATACTTGCACGTCTGTATGAACAAAAATTCCTGATGCGATCTTACGGCCCCAAGAACTTGCTGAAGTTGGTTGATGAGAAAGAACCAGTTTGAGTCAGAATCACTTGATGAATGAAAGGACTACTAGCCGGGCCTGGCACAATCTTTGGTATCCTGAAGCGTTTTCTCATATCTTCATCTTAGCATCTGACCGAACTACCGACTGGGGCGGGTCACATGGAGTTTGGCCTTTTAAAGCCTGCAGAGATTCCCGCCTCTCAAGATGGGTTCGTCCAATGAGGAAGGCTGAAATCCCAAGCGGGAGGTTGGAAATACTGGGGATTTTTATGACTCTTTGTCTGTAAGCATGGTATTTTGCATATGTAATTCGCTGGAGTGTTGAGGCACAAATTAGTACCGCTTCTTAGAACATCAATATTTTGCATAGGTATCAGCATATAATATACACGTTTGTTTCGATCATAAGAAGGCGAATTTATAGATACTAGACATGAAATAGTTACGTATATGAATGAGTGGTTTATCGTAAGCATGAATAAAAATAGTCTATAATACAACAGATTAAATACAACACAGTAATAATATACACAATGGCCTGAAGAAAATGGTTGTTCATTCAAAGAAGGTTTTCCTATAAATTAATTAGTAGAAAAGTCAATTTCTACTGTGCATTGTGTTTCTTCCTATGGAAAAATGCCGGAGTTTATCCCTGCATTCCTTTTAGTCCCTAACCATTGATATCATGATTAGTTGTCATGGTGACCAAGGTTGGGGGATGGTGTTCAGCCGAAAACCTAACATCCAGTATATTGAGTGAGGGGACTGTGACGATTTGTTAATCTAATGAATAAATGATTTGTTAAATCCAAAATAAAAATTAGTGTGTCAGATTGGTCGAGACGCTACATCCGTTATATCACAATCTCTAAGCCTGCAGACAGAACAATGACATAGCATTTACCCTCTCATTTCATAACACACTATGTATACACTTTATTATAAACTTTTTCCATAGATTTTTTTTTTGCCAGGTACTTAAATTTGCATGCTTTAAATGAATTTTCCATTAACTAAAGAGGTTTTCATCTCACCAATCTTAAGCAAAAATCTTACCATAATATCTCCAGTTTACAAAGAGGATTTCTGAGTCCATCAGAGAGAAACTTAACTCCGTCTCGTGCCCATTCTCTCCGTACAGATCCAGCTCTCTCAGGTGTGAGGGGTTTGATCTCAGAGCTGAAGCCAGAGCTGCACAACTTTTATCTGACAAGTTACAAAATCTCAGCCTGCAGAAAAAACAATGGGACACGCTGTAAATTCTTTACATTTGCTCAGTTCATTAAGAAGCTCTCAGAGTACAACGTTACAGCACCCTAATATCTTAGGAGAGTACAAATATCAGTAGGATAGATTTAGACATCTACATAGCTTTTTTAACTATTTCTTATTTTTTTTAAATACTAACACATCATTTACTTTTGTATTTGTAGCTTCTGAAGAACTTACTTCAGTGTCTCCAATTTACACTTAGGATTTTTTAGTCCATCAGAGAAAAGCTTCACGCCTTGATTTCCTAGGTTATTTTCAGACAGATCCAGCTCTCTCAAATGTGAAGGGTTTGAATTCAGGGCCGAAGCCAGAACGCAACAGCTTTCGTGTGTGAGACCACAGCGCCATAACCTGCGCCAGACAGTTTTGTTTGCTCACATTCCAGTTCCATTAATACAGCGCATGATACAGTATGTAAAAATGCTAATAATACTTCAGACACAGTTTAACTGTGCAGGACCTATTTGTAGTTTTGACAACTTGCAGGACTTACCACAATGTTTCTAGTTTGCAGTGAGGATTTCCCAGTCCAGCAGAAAGGAGCTTCACACCTGAACTCTGCAGATTATTGAAGTTTAAGTTTACTTCTTTTAAACAAGAGGATTCTGAGCAGAGAGCTGATGCCAGATCAGCACAGCAATTCTCTGACAGACTACAACAGCCAAGCCTGAAAAAAATCAAAATAAACTAATAAAATAAGATTGCTCATATAAACAATTATAAAAACAGGAAATATTACAGAAATATTATTTATTTGGTTTTTATATGATCATCAATATATACTAAAAATACTCTCAACCTGATTTATTAAAGTGTCGGTACTTTAATGTCACAAGGAAATAGTATGAATGCTAGTCAAGTCAAATGCACATATCTGTACATTTAAGTTCAAAACAAGGCCCTTTATGTACAAGAAAATATGCAAATGCTTAGTAAAATCTAAGCACATATATACTTTTTACTTACTGAGCTGATCTGGACAGTTCAACCACAGGTAATAGATTATGGAGAACTTGATCTTGTGTGAGGTGTTTCTGGTTGAACTCATCCCTGATGTATTTGTTTAATTCAAACACTTCCAGTTTCTCTGAGGTAAGCAACACAAAAACCAGCGCTGACCACTGAGACGGAGACAGAATGGCATCTTTGATCGTTCCAGCATTCAGATAGTCTTGGATTTCATTTTCCAGAGTATGATCACCTAGTTCATTCAGACAGTGAAACAGGTTGATGGATTTCTCTGGAGAAAGATCTTCTGTAACCTTCCTCTTGACATACTGGATAATTTGCTCCGTATTGTGAGATGTTGCTCCTGTTTGTGTCAGTAGGCACTGAAAAAGAGTTTGATTGGACTCTAACGAGAGACCCAGAAGGAAGCGAAGGAAGAGGTCTAGATGGCCATTCTGACTTTGCAAAGCTGCTTCCACAGCCCTCTCATAGACTGTGAAACATGCTGGGTACTGAACGTCATGTTCTAAGGACTGGTATTCACTGAGAACATCTAGGTTTTTCAAATTGAATGAAAACATCACATACACAGGTGCTAGATGTTCCTGAATGCTCAGATGAACGAAGCAGAAGACTTTCTTCTGACACAGACCAAACTCCTCTCTGAAGATCTGAGTGCACAACCCCGAATACACTGATGCTTCTGTCACATCAATGCCACATTCTCTCAGATCTTCTTCATAGAAGATCACATTGCCTTTCATAAGGTGCCTAAAAGCCAGTTTCCCCAGTTTGAGGATCATGTCTTCATCTTTAATTTTAAAGGCCTTCTCATGCATATTTCTCATTTGAAGAATCAGGAAGTCTGTGTACATTTGAGTGAGAGTCTTGGGAATCTCTCCACTCTCTGCTTGACTCAACATCTTCTCTAGAACAGTGGCTGAGATCCAGCAGAACACTGGGATGTGACACATGATGTAGAGGCTCCTTGATGACTTCAGGTGTGAGATGATTCTGTTGGTCAGACTCTGATTTTTGAATCTCTTCCTGAAGTAATCCTCCTTCTGAGGGTCATTGAAGCCTCGTACCTCTTTCAGTCGATGGACACACTCGGAGGGAATGAGATCAGCTGCTGCTGGTCTGGCGGTGATCCAGATGAGAGCAGAGGGAAGCAGATTCCCCGCAATCAGGTTTGTCAGCAGCACGTCTACTGAGGCTGATTCAGTCACATCACACAACTTCACGTTGTTGTGGAAATCCAGAGACAGACGACACTCATCCAAACCATCGAAGATGAAAATGATTTTACCTTCATTTGGAGAGATTTCAAGTTGTTTTGTGCAGAAAAGTTGCAGAAGATCTTGAAGATTGAATGTTTGGTTCTTCAATAAATTGAGCTCTCTGAAAGGAAGTGGAAATATGAGGTGGATGTCCTGATTTGCTGTCCCTTCAGCCCAGTCCAGAATGAACTTCTGCACAGAGACTGTTTTTCCAATGCCAGCGACTCCTTTAGTCAGCACAGTTCTGATGGGTTGCTTTTGGCCAAGTAACGGTGTGAAAATGTCATTCAGGTTGATTGTTGATTGGATTTTCAATCCAACGGACCACATGCTCATCGTTGATCTCTCCACCTCCCCCTTCTGTGATGTAGAGCTCAGTGTAGATCTCACTGAGAAGTGTTGGGCTTCCCTGCTTTTTTATTCCCTCACATAAACAGTGAAACATTGTTCACAGATCTGATATAAGTTTGTTGTGGACTTTAGCATGTTGACAGTCAGTGCTTCAACATAAGTAAGAAAACACACAAATCATCAAGCACAAACAGATTTATACACATGCAGACATGGTTCTTAAGAAAGTTGTTAAAAAAAATCAATGGTCAATTTTAATTTACATGTATTTATACGTGTGAATACCTGGTCCTGCACTCACGGAGTGCTGGCTTTATCCCATCACAACTCTGACATTGTCTTCTTGCATGTGACCTGAGCACATTACAGACTTCAGTATATGGACCGTCATTACTATGAGTCAATTATACACAGATCAAGCTTCAATAGTCAAAGATTCCTTGGGTTTACATTATAGAAATGCCTCCAATGTTTTACATCTTTATTTTGAAACATACCTGTGTTCAGAGGTGTCTACATCCTTGAAGAACACTGGAAGCTCTATTGACTGACCACTGTTTATGGACACACAACTAGTCACCAATGAATCTGCTTTCTCTGACTGCATCGATCTGAAACACGACAAATTAATGACCGCTCTATTCAGAACACTTTATCATATACAGTAATGTTCTTGTATTCAGAGCAGAATTTGTTGTTAAATACATTGTAGAAATGATTTTGTGCAATCAGAGTGAAAATTGTTTCTGCACCATTTGTTTTTCAGTGTATGTATTTTATTTCCACACCTGCCACCATTTAAAAATAACAGCAGTTTTAGAACAGTCTTCAAAACTATCTCTGTTTTTTTTTTTAATTACCTGTGTTCAGAGGTGTTTTTATCTTCTTTCCCAAAGAACACCGGAAGCTCCATTGACCGGTCACTGTTTATGGACACACAGCTCGGCACTGGTGAGTTTGATCTCTCTGCCTGCACTGAACTACAAAAAAAAAAAAACACAATTTAAGCACTTTTTCATTAATGCTTTCATCATGAAATGCTTTTATTCAGATCAGGCTTTTATCAATAAGTATGCAATACCTGTGTTCAAAAGTGCCTCCAACTCAAAACTGACCTCATCTGCCTTTAAATGTACACATTGGTTTGTCTATCTATCTATCTATCTATCTATCTATCTATCTATCTATCTATCTATCTACTATCTGTACACATTGGTTTGCTACATCCATTTTTTAAGTACCTGTATTCTGGGTTGGCACCGGCAGCATCTCTACAACATGGTTTATGTTTGCTTAACTGGTGCTTCTTTATGGGTGCGCAGCATGGCTCTGGTGAGCCTGGTCTTTCTGGCTCCATTTATCTGTTACAACAGCAATAAAGCATTTCTTAGCATAAAAAATTATTTTCCAAGACAATGCTCTGTTTGTGGACTGAAACACATTTTTGAAATGCATTTTACAGTTTTGATTATGTAATTCGGTGTTTTTTTTTATTTTCAAAGAGGCATATAAAACATAATAAACGAGAAAATGTATCAAAGTCAAAGTACTACCCTGTTGGTAGTCAGTAACGTTACTAATATGTTGGCAGTCAGGACTGTGCAGTGTTGATGTTTATGTGCTCACCTGCGTCAGGTGGATCTCGCTCCGCCTTCTCTTGTTTGTTGATCCAGCACACCGGTGTTCCGGCGAATTCAGTTTCCCTGTTTCCCCCTCACAGCGCCTGCGCAACTTCGCAGTGTTGCCAAGTCCGCGGTTTTCCAGCGGTAGTTTGTAGTAGCAATCGGGCGTTTTTTTTTTTAAATATCCTGGCAACCCTGAAACTTCAGTACTAAAATCACGACTTCATGATTTCGCCCCGGCTAAGCAAGTAAGCTTATGGTGGTTTTGCTGTCTTTCTGCAAGCAACGTTCATTTCACCATGTTATTTAGATCATTTGTAATTAAATAGGTATTCATGTACATGACGTCCTGTTCAATCGCAACATAGATCGCAAGTCAGATTTCCTGCTAATTCTAACTTTTTCCTGTTTTATGAAGTGTAACACCATACATTACAATTAGACAGTTCAATTCCTTCGTTAGGGGCATTCTTTTGTTCAGACGCCCATTTCCATTGTATTGGTTTATTGGGTGTTGTTGTGTGTGTGTGTGTGTTTCTGTTAAACAACTTGAGCCTTGTCGAAATAATAACAAATAAACTATATTGCACAATGACTAGTCTCTCTTTTATTATTTTAGGTAACTCAGAGTGATGCTCCTGATGTGTTTTTAAAATGTCATAATTATGTCTAAATAACAAAAAACCGCATTTCATCCATACGGCAGAACATTTACAACACTGAAACACAGGGGGAACAGATTTTTTTCTTCCCCAGAGACGCCTTAGATAATTTGCCCGGCCGGGGGCGGTCTGTCCCCGGCGCGGGGGGCCCCCCCCCCCCCCCCCCCCCCCCCTTTTTTTAAATGTCATAATTATGTCTAGCCACATTTATCTGCAGAATAGTGCCTTAAACTAAAACACTAAACACACAGGGGAAAATATCATAAAGATACACTTTTTTTAAGTTTTTCACAAAAACTACACAATTTCAAAACGTTTCTGGTCTTTTCAATTTTAACCGGGAGTGGCACAAGTTTAAACAAAATGGGAAATCACAATCAAAAATAAATTAATCACTTTTTTAAAATACAATAGTACAATACAGTACAACAGAAAAGCAATTTTAAACCATACAAACTAAAATTTACAATCTTAGAAACACAAAGTCAATACAAGTGCAATTTTGAAAAGCAAGCAAAAAACTATTTACAAAATTTTCATAATATTCTGATTCAGTACACGCTGGGCAATAATATTCTTTATTGAGTGGTGGGTTGCCAACACATGACTGGTGGTACCACCTATCACAGGTAATCTGAAAGATCATACAATATGTTAAATAACCATAACTGTCTCAAAATTAGATTGCAATAATCTGTAACAACTGCCAATTTAGCAAGGACCAAACATAAGATAATACTAGGTTTAATTTTAAAAATAAAATAAAAAGTCCCCAAACCAAGCAGGTGTTACGTCTGAATCACTTGGGTCGTTGCGTAGTCCCAAAAAAAGTACAGAGATCGTTTAAATCTTCTATAAAAGAGTGTATAAGCAACATTTATTGTCACATTTATTAATTACGTCACATTAATATAAAAAACTAAATCCTCTTAAATAAGCTTTTATTAAATGAATTTAAAAATAATAATAATTGTAATTATTATTTTTTAAATCCTTTAATTCATGTTGCCTACTTAAATGACAAATTAATATCTAGACAAAAAAAAAAAATGCTGCATCCAGGTAAATCTGTTCCCCCTGTGTTTTCAATGTAAAACACTGTTCTGCAGATGAAAGTGGTTTGATGTAATTATGACATTGAAAAACATAACCAGTATCACTGTATTATGTTATAAATCCTGTATATAACCTGTTTGCACATTCTTTTCTTGTACATTCCTGCTCATCTTAATATTTATTAAGTCTACAGTATACTGTCCTGTGCATTAAAAAAAAAATCCATACCTATATTTATATATAATTTTCTTGTGTTTGTATTCTTTAATAATTGCACTGTCCATGGAGCGGACCTGACTTACATTTCACTGCTGGTCATATATTCTCTATATAACCATGTATGCGACAAATACAAATCTTGAATCTAGAAATCCTCAGAAGGTAATATACTGGGAGGGAACCACTTTTCTCAGGCCTCTGGAAAAATCTGTTCCCCCTGTTTTCAGTGTTAAGTGTTCTGCAGATAAAAGTGGTTAGACAATGACATTTTAAAAACACATCAGGAGCATCACTCTGAGTTACCTAAAATAATAAAAGAGAGACTAGTCATTGTGCAATATAGTTTATTTGTTATTATTTCGACAAGGCTCAAGTTGTTTAACAGAAACACACACACACACACAACAACAATAACAATAAAATGGAAATGGGCGTCTGAACAAAAGAATGCCCCTAACGAAGGAATTTAACTGTCTAATTGTAATGTATGGTGTTACACTTCATAAAACAGGAAAAAGTTAGAATTAGCAGGGAATCTGACTCTATGTTGCGATTGAACAGGACGTCATGTACATGAATACCTACATAATTACAAATGATCTAAATAACATGGTGAAATGTTGCTTGCAGAAAGACAGCAAAACCACCATAAGCTGACTTGTTTAGCCCGGGGCGAAATCATGAAGTCATGATTTTAGTACTGAAGTTTCAGGGTTGCCAGGATATATAAAAAAGAAACGCCCAATTGCTACTAAAAACTACCGCTGGAAAACCGCGGACTTGGCAACACTGCGAAGTTGCGCAGGCGCTGTGAGGGGGAAACAGGGAAACTGAATTCGCCGGAACACCGGCGACGGTACAGTTCAGTTTACAATGTGTGAGGCAAGTGAAACAAAAACAAGACACATATCCATTCTGAGAAAAAAGGTGGCCAAAACCGGGGCTAATCAGCGTGACTTACACTCGACTAACTCCAAGACTGAAGGTGCGTGACATAATCTCCAAATATTATTGCTGTAGCTTAGAGACTTTCAAGCGGCAGGACCTTCTGTCGCAAGTAGGCTTTCACTTTAGTGTGGGAAGTTTAGGGGTGGAGCTGTCCCGCCCACCTGGAGTTCGTTCCGAGGGTAGTCTCAGCCTCAGACGTTACGCTCACGGACAGCGATGCCCATTTTACGCACAGACTCCGCGTCCACCTGTTCCCTAACCGTATAAAATATAATTTTATGAAAAGTGCGTGCTTACTTTGTAACACAGCTGAAAGTCAGGCTTGTAGCAATAATTGACAACAAAGTGTGATGTAAAAAAATAAAAATGTTGGATACTGACTAAAGTAGTATTTTTAAAACAGTTGAATGATATTAACGGTGTAAATTAGTGTTAAACAGTGGTAAGAGAGTCCTTATACACACAGTGAACTTCTGAAAAACATCCTAGCAATGTAAAAAAAAATTATTGTAATGGCATGCATTGTTGAAACGTGGCTAGATGTACAGAGAGAGACAAGTTATAGTGTTTCTTTTGTGCTAACAACATACAATACTTTCTTTAAAGTGTAGTGTAGACGGTACAATCAATTTTAAACTGTGTTCAAATATCTAATCTAACAGGTTTTTTTCCAGTAGCTCCTCCTAAAGCTTAAACAAATCCTTCAGTGAGGAACCAGTATGAGGCATCTTTCAACTCGAAGTAGACTATTTCCAGGACATTTAAAAACTAAAAATAGAGAACTGCTGTGTGAGAGTTGAAAGAACAACAGCAACAGTTCTAATATTTTGAAGGTTTTAAAATGAAAAGAACATCTCAAATTCAAATTCAAAGCAACAGAGGCACTAATTTTAAGAAACAATGGCTGTACTGGCTAGCATAAATAGCTGTTAGACTACTGCTAAGCAACCAAATAAGAAACACAAAAAGATACCCAACCCTGCACACAATAAACAAAAATTATAATTAAATAAAATAACCTCATCTCTGTTGAACTAAATATAGCAATATAGCAGCATCCCCCATCTCATAAGGTGATTTGGAAAAAATGTAGCTTTTGATACTTTTTGCACTTTATGAACATTGTACTGTCTTCATGGTGAATGAGACTCCAATCCAGAGGTCATTTCTGAACAGTGTTTTGTCGACTTGGTACTTTTCAGGTGTTTCAACCCTCTTTTTACATTTCATATTGCAGCATCCTTCTTTTCTCTTCTCTTCAACATGCTGTAAAGTTTTTATGTCTATTTCATAATGTTGTTCTCTGTTTCCTGCCACCATCTCCTCTTCTCCTGGAGTTCAGGGACCTGAGATCCATCACCCCAGTTCTTAGTGTTGAGAACATGATACCTGTTCCCACATTTCTCCAGTGAGCCACTGGAGAGCATCACCTTCACTTGCAATGCATAACTCTATGGGAGTTTCTCCTATAGTTCATCTCCAACAGCGAACAGAATCAATGTGTGATTCCAGACTCTTTCACCAAAAGAATCCATGATTTTCTCTAATGCATTTTTCTCTTCCTTAGCAAAGGAAGACTCAACACTCTGGACTAAAATGAAATATAATAATCAATATTTATCACCAACCTGAGGAACTTTCTGAACTATGTGGATTCATAATGACACTGAATAATGACACTTTAATGGGTTAATGTCTGGATCAGTCATTTAAAAGAATGCATTAATCGCTGTTATATACAGGTAATGGTAATGTATTTTCAGAGATATTGTGTTGCCTAGCATAACTTGATTACAGAGAGCAGAACTTTATTCCCTTACTACTGCTGTTTAATTGAGCCAAGTGGTTAAAACAGTCAGGTGTGTTGATAAAAAAAAAACCAGACCCATAACAAAGGAATCAATGTGAAATACAACATTTAAGCTCCACAATGAGCCACAATCTCATTTACTAAATGAATGAATGAATTGTGTACATGTACATAGTGAGCTAAAGTGTACAAAAAAGTTTAAAAAAAATTAAAAGCTGTGTTTTAAAGGCCAAGCTTTTATAGATGTTGACGACATAGCTGTACACAGAATAGAGGTCCAAACTATTTTAGCCAGGTCCACTCATTTGCAGATTTATGGCCTCACCACTGGTAAAGATGGATAACTGCTCAGATGATTCTCAAATCACTATAAGTGCTTGTTTTTATGAAATGTATGTTGCCCTTTGCTGGTACGTGATTTACATTTAGTCCATTGTGTCCTCTGAACAGTCACTCTTCCACGTGACTTCAGTAGGGGCATCAAAACACTATATGACTAAATTTGAAAAGCAGCAAAATGAGAGACACTGCAGTTTCTATGGTCCAATCATCATTTCTTCTGTGGGGAATATAAAGTCATCAAGTAAAAACCAATGAGACACTTGCTATGTAATATTACTGCTATTATATAAATTCAGGGCATTTATTTCAAGTTACTCAAATCTGCTAATATGGTCCACATATAACCACTGAACTGAATAAAGTTAGAAAAGAAGTAAATACCCACAAATAGCCAATACGCCTTATTGGAGTATCAGTCATGATGATATGATCTTAGTTGAATATATCCACTTTACATAAAAAATGTTTAGTAAGACACAGCAGAAAGCAGCTGCACTCCTAGATCCTCAAGTATATTAACAGACAGATCCACATATTTCAGATATGATTGATCTGATCCAAGAAGAGCAGCCAGAGCAGCACATCCTTCATATGTGAAACCACAATGTTTCAACCTGTAAAAGAGAGAACAGTAAGAAACTCTTCACTTCCTTATTCTGTAAAGAATGGCTGAAACCTAAATTTTGTAAAATGTTCTTTATTGTTGTACTTATATATTTCTAAGTACTTTGCTTTTTTGTGGTTGTACTATAATAGACAATTTCAAAAGAACATTAACATTAAGACTTTTTAGGCCTTTTGTTACATTTATTTATGGGTATAGCAGAGAAAGGCCAGGAAGAAGAGGTGGACAAGGACCAGGAGATGACAGAAGCTAGATTCAAAGTCATGAATGAGCTTAGGCCAAATCACCCCCCCCCCACCCCCCCCCCCCCAGTTCTTTTGGTCATGAATTAAATTATCACAACATTTTCAAAACAAAGAGAAATCAGGAGGTCATAAACATGAGAGGAAAACAAATCAAGTAAATTGGTGGGTGTTTAAGTCTAAAAACAAGTTTGATTAAATGATAGTTTCTAGATAAAGTAGTTCTACATAGTTCTAGATAGTTTTCATTTGTGACTGTTAGAAATATTTTACTTAAGTATCTCCAGTTTACAGTCCTCCAGTCCAATACTTAGAAGCTTCACTCCTAAATCTCCTAGTTTATTATCAGACAGATCCAGTTCTTTAAGATATGAGGGGTTTGATCTGAGAGCTGAAGCCAGAGCAGCACAACCTTCATCTGTGACATCACAATCATGCAGCCTGCAGGGAAAACAATAACACACTTTTCACTCTTGTCTGTTTATTCTATAGGAGAATGGGTTCCTTATAAAACATAGTCTACAACCATGGTTCATAAGTGAACAATCTTTTTATAGAATGTTGTAATGGGTTTGCTTCAAAACTAGTCAATACACCATTCATGCATGCTCACAACAGTAATATAACTCATTTACTAGTATATATTTAATAAGACAAACTGTAGAAAGATACCCAAGCATCTCCAGTTTACAGTGAGGATTGCTCAGTCCAGTGGAGAGCAGGTTCATTCCTGAGTCTGATAGTTTATTTTTAGACAGATCCAGCCATCTCAGGTGTGTGGGGTTTGATGTCAAAGCTGAAGAAAGAGCTGCACAACCTTCATCCGTGATACCACAACTCATCAGCCTGCAGAAAGAACTTCTTAATTAAAGATAAACTTAAAGGGCACGTATTATGCAAAATCCACTTTGGACAGAAATTTGTGTTGGCAGTATGTGAACACAACCACCCTACAATGATAAAAATCCACCCACTCCTCATTTTTTAATCTCCTTTAAACCAAATCAGTATCACTAGGCCAGCCGTTTTGATTCTCTATGCAATGTGACATCACATTGCATAGGCCCGGGCCACAGGGTTGATTGACAGCCCTGCACTGCCATAGTTTCCGCTCTCCATAGTTGTACGCTCTCCCCCATTTTCTCCGCGCTTGAGAAGCTGTAATGTCAACAATGTCTCGTGAGCTATCCAGGTGTTCTGTGTTTGGATGTGAGGCTGAACATAAGAATCTTAATTTTTTCCCAACATCTGAGCCACTGAGGACGCAGTGGATTACTTTCATTTCAAAGGGGTGGTTCATTGCGATTTCACTTTTTTAATGTTAATTAGTGTGTAATGTTTCTGTTTGAGCATAAACAACATCTGCAAAATTAAGATGCTCAAAGTTCAATGCAAAGTGACATATTTTCTTTTAAATTATGGCAGTTTAATGCCTACAAAAACGTCTGGTAGGGACTACAACAAGTTACTTCCTGGGTTTGTGACGTAACACACCCAGATAAACCCCGCCCTCGGGAAAAGGCAGCAAAGGGGGCGAGGCCATGCTGTGCTGCTTTAGAGAAGAGGAAGCGAAAACTAGAGGTGCACGTAAAAATCTATTCATATCTGAATCGCGATTCTGTCTTCTAACGATTCTTAATGGATTCACAAGTTTCAAAATCAATGTTCTAAAACAGCAGTTCTTAATCCTGTTTCTTGCGTCACCCTGCTCGGCATCTCTCTCTCTCTCTCTCTCTCTCTCTCTCATTCAACTCAGCTCCAATAATGAACTGTTCCAATTACACTTATTTTCACATAGCTATGAGAAGCATTAAACATGGGGCGCGCCTGCAGTTGTCTTACTGTATTAAAGCTTTAATCAGGATATAACAGTATATTAGAAGCTTACATAAGCAGTAGCATTTACAAATAACAGCGTATCTAAAAGTATGAGACAACAACAAACAAAAAACATAGGCCTACCATTAAAAGCCGTGCTTGCACAGGTTCTGCACGATCCTCTTCAATAATATCCTCTGCTTCTCAATCGGGCTCAAACTGATAAGCGATATTAACGAAGCCGTTGTTTACAATACAACGGAGCACATGCCGCTGAGGTGAGGGAGCGTGACGTTTAGACGCGCACTAGAGGCGGATGAGCCAATCACAACACACTGGGCTAACCAATCAGAGCCCATCGCCTAATTCTGAGGGAGGGGCTTCATAAAAAAAAGAAATGATCAGCGCGTTTCTCAGAGAAGGGACAGAGCGGTGTGGAATAAAGTTAAATTATGTGAAATAATTGCTTTTTTTAAAAAAAACTAAGCTTAACACATGTTAGATGCACCCAATAGAAACACCCAATCAGCTATAAGCAAAAAACAGCTGAACACCCCTTTAAGGTATTAAATGTCCTCGAAAGGTTCGTCTCTGCGCAAATCATTTCACTCCAGACTGCTTTGTGAATGTCGTTATAGTGCTTAGCATTTTAACTGTATTTGTGTGCGTACGTTATCTAAGTATTTTAATTGATTAGCAGCACGCTTGTGAGATTAGTTCATGCCGCTATCCGTTCGGTAGCTCTGAAACACTGTGCCGTTTCTTCCCACTTTCGTTTCCTTTGGCTTCCCATATGTACGGCTGAACACCGGTTCTCTCACTTTGTCATGTTGCTTCTACCGGCTGTTTATTGCAGAGAGAAGTATACGCAACACCCTCTTCTGGAGACAGGAATATGCAGCTCATTTGCATTTAAAGTGAAGCACACCCAAACAGCTCTTAAAAAAAAGGAAAAAAAAAAAAAAAAAAAAATCCACCCCAAAAATATGACAATTTTCACACGTTATAATAAATTATCTGTGGGGTATTTTGAGCTGAAACTTCACAGAAACATTCTAGGGACACCTGAGACTTATATTACATAATGTAAAAAGGGGCATAAAATGTGTCCTTTAAAACTTAAACCACTTACCAGTATGCAACCTTATATGTGTAGAGTACTATATATAAAAACCACAAAACCAGCCAACACAAAACCAATAAGTATTATCCAGAATTGTGAGTGATTATAAACTAAATAGTGTTTGGCTAAATAAATATTATTGTCTTACCTCAGTGTTTCTAGTTGACAGTAATAATTCTCCAGCCCACTAGAGAGCATCTGTACTCCTGAATCTTCTACTTTATTTCCAGACAGATCCAGCTCTCTCAGGTGTGAGGGGTTTGATGTCAGAGCTGAAGCCAGAGCAGCACAACCTTCATCTGTGACACCACAATCTCTCAACCTGTAGAGAACAATGACACAGTGTGAATTGTAGTTCAAGACACAGACCTGCGATGCTGACCTCCTAGAATAACTTAAAATAAAAATCACAATTAAAATCTTACTTAAATGTTGCAAGTTTAGATAGATGACTCTCTGGTCCAGCAAAAAGAAGCTTGACTCCAGAATCTCCTAGTTTATTTTCAGACAGATCCAGCTCTCTCAAATTTGAGAAGTTTAATATCAGAGGAGAGGCCAGTGAAACACAATCTTCATCTGTGAGATCACAGTCATTCAATCTGGAGAGAGAAAAATTACACTTTTCCTTTGCTCAGCATGACAAACACTTCCTTATATTTGTAGACAGTATTCCATAAGGACTAAGGATAAGCTTCCTTATTCCTTAGAGTTAAGAAGGAATATCCTGATCGAAGTGGGATTACAGTCTAACATTCTGCATGCTTAGGTGTCACAATCATAAAAAAAAAAAGTGTACTAAAACTAAAAAATATATGTCTTTTGAGACCCAATTCAGTTGCAAGACTCAAACAATGATCTTACTTCAATGTCTCCAGTTTACAGTAAGGATTCTCCAGTGCATCGGAGAGTAGCTTTATTCCTAAATTTCCAAGTTTATTCCCAGACAGATCCAGGTTTCTAAAGTGTGTGGGGTTTGATCTCAGAGCTGATAGCAGTGCAACACAGCCGTTATCTGTAATATCACAACTCACCAACCTGCAGAGAAAACAATAACACATTGTTCACTTTTTCACTGTTGTCTTTCACAGATTAAAGTTGCTTTACTCTAACTACAATACTGAATGTGACTAGCTTCTATTTGACACTCAAATTCATCTTACTTGAGTGTTCCAAGTTTACAGTAAGGGATCTCCAGTGCAGCAGAGAGCATCTGTACTCCAAAGTCTCCTACTTTATTTCCAGACAGATCCAGCTCTATCAGGTATGAGGGGTTTGATCTCAGAGCTGAGGCAAGAGCTGCACAACCTTCCTCTGTGATACCACAATCTTTTAATCTGAAGAACAGCAACATGCCATCACTCCATTTAGGACACCACAGCTCATTATAGAAGATTTTGAAGAAACCACTCATTAGTATGTCACTATAGTTTATAAACTATGGTAGCTTTACCTTCCCTCTAAAAAATGCTGGGTTGAAAAGGGACAAACCCAGCTATTGGGTTGTTTTGACCCAGCGGTTGGGTTCAAAACAACCCAATAGCTGGGGTCAATAAAAACCCAATAGCGGGGTTTCGTCATTTTTAACCCAGCGCTGGGCTTATATTTAACCCGCACTTTTTTTTTTAGAGTGTACAAGGACACAATCTAGACTATTATAAAAATAAAAAATAAATCGGTGATGCTAGTATAGATAATTTCATCACTCAATAGAGATGATCTTATCAATGTGTCCATTTCAGTAAGGATTTCCATTGCAGCAGCAGAGCCGCATAATATCTAGTAACTGATGCTAGTCCCTGTGGACAAGATACGTTCTCTCCAGATGATTGGAGGGTTTGATCTCAGAGCTGAACAGAGCAGCACAACCTTCATCTGATTGAAACTACAGCCCACCAATCTACCAGAAAAAAAAAACAACAAACACTTTTTTCCGTTTCTAATAAGATACACACTGATCTTTGACGCGTGAACCGACAGTGGCGGCCCAAACTCACAAACAAAACAAGCTTCGATATTTACACTGCGGTATATAAAATTACACACCGCTGTTCAAATTGGAATTTTTAAGATATAGATTATATATATCTATATGATATAATATATATATATATATTATATATATAATATATTTTTTTTTTTTTAGATTTTCTTGGATTGTTTTTTTTCCATTCAAGTTTGCAACTTCAGTTCATGATCTTACTTCAACGCTTCCAGTTTCAAGCAAGGTTTCCCCATTACAGCAAAGAGCAGCATTGTATGTAAATAAAGTAAGCTATCTAAGAAGATAAGCTCTCTCAGGTGAGTTTGATCCCAGCAGCCTGAAGCAAGGCAGCACAATCCCTCTGTTAAACCACAACTCAACATACCGGCAGAGCAGAGAAACAAGAACAAAACAAGGTTACACTTTATTTCGATAGTCCACTTTAGACATTCTACTAACTATAAGTAACTTTGTAACTACATGTCAACTACATGTCAACTAATTCTCATTAATTTGCATCTACATGTCTAATAACTCTCAGAGTAGACTGTTAGGTTAAGTTTAGGGTTAGAAAATAAGTTGACAAAGAAAAGTGTAGAGATATTAAGCAGACAGTTACTAAATATCTATACTAAAATACTAGTGACATGCTAGTTGCAAAGTGAACTAATGTAATAGATGTCTAAAGTGGACTATCAAAATAAAGTGTTACCAAAATAAGAAACAGTACATGTTGCTACAGGGTCATAATCAAAAAATAGGCATCACGTTTATATATTGACATTAGAATGATATAGGGTTTCTCAAAGGTTGAACATTTTTGCTTAAATTATTACACGTGGTCCACCAAATGTTGAATATGTCATCACATCCTTGCTTTTTAGTTCAAGATATCATGGGCAGTGCAGGGGTGAGTTTCTGGGTTTAAGTCTTCAGTGATTTTGTTTGTTTCTTTTTCATTTTTTGATACTCAAAATCTTTAAAAAGATCTTACTTTAATTTCTCCAGTTTGCATGAAGGATTCTTCAGTCCAGCAGAGAGCATTATCATTTCTAAATCATTTAAGCTATTCTGTGACAGGTCCAGTTTTCTCAGGTGTGAGGTGTTTGATGCCAGAGCTGAAGCCAGAGCAGTACAACCTTCATTTGTTACACCACAACCAATCAACCTGCAGAGAGTAAAATTACATGTTCCTCATTGTCACTTCCATATCAGATAAAACAATAACCTTACACAACATTTTAGTATGTTCCCATAGATGTAACTATATTCTTAACAACGATCAGAAATCCCTTTACAAGATAAATGCATATTTCATTGTAGTGGTTAACCATTATATATCATCATTGTCCATTAGCTTTCCTGTTTTGTGCATTTTATTATTATAATTTTTTTTGATGGTGATGAGTTGTTTTTAACAATTTCTTTCGTTGTGGAAAAAATACAGGATAATAAAATTGTAGAACTGAATCAAGTTGCTATATAAATCTGAATTTAAGTAAAAATATTTTTATTTCAGTACATAGAATAAATTAAAAAAATTTTTTTTGAACAATTAAATATAAACATTATTAGTGCTGGGCAATGATTAATCAAGTTGTTGTGCACATAATATATGTGTGTGCACTGTCTGTGTATATTTATTATGTATATGTAAACACACACACATGTAATATATTAGAAAAATCTTTATGGTATATAGTAAATCTAGTTATGGATAAATAAACGATATGAATATAAATACATACATGCAAATACATGTAAATATTTTCAAAATATATGTGCTTTTATATATAGATAATAAATATACGCAGTATACACATTTTGGATGCGATTAATCGTGATTAATCGTTGCCCAGCACTAATAAAAATTTATTTCAGCAGTGCTGTGCATGTGTTATTTACTATCTTTAAATTAAAATGAGTGATATCCCATCTGCTTTATATTTACAATATATCAGTCACCATGATCTCTAAAATATCAGCTAACAACAATTTCACTGTAGTTTGGCCACACAAACAAACAAATACATTTTATTATTTTTGAGAACCAGATTATTTGCAACAATAATTCAACGAATCATGGTTTTAAAGATTTTAGTGGTCTTACTTAAGTGTTCCAAGTTCAGACAAATTATTGAGTCCAGCGGAAAGCAACATCACTCCTAAATCTTCTAGTTTATTTCCAGACAGATCAAGTTCTCTCAGATGTGAGAGGTTTGATGTCAGAGCAGAAGCCAGAGCACCACAACCTTCATATGTGATCCCACAATCATTTAACCTGCAAAACAAAAATATCACACGATTGAACCTTCAGGGACTGCAGTACAACCTGACATCTAGAACTGATAAAGTTGGCATTTCACGGTCATTTGACTTCAAAAGACAGAGAGAGAACCTGATGATTTACCTCAATGTTTCCAGTTTACAGCGAGGACTCGCCATTGCACCAGAGAGCAGATTTACTCCTGTGAATCCTAGATAACCCGTCAGATCCATTTGTGTCAGTTATGAAGGCTTTGAGAAATCACTGATAACACACCTCTCTGAAGGAAGTTCGACCCACTTGTCAAAAGTGACGGATACATTTGATTAAACACTCAAATGCATGGAACCAACAACAACAAGGTGTCAGTTATTATGTACCCTATTCATGAGTGCAATTACGCAGCAGTAAACCATTACTGATATAGCTAGCCTACATAGAATGATGCTTAGTGTAACAATGTCTTAAAACAGCCAATATTTAAATTAAGTAAAATGTTTCAGCGATTTATATAAACGTAACCCTTTAAAGAGTCACGTTTAATTAAATTCATCTGTAACAAAAAACAGACGTATCCCATCGATCCTCTGAACTAAGTTTCGTTTTCGATTACTGTTCGTTTACAAGAGGCTGGTATCATTTTCCTCTTGCAAGTTGCCCCACATACCTCAGTTTGGTCTAAATAAAGATGACATGCATGCAGTGCATGCAGAAATACATACGTTTACAGGCAATTCCACAGGATAATGACACACGTAGTTGCCAGCTGTTGGGCAGGCTATATCACGAGTTACCCAATGCCAATATTGTGCTATTCACCTTGATTCCTGTAGGAGGCTTTGTTTTGATCGTTCTAGAGTGCGGCAGAAGACAAGGATTTCCAAAATTCATATAACAAATTTACAACTATTGCTGTGCATCTGTCAAATCACACAGTTTATATTAATAAACAGAATGTTGATATAATGTCAAAATCATTTCACAATTCAAATAAATCAACGTGATTCATAATTTTAAACATTGCTGATTACATAATCTTTCTAAATATTCTAAATAACTTTTTTTGTCTGTTGTGCAGGTATTGCTCACAGGGATTCTGTCTCTGAAGAGCTAAAGAACGAGGTGAGAGTGCTGGATTTGGACACTTTGACTATGAAAAGAAGGAGGGATTTTCAACATATTTTATGCATACCAAGTCTTTTCTATAGGTTTTATTCAGTGGACTACACTGTCTATGTTGAGCTTTCTCTTCAAATAATTTACTGTAAGTGGTTTTCCAAAAGATTTGTAAACAGTTCTCAGTCATTTGAAATTAAAGCAGAAATGTAAAAGATGTCAAAGTCACAATGTCGAAGAAAAAAATATACACATTTTAAATAAACTATACAATCATAATACCTTTAACAATAAACAACCATTTAATCATTAGCAGCCTTTTGTTCATTATAATTTAAATTCACTATACTTGCACTATGTCTAAAATAGTCTGAATGAATGGCAGATGAAAATGTAATTATTTATCTTTTTTAATATAATACATTTTTAACAAAGAACTGTGTATATGTATACATATGTTTAAATCAGTTTTTATATTAATGTATTATTTAATGCAAATAATGTATTTAGTGCAATGAGTCACATGACTTAAAAAGTATATTTGTCTGAATTTAAGGAGGATTACTATGAGTCCTGTTCATGATCTGCTTTCTCTTTGAATTTATGTAACTTGAAAAAACCAAAGACACACACAATAACATTTAGATTAAATGAAAATATGGTTCAACTGCCAATAGAAAAGTAAAATAAACATTTATATTTAATTTAAAAGTTTGCATCTTTTACTTTTCTATCCATATCAACATGTGGCAAGGGTGGATTCTCTGTGAGGATTGAAGACAGAGCCGCTAAACCCACATCTGTGATGTCACAATCATACAGCCTGCAGAGAGAACACATTTTCAGATCCACTCATCTTTTAGGAACTTTATTACCAGAGTGAAAGTACATAGATGGCTTGTTTGGGATTGAATGATCATCAGTTTGACTGTGATGTTGAGCAAGCAAAATGTGGTAAATATCCTCATACCTCAGTGTCTCCAGTTCACAGACAGGATTCTTCAATGCGACAGAAAGATGGTTCACTCCTGTGTTTGTAACTTTGTGGTCACACATATACAATATTTTTAAATGTGAGAGGTATGATGTCAAAGCTAAAGCCAGAGCTTCACAACCCTCGTCTGTGATGGCACAATCAATCAGCCGAGAGAAGGAAAAAAAAAAGTAACACTTAATTTTCACAGAATGTCAGATATTTAAAACGGTTTTTATTACCTTACAAATAGCATACTAATTTATATGAATATATATGTAAAAAACTGTATTCATTTTGTCTAAATCAAAAGAGTCCACACAGGATATGTCTTATGGATATAGTTAGGTCCATATATATTTGGACACAGGCACAATGTTTATTATTTTAGCTGCTGTAACATATTCAAGTTACAGTTATATAATGAAAATGGGCTTAAAGTGCACACCCTGATCTTTAATTATCTTCAAAATTGAAGGAAAGGTTAAGAAATTACAGCTCTTTTATATGTACCTCTCTCTTTTTCAAGGGACTATAAGTAATTGGACAACTGACTCAAAAGCAGTGTTTCATGCAGATGTGGGCCCTTCTTTGTTATTTCACACAGTCGGGCAAGGTAAAAGTTCTGGAGTTTATTCTAGTGTGCCATTGTGCATTTGAAAGAGCTGTTTCTGTGAACCCCATCATGCGGTCAAAGAAGCTTCCATACACAGTGACTAAACAGTGATTGTTAGGTCTTCAAAACAAAACAAGATCCATTCGAGAGAATAGCAGGAACATTATGAGTGGCCAATCAACATTTTGGTACATTCTAGAAAAAGAACGCACAGGTGAGCTCACAACATAAAAGAGGCCCAATGTTGAAGAACCTCTCCAATAGTGCACTGTATCCTAGGTGAGTTATTCCGCTGGACGGCGTGACGCACAGAATCCAGCTGTATGCCTTCTGAAGTGTAATGGGATATACTGTCTGCCCAAATCTGGGTCAAGATGCAGCAAAGATAGATTTGGAAAGGTGCTTTCATAGTACACGCGAGTGTGACACTGCACCCAAAACTACTGCAAAAGCAACCCCATGAGTTTTGAAGGTAGAAGATGAATAATCTGCACTCCTGATTTCAACCTGATTGAGCATGAATTTCACTTGCTGAAAACAGAACTAAAGGCAGAAAGACCTACAAACAGACAGTAACTGAAGTCAGCTGCAGTAAAGGCCCGGCAAAGCATCACAAAGGAGGAAACCCATCTCTGTTGATGTCCATGAGTTCCAGACTTAAGACAGTCATTACCTGCAAAGGATTCTCAACAAAATATAAAAAATTAACATTTTATTTATGATTATATTTATTTGTCAACTTACTTGAGCCCCTGAAAATAGGGGGAGTGTGTATAAAATGGTTGTAATTCCTAAGCATTTGATGTTATATTTTTGTTCAACCCCTAGAATTAATGCTTAAAGTCTGAATTTCAGTTTCATCTTGATTGTTTCATTTTAATTCTGGTGGCATACAGAGCCGAAATTATGAAAATTGTGTAATATATATATGGACCTAACTGTATGAATGACACGTAAAATGATAAAACTGTTTTCAGTTTTTATAACCAATTCTTACCATGTGTTTCCAGATCCCTACTATCACTACCACTCGCAAACCATGCGTCACACACTGTAGGCAGCGCAATCCTAACAACCTGCACACTTTGCCTATGTCTGCTAATAAACTACTTTATTTTCCTATTGGTCTCTGGAATTGACAGTCTGCTGTAAACAAAGCTAATTTTATTACTTCTAGTACAAGTCATTCAAGACTAAACCTCACGGCCCTGACAGAGACGTGGATCAAACCAGAAGACAATGCTACACCTGCAGCACTCTCCAATAATTTCTCATGTTCCCACACTCCCCGTCTGACTGGAAGAGGTGGAGGTACTGGTCTGCTTATCTCTAATGATTGTAAATGTAATCCTTTACCATCTCTGAGTATCAACAGCTCATTTGAATCACATTCAGCCACTATTACCCACCCTCTTAAAATCCATTTTATAATTGTTTATCGACCCCCAGGACCACTAGGTAACTTCGTGGAAGAATTAGATGTGCTGCTCTCAAACTTTCCTGAGGATGGTACTCCCCTAGTTATGCTTGGAGACTTCAACATCCACCTAGATAATCCTCAGACTTCCACACTCTGCTTGCCTCTTTTGATCTCAGGTGAGTATTAACTACGGCTACTCACAAATCAGGCAACCAACTGGACCTTATTTACACACGACACTGCTCCACTGATCATGTGCTGGTTACTCCATTGCACACCTCGGATCACTTCCTCCTCACTCTTAACCTCAACATGGTTCCTGACACAACACATACCCCTACACATGTCACTTTTCGACGTAACCTACGCTCTCTCTCACCCTCCCGGCTATCTGCTATGGTTTCATCTTTGCTTCCTTCTCCTGAACAGTTATCATCTCTTGATGTTAACAGTGCTACTGATACTTTCTGCTCCACTCTTACGTCTTGTTTAGACACTGTCTGCCCCTTGTCTTCCAGGCCAGCTCGTACCACCTCTTCTGCCCCTTGGCTGTCTGATGTTCTTCCTGAGTATCGTTCTAAGCTCAGAGCTGCAGAAAGAGTATGGCGCAAAACACTAAATCCTTCTGACCTTAATGTATATTGATCATTCCTCTCTTCATTCTCTGCTAATGCCTCCACTGCTAAAAGGACATACTATCACAACAAAATTAACAATTCGCCTAACTCTCGCATGCTCTTTAAAACATTTTCCTCCCTCCTTTGTCCTCCTCCTCCCCCTCCTTCATCAACTCTAACAGCTGACGACTTTGCCACATTCTTCATTAATAAAATTAAAACCATTAGTGCACAATTTGCCACACCACAAACTGTCAAACACATCTTACCAGCAAACATACTGTACACTCGTTTTCATCCTTCTCTCCACTCTCTGAGGCAGAAGTCTCTAAACTCATCCTTTCCAATCATCCTACTACTTGTCCGCTTGATCCTATTCCATCTCATCTCCTTCAAGCCATTTCTCCTGCCGTTGTACCTGCACTCACTCACATCGTTAACACATCCCTTCACACTGGTGTTTTTCCCTCAACATTTAAACAGGCTCGTATAACCCCACTTCTTAAGAAACCCACTCTTAACCCAACTCTTTTAGAGAACTACAGACCGGTTTCCCTTCTACCTTTCATTGCAAAAACACTTGAACCACCAGATTCTCCTGTCAACCCTATTGGAAAATGGCATCTCAGGAACCGCACGCCAGTGGTTTGAGTCTTACCTCTCAGATAGGTCTCAAGGTCCTTGTCCAAGTCGCAACATCTAGCTACTGGGGTGCCTCAGGGCTCAGTTCTTGGATCACTTCTCTTCTCTGTCTACATGGCATCACTAGGTTCTGTCATTCAGAAACATGACTTTTCATGTCACTGCTATGCTGATGACACTCAACTCTACCTCTCATTCCATTCTGATGATCCAACGATAGCTACTCACATCTCAGTTTGTCTAACATACATTTCTTGCTGGTTACGGATCAAAACCCGCCATCACCTTCAACCTAGCTAAGACAGAACTGCTTGTTTTTTCAACAAACCCATCACTTTATCAAAATTTCACCATCCAGTTAGGCTCGTCAACCATAACTCCTTCAAAAACAGCTGTGTTGTGATTGATGATAAGCTGAATTTTTTCAGACCACATTGCTAAAACTGCCCAGTCCTGCAGATTTGCTTTATTCAACATTAGGAAGATCATGCCCTTTCTTTCAGAACATGCAACACAACTCTTGTTAAGCTCTTGTTCTATCCATGGGCTTGAACTATATTGCAATGCTCTCTTGGCAGGTCTTCCGGCCACTCCTATCAAACCTCTACAATTAATCCAAAATGCTCTGCAAGATTAATCTTTAATGAGCCGAAAAGAATGTACGTCACACCTCTGTTTATCAGTTTGCTCTGGCTACCAGTAGCTGCTCGCATAATATTTCAAGGCATTAATGTTTGCCTACAACACCACCACGGCTCTGAACCCATTTACCTAAATTCATTACTTCAGAGTTATGTGCCCTCTAAAAGCTTGCGTTCTGCAAGTGAACAATACATTATTGTGCCATCTCAAAGAGGCAAAAAATCACCTTACACAGACTTTTTCATTAACTGTTCCCACCTGGTGGAATGACCTGCCCAAATCAATCCGACCAGCAGAGTCCTTAACCATCTTCAAGAAACAAATAAAAACACATCTGTTCCACCTTTATTTGACCGCTAACTAGCACTTTCATCTATTGTATTCTACTCTTTATATTTATCTCTTTTTTTTATAAACAAAAACAAACAAAAAAACACTAGCTTTCTATTTTTTCTATTCTATCTACATGTTTTTCTTTTTGTATGTGTATAATATAGACTAATAAAAAGATATCTGTATATATATATTATATTTCTCTATATATCTATATCTATATATACACACACTTGCTACTTGGACTGGGCTTTAGGCGAACCGAGACTTGTCATTTGCACTTATATATTGTTGCTCTTTTGTTAGATTTGACTGCTTTTATTGTCCTCATTTGTAATTCGCTTTGGATAAAATGTAAAATGATCTTACCAAAGTGCTTCCAGTTTGGAGTTTTGGGAGTGAGGATCCTTAATTTTAGAACAGAGGCATTTAATTCCAGAGTCTCCAAATGTATTTTCTGACAAATTCAGCTCTCTCAAACATGAGTTGTCTGAACTCAGAGCTAAAGCAAGATCAGCACAATCTTCATCTGTGAGACCACAGTCTATCAGCCTGCAATTGATTGTAAATACAACAATGACACACTCTTCATGCTTTCTGTTCAAGGTATACAGGATGATATCTTAAAATTCATAAAATACCTTTAAACAAATAATAATTATAACAGTTTGTGATACAGTGATGTGTGAGACTAGATAATGCAATACCTAAGTATTTCCAGTTTACAGTGAGGATTGTCTAGACAAGAGAGAACAGCTTCTATATTTTCTGACAGATCTAGTTCTCTCAGGTGTGAGGGGTTTGATCTGAGAGCTGAAGCCAGAGCAGCACAACCTTCATCTGTGATTCCACAATCATGCAGCCTGCAGGGAAAACACAACGATGAATCCTTTATTGCCATAGAAATAAAACTGGTAATTTACCATATTTAAAAAAAAAAAGACATTCTATTATGAGTACTTGTACACAGGGCCGTAGCTGGGGTTTGCGGGGCCCCAGTGCAGGTTGTACCAGTGGGCCCTGTTTGAAATTGTTTAATTTGTATGTTCGTTCTCTTTATTTATTTGTGCTATTTGCACCATGTTTAAGTTTTTTCAAGTTTGTAGGTGTCCAAGTACAGAAACTGAATAATCAAATGTAAAATAACACTGCATAGTCGTCACTGAAAAATGAATATACAGTCAAACCAAAATGTATTCAGACACCTTCAACACTTCTCACATTATCACAGTTTATTTGCTATAGTTTAGAAAATGGTAATAAAATATGACAAGAACTCAGAGTTAAACTGTGTTAGAACAAATTCTTCTTGATAATGTCAGATAACTTTGATAGAAAAGTAATGGATTACAATCAACCAAAAATTAAGACAACTGTTAGTATGACAGTATTTGCACAACTATCAATACTTTGTTGACCAGTTACCAAGCAATGCTTAATTTTGTCCAGTCTGATGTTGTAAAAAGTTTGCATGAGCAATTAAAGAAAAAAAAAAAACACTTAAGCAAAACATGCAGGTCAAAGTGTCTGAGTAGTTTTTGGTCCCAAATTTTGAAATCAGTTTTACTAGTAGGTCACTGTATGAAGAATTTTTGGGTATAAAATGTCACAGTTTACTTTATTTGGCAATACTTACTTACATAAATGAACTATAGTGTCCTGCACTATACTGTATAACAACTATAGTTGACTGTGGATTAATTCTTGTTAAAACTACAAAGTAATTAAGTAAAGAGCAGTGAGTGATTTTCTCCCATTTAATTTCTTGGATTAACATTAACAGCTAGTAAAATTATGCGCGGTCACTTCAGATCCAAGGGTGGTGCATCCATTAATAATATACCATTCCTTTCCCCTCGTAACTCGAGTGCGTCGAGATTCGCTTTGGGATGCCCTTGCGTGACCGCGTTCTGAAGCCCGTGTCAAATCCGTCCAATGGAGCAGCGAGACGTCACAAGCGAGGTGGCATAAGCATCAGGAAGTATAAAAGCGCATCCAGCAGAGCGCAACCAGCTTCTGTCTTCAGTAGCGCTCTGTGGTGTGTCTGTCTATTTTCTGTTGTCTGTCCGCACAAGCACTCATATATATAAAACAATGATAAAGTCTATGGCGAGTGAACGGCATTACAAATGCTGTGTTTCTCCCTGCCCACGATATCTGGCGGCGGGGGATACACACGATTTGTGTGTCGTTTGTTTAGGAGCGGAGCATGCACGGTCAGCTTTCGAGCAGCTGATGTCATCACTGCGAGTTACTCTCGCTGTGTATGCTCCGCTCTCGCCTGGCTGTGTTGATGAGAGCGGCCAGGCTCGCGATTCCGCTGGCAGCGGTCTCGCTGTTGCTGAGGCACAGCGCAGACTTTTGTCGTGGGGATCGCGGGTGGATTTTGCGGAGGGATCCGAGACGGGCTCGTCCTTTTCTCGGTCTTCACCCGCTAGATCCGCGGCTCTCTCTCTCAGTGTTCGGAAGCCCGCGCTGCGGTTTCTCCCCCCCCCCCCCCAGAGAGAGAGCCAGACGCTTCATCTATCTTCCTCCGAGGAGGTGGATGTGATGAGTGTCGAGACAGAGGAGACTGTGGACTCGCCACCACAGTCCCTCACTTATGAGGTGTGATTTGTGATTATGGGGTGTGTTTCGCGCCAAAAATAAAATATTGTTTGGCAAGCCTAGAAACAGGACGCTCGTCTTAAAAATAATTAGACGAGCATGTTCTTAATCCAGATCACAGCCTTCACGACGGTGGCCTTCCGTTTTTCCCCGATCTCCATGATGAGGTGTCAAGATTGTGGGAGAAACCGTACTCATCTCGTATTACAGCCCCACAGTCTCGAATTATTCAAAAGAACATTGTGGGGCCGAATGATAAGGGATATGGGGCGATGCCGTCCCTGACGCGTTATTTGTCAATGAGGACCTCGGCGAAATGGTCCTACCATTGTCAGGTCCCTGATGGCAGCCCACCTGGGGAGGAAAGGATAATACCTCAGTATATGGTGTCCAATCCTCCTCAGTGCCCTCACGGAGGCTTATTGATACCCCTGCCACCCTCTGTGCTTCAGGGCTCAGTGAGCTCCGATGAGCGAAATTCCCAGCTGCTGCCCGGCGACGGTACGGCACGGGAGAGCAAGCCCCCTCGAGTGAGGGTGCTACAGCTGTCAGGTCGGTTGTTCCCTGCCGGTCATTCGCTTCAGGGCACTGAACTGGCTCTTCTAATAATACCAGATGCCAGCCTCGAGGGGCTGGTTCCCTAAGTAGATTTTCTGGTAGCGTGGAAACTTCTACCAAATATCTCAAAATGGGTCCTACAGATTGTAGAGAAGGTTTCAGAATCCAGTTCGGTTCTCGTCCGCATCGTTTCAACGGGGTCATCCCCACACTAGTGGGGCCCGAGCAGGCTCTGGTAATGGAACAAGAAGTAGTTACTCTCTTGAGGAAGGGGGCCATAGAGCGTGTTCCTCCTCTCTTCCGGGTTCTACAGCCGTTACTTCATTTTTCCGAAGAAGGATGGGGGGTTGCGTTCGATCTTAGATCTCCGTCTTCTGAACCGCACTATCAAACGGCTCCAGTTCAAGATGCTCACTATCAAGCAGATAGTATCTCAGATCCAGTCCGAGGACTGGTTTGTTACGATAGATCTCAGAGACGCTTATTTCCATATTTCCATCCTTCCTCATCACAGGAAGTTCTTGAGGTTTGCTTTTGGGGGCGAAGCATACCAAAATCGAGTTCTTGCCTTTGGCCTGTCACTCTCTCCCCGCACTTTCACGAAGTGTGTGGATGCTGCTCTGGCTCCACTGCGACTCCAGGGCATCCGCATACTAAATTACATCGACGATTGGTTAATACTAGCTCAATCGGAGCAGATGGTGGCTTGGCATCGAGATGTCGTCCTCGCCTATACGAGAGAGCTGGGGTTAAGACTATAATGCCAAGAAGAGTGTTCTTTCTCCACTACAGAGAACCACTTATTTAGGCGTGGTGTGGGACTCGAGAGTAAGAGAAGGCCAGTCACTCACTGTCAAACAGTTTCAGAGGCTGTTGGGCCTGATGGCAGCGGCGTCCAACGTGATACCTTTTGGCCTGCTGTACATGAGACCCTTGCAGTGGTGGCTCAGAACCAAAGGATTTTTCCCGAGGGGGAATCCGCTTTGTATGATCAAGGTCACGCGGAGATGCTTACATGTCTTTGACATGTGGAAGAAACGTTGGTTCCTACTTCAAGGTTCGATGTTAGGGGCTCCTTGTCGTCGCATAATGTTAACGACGGATGCCTCCCTCACGGGCTGGGGAGTGGTCATGAGTGGCCGCTCTGCCCAGGGTCTGTGTGAAGGCCATCATCTTTTTTGGCACATCAACTGCCTGGAGATGCTGGATGTGTTTCGAGCTCTGACACACTTCCTTCCAGACCTAAGGGGGCATCATGTATTTGTCCGCACAGACAACACATCGGTGGTCTCCTACATCAATCGGCAGGGGGGTCTGCGTTCGCGCCCCTTGTACAAGCTGGTTCTCGGACTTGGTGTCCCTCCTCGACGGCTCTCCGGGATTTCCGGCGACCAAGCAGACTATGAGTAGGTGGGTGGTTGAGGCCATCTCACTAGCCTACGAGTCCTCTGGCCTCCCGTCACCTATGGGGGTCAGAGCGCACTCGACCAGGAGTATGGCGGCCTCCAAGGCTTTCAACTTGGGTGTGGCCTTGCAGGACATTTGTGCTGTGGCGGGCTGGTCCTCTCCGCACACTTTTGTCCGTTTTTACAACCTAGACCTGGCATCTACCCTTTTTTGGTAAAAGACTGTGTTGTGATGACTAATCAGATGTTTTTTGTTACAAGTATAAATGATGGTAGTTCACCTAAATGTAGGCTAATTTACACTGAAGAAGTGATGACAGAAAAGAAAAGTATGCTACTTTGAAGGTTTAATTTTGCAAGTAAGGAGTAATAATTATAACTTTTCCTTAGAAATAGTGTAGGAGTGTTCAGTTTCAATAGTTCAAGTAAAAAAAAAAAATTATGTATTATTCCGAAATAGTTTATAAGCAGGATTTGTGGTGACACACCATTACAGATGCATTAAGCATAAACAAGTGTTCAATGATAGTTTAGAAAAGCCACCAATTTACTTAATATTAATATTTGGTGTTTATAAATGTGGAAGACATTTTACAATGAATAAATGTCAGCTTCATAAATACAGTTCTTTGGTAAATCATTATTTAAGTTGGTAGGAAAATAAAGGCAAAATGTGGTGCATTTAGGTTTCTGGATTTAACATTGTGTATTGTACTACGTACTTCGTATTGTAAATCGTATAAAAATGTTGAAAATAAATTTTATAACATTTTTGTATCCATATGTACAGCATATGCACTTTTGGATTTATTACAAAACTTGCGTAAAAAAAAGTTCACAACCTACAGACAATGTTTGTCTTGTTCAAAACATGAAAAATTAAATAAAAATAAACACTGCCCACTAAAATCTTGCTGGAATGTTTATTTACAAGAAATCATAAAAATAAAACAAATAATGCTAATAATATTTATATAAATATTATTCAATTATTTTTAAATATTAATATTGTCTGACATGCCTTCTAAAACCAATGAGGTTAAAACAAGTCAAATATACATTTACATTAAAATTAACTGGCAACCAATTTGCCATCATTGCTTCCAGCACATTCCCTTACCTTAAGTCCAGCATTTTACAATGAAGACTCGCCAATCCAGAAGAAAGCAGTTTAACTCTCTGATGCATCGTGGTCACTACAGTGGAAAGATATTTAGAAGCCATTTTGAACCATTTAAGATGTAGCATCATGTCCCAACCACCAACTGGCGAACCCCCAAAGTGTTGTCTACGATTCCATTTAATTGTTGTCTTTTTATCTATATTTTTGTTTTGAGATATTACATAATATATTTGAAAATGGGATGCACCATGTGCCTCAGGGATAAGTGTTAAATACTTTTACTCTCAGAAAACCAGACAGGTACAAAAATATTTTTCAGTTAAATAGGATGTCAGAAATAGATTCATCCAGATTTTAACAATGTTTTTCTTGTACATTTTTTTCTGTGACAGAAAATATATCTGTCCACTACAGTGTCATGCACCAAAGGGTATAATTCTGCCTATGGGCCTATCGGTCAGGGGCGGCGTTTCCACATGGTAGAGTATGGCAGTCGCCATACCCTAGCCCAGTCAGGTGTGCCGTGGAAAATCCAAACGATCTATTATATTTCATTATTATTGTTTTAAAACACTGCTATTGGTCTTCCTTATGTCTGTTTGAGGGTTTTACAAATATTTAACCAATGTTAAGTATTACAAATGTCTTGTCAGTAAAACTTCGTAACGATATGGATCCTCAAACTGTCAGCGAAACCTCGTAACTTCACCCCGTCTCCATTCAGAACGAAGCGCGCGCACAGCCTGGAGACAGATCTCGGCTTGTTCGCAATACAAGGGTAAATAATAAATAACTGATGTTTGAATAAATACAGCGTTTTCTTCACTAAAACACTATGTCTATAAAGGCACTCATAGCCAAAATGGTTGGCCCGGATAATGGCCCAGATCGGCGCCGCAGAAAAACTCGCCCGGCTGCGGTTGCCAACTCGGCATGGACATGGATTAATGACGCCCCAGAATCCGGCCCAAATACACGGCTCGATTCCTGTCCAACATGCCAGCATTGGGCCACAATCACACAGACGAGAAATGAAGCACTTAGCCAGTACTGGCCCGAGTCTGGGTACTGAAACTGAGCCGACATCACCGGCATTGGGCCACAATCACGCCGACAAGAATTGAAACACTTTGCCGGTACTGGCCTGAGTCTGGGTACTTAAACCAAGTCGACACCACCGGCATTGGGCCACAATAATGCCAACCAAAATGGTACACTTAGCCGGCACTGGTCCAACACTGAGTGCTGAAACTGAGCCGACACTGGGTCACAATCATGCCGACACCTAGACGGTACTAGTCTTGTTCGCTAAATTAAAAAAAAAATACTTACACTTACTTATACAGAATTAAACTTCTAAAATGTGTGTATTAAAGACTCCTTCCAGTTTTTATACAAAACCAGAGCTTTGAATAATTAGTTTTTCCACAAAATGACATTGTTACCTTAAATCCTTAAGATGGCATCTTTCAACTAAAATAAAATATATATTTTACAGTGTCCTAGTTAAGCCTACATGTACTTATGCATGTCAACTAAACATGCCACCTTTACAAAGATTAAGGGTTTGGCCCTGTAGCGTCTGGACCACTCAAACACACAATATATTTTGTTATCTAGATTTAACAAATACTCTGTAACACCTCAGGAAGCCGAACAGGCCCCTGGTTCAATGGCAACCCTGACACCCGATACATTTACGACCTCCTGGAATTTAGGTGAAGAAAATCGCTTCCTTGCCCATAAGGAAAATCCACAAGGGAAGGACTTTTCTTTGCTAAATAATTAATAGGAAAACCTTTCTTTGAAAGAACACACATGATCCTTCAGGTCATTAGGTATATTATTGTCATCGTGTATTTTGTCTTTGCTATTTTAGACTATTTTATGCAGGCTTATAATCGAAACACACTCCTGTCATCCTTTCATTATAAGTAACTCTACCATGTCTAGTAGCTATGAATTCGTCTTCGGATGATCTAATTGAGAGTGTATATTGTATGTTAACACCTACGCAACATATTAGTGTTCAAAGAGTCTTTACTTTTTACACAAGCCTCAATCAAATTACCCATGCAAAGATCCATAACATGCCCCAGTACTCAGAACTCCCACTTGAGATTCCGTACTTCCTCATTGGACAAGCCCATCTTAAGAGGCATGAATCTTCTCAGACTTTAAAGGCCTCACACCAGTGACCCGCCCCGTCGGTGGTTTGTTGGAATTCTGGTGAGAAAAACGCACCCGGTAACCCTAAGCTCGCGCCAGGCTTTGGCCTCGACCTTTCCATTAATCAAGATTATCTGACTCAAAACTGGTTCTTTTTCATCGACCCAAATTCAGCAAAGATCAACTGGAAACCTTAAGATTGCAGCAGGAATCTCTTTCAGATAGACGAGACTCGCAAGTATCAAACTTAATCTTATTAATTAGGTATCATTTGCACCATTTTACAAAGGTGTGTTTGAACTAAAAAAACTGATGTTTCCTTCAGGCTGTAGATCTACTGAATATGCAAATGGTTCCATAAATTTCATTTCCTTATGTCTCTTCTCTGTACTGACTTAAGCTTGAACCCTTTCCTATACCAACTGTTTGTGGTGTGTGTGTGTGTTTATGTAGGATGTTAGACCAGTGTTTGTGTTTATGTAGTATGTTAAACTAGTTTTAAGTGTTTATGTAGTTAATAAAACCTTACTTGTATCACACTTGACGTGGTTCATTTTTTGCTTATAACTGGAGTCACTTAATCATGCAGATTTATTCTACAAGCTTTTGTAGAATTGTACAGTAAGGATCCATGCACACATCAATTACACACTGTGTTGTCAAAGTTCATATTGTAGTGAGCTTTACTCAGTACATTCTAAATTCTAGTTTTGGCCACCTCTGAAATGGGTCAAGTCATAGATATTACATGAGAAAGTTTAAGTAGAAATGCTGAAATCTGATGGTTGCCGGCTTTGTGTACATGTCTAATTAGTCAAGAGAAAAAATATACAATAATAGAAAAAGTACTAGACAGTTTTGGAGGTAAACCTCAGAAGTGTATCTTTAATGTGCATAATCTCAAATCATCTGGCATACAGAATATGTAGAAATCATTCAGTTTACACCAAAGCCTCATTCTAAACCCCAGTCTGCAATTAAATAAAATGTACAATTCCTCTATTAGAAATCTCTGTGGTAATCAAACCTTTCTGCCAGTTTTTTTTTTCAGTTGTTACACACTGTAAAAAAAGCACATGAGAAGTAAAAGGTTAGCCAGTAGTTGACAGAAAATGAAGCATTTGTTTTGCCATATGATGAAGGCAGCACAATTATATGGCTTTACCATGTAAAGAAGTCTTCAGCCTGCCAGGATGATGCAACTACAGACATCATAGTGGAGTTTCTCCCATCAGAAGTTGTCATATCATCTGCAGTGATACCATTAAAGTTTCCACAGGCACCACACACCTGGTCTGTCAGGACTGTGCTTACGGATAACACGACCTCTCCAGTGCCAGAGTAAGTCAGTCTCATGATAGATACCTTCTCAATGACCACAGCCTCATTTATGTATGAGACTAACACCCCCTCTTTAGGCATAAAGGGATACGAGACCTTCTTTCCATTCACCTGTTGAGAGAATGAGAGAAATGTGTTCTCAACATTTTCTTTGTGTCAAATCAAACATTTTAAGACTGTAGCTGATGTATAGAAAAAAACACTATAGTATCAAACATTTTTTTCCACTGACCCAGCTGTGCCTGTGATTGTTGACCATAATGATCATGTCCTGGAAGAAGATGACCATTGTCACATGACCAGAATCATTCCTGGCACATGCACGTACATCTAACACCACACGGAACCAGCCAGGAGACTCTTGATTGCACAAGAAAGCCATTTGATAGGCTCCCGGCCGCTCCACTGCCCCCTTTACACCATCAAAGGACCGCAACTGGTCATTGGCATCAAATACACAGTGGCCTTGATCAGTGTAACAATCTCGTTGGCCATCCCGAAATTCACAGATCTCTCCTCTGGAACAGGTTTTGTTCACACACTCCAGCAGCCCAGTGGCACGACACACACACTTCCTGTCGCAGGTGTCAGTTACTAAGACTTCGCCGACCTAAGTGGAAAGAGTGGAAAAAAGACTGCACTCTTGCAATGCAAACTGTAGAAGATTCTAATGGCTCTAATCATAATTTTAGAACAATCTGAGGAAAAGCAGCTCTGAAAAGTAGATGAGATGCTCCTAATACTTAATGTATGAGAAGCATTAAATCTCACCTTTAAGTATTTGCCATTATGGACACATCCACAGTCTCCCACAGGCACACACGTGTTACCATCTGAGAGCAAACCTTCATCACACTGACAGCCTTCCATGCAAATATCTGGGCAGTTGTTAACGGAGCCACTAAGGCTGGCACAGGTGTTGGCACAGTTATTAGAGCACTGTGCATAATGACTGTTGGCTGGACAGTTTGCCGCTTAAAAAAAAAAGAAATGCAAAAAACAAAACAAAGTAATGTGTATAAGGTAATTTACATTAAAAAATATTAGGAAAAAATACACACTATATATATACTACTATTCAAAAGTTTGGGGTCTTTTTTGTGTTATGGATAGTCTCTGCGCACCATCTGAATTTATTTGATTAAAAATACATTAAAAAAGTAATATTGTGAAATATTTCCCAATGAGAATAACTTTGCTATTTTTATATTTTCCCTTTAATTCTTTATTTAGTCATTTTTATATTTATATTTTATATTTATATTAATTTATCTTTATTAATTATTTATTTGATATTCGAAAATTGATGAATAATTTAAAAATTATTCACCAAATATGTATTAAAATGATCAAAAGTTAAAGTTAAGACATTTATAATGTTTATAAAAAACAAATTTCAAATGAGTGCTGTTTAATGCACTTTCTATTAAATCAATTTTTTTTAAATATATAGTTTCCACAAAAATATTAAACAGCAAAAACTGATTTAAACATTGATAATATATTTTTCTTGCGCATCAAATCAGCATTTTAAAATGATTTCTGAATGATGATGTGACACGGTCGTAGGCTGCTGATATTCAGCATTGCAGCATGGGAATAAATTACATTTAAAAATATATTAAAATAGGTAATAGAAAGTAATACCATTTCACAATATTACTGTCTACTGGATTTTTCAAAATCATTTAAAACTCTAAAATTTATTCCAAACTTTTGTGCGCCAGTGTATATATATATATGAAACAAAATTATTATGATACATAACTTAAAGGCAATGATAAAGCGAAGAACAGGTTAAGATTTACAAACTTACGGCAGAATGAACTATTTCTCCATGGCATGATTTGTATCCCGGCTTTCTGGCAGATGATGGCATAAGCCTGAAGATTTTCACACAGCATCGCTCTGTCTCCATCCATAACACACATGTCAAATACACAGTTAACCACATGTTGCTCAGGATTCACCTGATCATGACAGGCATTGAAGGGACCAGCGGCAGCTGCCACAATGCCACAGGCATCACCTCTGCGGTATCTCTCAGCTTTGGTTTGATCGCACTGCTGCGGGGAACTTTCATCTCCACACTGAACACCAGTTGCTGGCAATGCCCATGCCTGTCCGAATGCACTGACATTGGCGCTTTGTGTGCCATTGGGCAACAAGAAGTCATCTGTTTTCTTGCCATTGTAGTTTCCACACAGGCCACACATGCGGCCTTGATAGTTGGAGGGTACATGGACTTCCACGTGGTAATAGGTGTCATACAGAACTCTCAAGCCAAAGTCGGTTTGCACTTTGACACTGTATCCAACCTGGTTAATGGTGACTTGAGTGCCAAAAGATGAAGGGAGGGTGACAAATTCATTATTCACCTGTTAAAGAACCAACAGCAAATATGATTTCAGAATAATTTTTTCTTTCATTACAATTTAAAAAAGTGCAAACCAGCAGTACATAGAGAACCATCTTTATACTTTATTTTTATTTCTCTATTTTTCAATTAATACATACTGGCTATTTGTTTTACAGCCCGTACTTCATTGTACCCAAGAAGAGTGGAGGGCTCAGACCAATCCTGGATTTGAGGACTCTGAACCGAGCCCTTCACAAGCTTCCGTTAACCCTCAAGCACATATTAACATGTGTCAGAGATCAGGATTGGTTTGTGGCAATAGACCTGAAGGATGCGTACTTTCACGTCTCAATCCTACCAAGGCACAGGCCGTTTCTTCAGCTTGCCTTCGAAGGATGGGCATATCAGTACAAAGTTCTTCCCTTCGGACTGTCCCTGTCTCCTCACGTCTTTACGAAGATCGCGGAGGCTGCCCTTGCCCCTCTCAGGGAAGTGGGCATTTTAATTCTCAATTTCCTTGATGACTGGCTAATCCTAGCTCACTCGCGAGAATTGGTTTGCGCACACAGGTACATGTTCCTTGACCACCTAGCCCGATTGAGATTTCGGTTCAACTGGGAAAAGAGCAAACTCTCCCCTGTGCAGAGTATCTTTTTTCTCGGTGTAGAACTGGACTCGGTTACGATGACTGCACGCCTCTCTCAGGATCGTGCTCAGTCAGTGCTGAAATGCTTGAGGGCTCTCAAGCAGAGAACAGCGGTCCCTCTCAAAAACTGCGCTTGGCTGCATTGGCATATCAATTGCCTGGAGTTGTTGACAGTGCTTTTGGCTTTGAGGAGGTTTTGACACTTGATCCAAGGCAAGCATGTGCTGGTCCGGACGGACAACACAGCGACGGTTGCATGCATCAACCATCAGGGTGGTATTCGCTCCCATCGCATGTCACAACTCGCCCGCCATCTCTTACTTTGGAGCCAGCACAGACTCAGGTCTCTGCATACCACTCATATCCCGGGCAACCTCAATCGTGTAGTGGATCTCCTCTTGTGACAGGTCTTGCTCAGGGGAGGCTTCACCCCCAAATGGTTCAGCAGATTTGGAGTCGGTTCGACCAGGCACAGGTGGACCTGTTTGCTTCGTCGGAATCGACCCATTGTCAGTTGTGGTACTCCCTGACCGAGGCTCCCCTCGGCAAGGATGCACTGGCTCACAGCTGGACCAGGGGCCTACTCAAGTATGCATTTGCCCCAGTGAGCCTCATTGCACAGACACTGTGCAAAGTCAGAGAAGACGGAGAACAGCTCCTGCCTGTTGCCCCTTATTGGCCCGACAGGACTTGGTTCTCGGAGCTCATGCTCATGGCATCAGTTCCTCCCTGGCAAATTCCCCTGAGGAAGGACTGCCTTCTGAACAGCTCTTTATCTGCTTTGGAGGGCAGCAGAAGGGGAATGTTATCTCCAGACAAAGGATCTCCCTCTGGATTGTGGATGCGATCCTAATGGCCTATCAGGCCAGAGACTTACCTTTCCCACTGGGAGTGAGGGCTCACTCTACCAGGGGCATGGCTGCATCAGCAGCTCTGGCGAATGTGGCCTCTCTAGCAGATATCTGTAGAGCTGCAGGTTGGGCTACACCTAATACATTTTCTAGATTTTATAATCTACGAATGAAACCAGCTTCTTCTAGAGTTCTGAACGTCAGTTCTTTGACTCAGGAGACTGGCAGGGTGTAGATATTGCTACCAGCGCTACTCCCTCCAGGGTAATTATGCACTTATTCAGTCCAGCTCAGGTTCCTTTCATGAACTCTGGACTACCCTTCCATCACATAAGCACTTTTTCTTAGCGAAGTTCGACGGAGGAACTTGCTATTAGGACTCATTATGAGGTAGGTTCCCTCGAGTGAACTCTTGTATTGGGTTAGTGCTCCACATGTAGTGGCTCTTCTTGAGGCCCCATGCGTGTATTCTCCACTGTATTGCCCCTGAGGCTCAGTGTTCCCCTAGACAGACATTCTGTCGATAGGTTCTGGGTCTTGGTAGATCTCCCCTTACGCGGAGCCCACCCCAGTACCTTCCCTATGTGGTACTTCCTCTGTAAGTCCATAGGTGGATCTTCACATATTACCTCCCCATTGGGTAGGATGTGATCTCCGTAGTGCCTTTCTCCCTAAGGGGAATAGTCACTGTCCCAACGTTACTACCGAGACTTTTCAGCTGTTATATTATGGTGAGTATTACTATGGGAAAAGGCTCCGGCTGAGGGGAGCTCTGCCTCTATGGCAACTCTCCCGGATGTTGTAGGGTGAGGTCTTAAGTCTTGGGCATTGGAAGGTTACGAGGAGGAGAGGTGCATATGGTTGTGACACGTTGGCTTGTCAACATCTGTGTCCCCGTGGACGTGTGACGCAGTTCGACAGTTGTGGCGTTTAGTATAGGGACCCCTAGTGTCGTACACTCAACACAACGTCGGAGTGAATGACAGAAAGGGAACGTCTCGGTTCCGTATGTAACCCGCATCCCCTAGGGATAGAGACTGTTGTGTCCTTCATGCCAGAAAAAAAAAAAAAAAAAAGAAAAAAAAAAAAAAAAAAAAAAAAAAAAAAAAAAAAAAAAAAAAAAAAAAAAAAAAAAAAAAAAAAAAAAAAAAAAAAAAAAAAAAAAAAAAAAAAAAAAAAAAAAAAAAAAAAAAAAAAAAAAAAAAAAAAAAAAGAAAAAAAAAAAAAAAAAAAAAAAAAAAAAAAAAAAAAAAAAAAAAAAAAAAAAAAAAAAAAAAAAAAAAAAAAAAAAAAAAAAAAAAAAAAAAAAAAAAAAAAAAAAAAAAAAAAAAAAAAAAAAAAAAAAAAAAAAAAAAAAAAAAAAAAAAAAAAAAAAAAAAAAAAAAAAAAAAAAAAAAAAAAAAAAAAAAAAAAAAAAAAAAAAAAAAAAAAAAAAAAAAAAAAAAAAAAAAAAAAAAAAAAAAAAAAAAAAAAAAAAAAAAAAGAAAAAAAAAAAAAAAAAAAAAAAAAAAAAAAAAAAAAAAAAAAAAAAAAAAAAAAAAAAAAAAAAAAAAAAAAAAAAAAATAAAAAAAAAAAAAAAAAAAAACAACTCGAATTGCCTCCGAGTGGGTTGGATGCTCTCGCTCCTCGAACAAGGGGGGGGGGGGGGGGGGGTGGCAGGCCAATGCTGCCTATTTACCCGGATGTCCCTGGCTGGCCACTCAATTCTGCACCCATTCATTGGGCCTTTTCTCAAGAGTCGAGGTGTTTGGGCTCCCAAGGCGCCCCTATGCGTACACTCGACACAATGTCTCCATTCCCTCCATCAGGGAATGAGGGTTACCATACATAACCGAGACATTTTTTCTACGCTATATAAGAAACATTTCTTATATTATCAATGTTGAAAACAGTTTAAACAGTTTAATATTTTTGTGTAAACTGTAATACATTTTTTTTTCAGGAATAACATTTATCTGAAATGGAAACCTTTCATAACAACATTATACTTTACTGTAAATTTTTTTTCAATTTCAATGCATTCTTGCTAAATAAAAACATTAATTTCTTAAAAAAAAAAAAAGGCGAAACTAGATGAAGACTTACGATGACTCTCGAGCGTTCACCTCGTCTGATGCTAATTGTCAGGTTGTACACGGTCACAGTCAAATTCTTGATGACAGAAACCCTTGTGTTTCTAACCTGCTCATTCTGTGTGTCCACAGAAAAATTCACCAACCGTCCTCCAGCTCGATCACATACCTTAGCGAGTGTATAAACACATGCGCCTTGAAAGTCAAACCTCCTGCCATCAAAAGAAGTGTAGTGAGGGTCACCAGTGGCCACACATCTTCCAAGACTGACAGGGTGGCATCCTAAAACTCCATCTACCACTCTGCAAGCTTCCCCTGGACTACAACTTGATGTCTGGCAGGAAACGGTTCCATTTTCTCCACACATGCAGTGCTCCATGCACTGCTTATGGACGTAAAACATCTGGTGTTTGTTGTAATAGTGTCCTCGATAGAAGCAGCCACATTCTGCTTGTGGCACACAGGTTTGGCCGCTCAGGATGTAACCCTGATCACACTGGCAGGCCTCAGCACAGGGTCTGCTGCAGTTGTGCGCAGAGATGTTGACACAGGTCTCTGTACAGCCTGGAGCACAGGGATTGTAGTGGCTGTTTGGCGGGCAGGATGGAGCTGTAATAGACAGATCGGAGAGAGTGTAAAATAAAATGAATTTGACTTGACTAAATTTAATAAATTAGCATTTAATTTGAGTGAATAACATTTTAGTTAACAAATAAATGCAATATTAAACCAAGGTTTATTTTTGTATTTAATAAGATAATATATAAATTAAAGAGGCAAAGAGAGAGGGAGATGGGATCAGGAAAGGACCACGAGCCAGGACTCGAACTTTGGACACCTAAAGTGCAATGGCACTATATGTCGGCGAGCTGCCCACATGGCTCTTGGCACCGACATTAATTTAACATTTGACAAAAAACAATTTTTTTACAAGCAGTAATTTACAAGAGTAACACTGATTTGAGCTCAGTTTTTGAAATTTTTAATTTACTTTTATCAAGCTCACATATTAAGTTTCATAATCTTAAAAAAAAATCAGTTAGTTACTTACGGCAGAAAGTGGCATTTCTCCACGGGTGAACCGTGATATTTTGACTCTGACATGTGGATGCGTAGGCTGCCACTGCGTCGCACAACACAACCTGATGCCCTTGGAAGTGACACGTGTCGAATATGCAATCCTCTAGGTAAGATCCAGGATCGATCTGCTTATGACATTCTCTGAAAGGCCCTGTTCGGTTTGTGATGATCTCACAATAGCGCTGGGCGTTCTCTCTCTGGGTCGCATTGCAGGTTGAGCATCCAGCACCAAGGCAACCAACTGAGGAACAGCCAGGTGCTGCAGCAACCTGCCAGCTCTGTCCCAGACTACTGGCATTGGGTGCCATCATACCATTGTGCATTGTAAAGTCATCCTGAACAACACCGTTGAAGTTTCCACAAAGTCCGCATACCGCACCACTGTAATTGCTAGGCAAAGTGACGCTCACCACATTGGACCAGTCAAAGGTCACCTGGAGACCAAAGCTTGTCTTCACCAAAGCAAAGTTGCCGCTGCGTAAAACTATAAATACATCTTGAATCCAAAAGGGAAGTTCTGCTAGCTGGCCACCAAACTAAAGAGAAATGAATAGTAACACATTTGGTTACTATTACAAAGTGCTCATTTAGTTGAAACTGTTTAAATCGTGTGTAGACCTGGGAATCACAAGGAATTGAACAATTTCGGTTCCAATTCTAATTCAGACTGCGATACTTTAAAAGTTCCATTAATCCATTATTCTTTTTGGAATAATTTAATATTATGGAATAAGCTGAATCATGGTATTCCCTGTTAAAATACTCCAGGGTGCCAGGGTGTAAATTATTATTTATTTTTGGCATTTTTGCCTTTATTGCCTTGTTGCCTTATTCTGATAACCGGACGATCAGAATACCAAAAGTGAAGTCGGGGAGAGAGGAGAGAGATAGGGGCAGGAAAGGTCCTCAAGTCGGGATTCCCATAGCGCAACAGTGCTGCATGTTGATGCGCTGCCCACAAGGCTAACGGCACCGACCAGGGTATGAATTCTTAATGGAACCAAACATCATTGAGTTTTTTATAAAGATATATTTCTTCAAATAGAACTGAATCTGAACAAGAATGGTCCTCAACCCTATTAGTGTATATTGTGTGACTGTACTCACCAGTAATCGATTCGGATGTTCTCTGGTCAATGTGATGGTGAATCCATTCACAGTTACATTGACAGTGTGAGTGAAGCTCACTGCATTGCTCAAACGATGATCATTCTTAACTGTCACATTAAAAGGTACAAGACTCGTATTGTCAATGCACAGGGCTGCTAACTGATACACACACGTGCCCTGGAAGTCAAAATGGAATCCGTCGAATGTGCGGTAATGTGGGTCTACTGAGCCTGTGCATATGGCGGGGCGACTCACTGGCTGGCAGCTGCGACTTCCATTAACAATTGTGCAGCTCTCACGGACAGCACAGGAAGAATTACGACACACCACAGCACTTAAGTTACGATCACACACACAAAGCTGATGACACTGCTCATCGGCCCAGAAAGTTTGGCCTTGTTGGTAGTAGGCACCTTCGTAGAAGCAGCCACATTGATTGGTGGGCACACAAGCGCCAGCGCTGAGGACAAATCCACTGTCACACTCACAGGCTTCCACACAGGTATCACTGCACTTCGGCGGCTGATTTGGGTATGGACATGTTGCTGGACACGGAGACGCACAGGCCTCATAATGACTGTTGGGGGGGCAACTCATAGCTGTTGAAGAACAAGAAGACAAGAGGTCCGGGGTTAAAGTTAAGCATACAAACATGTGCTCTATGAGAGTTTAAGCAAACTTACAGCAATTAAATCTTTCTCTCCAATTTGTAATGATGACACCCTCTTGACGACACTGATGGATGTATGTCTCCAGAACCTGACAGAGAAGTTTTCGGTCTCCGTTATTGAAGCACAGATCGTACACGCAGCTTTGCTGGAACGCCTGTGGGTTCACTTTAGCATGACATGCACTAAACACATTCTGGCCTATAGATGTCAGGACACCACAGAAAGCGTCTGTTTCGTAGAGGGCATGTTGGTCAGGAGGGCAAACAGGGCAGTCGGTCTCACAGCCATCATGACACACTGATGTGACACTGTCTTCTGCTCTCCAGCTCTTTGCCCACTGGTACAGACTTGGCAGAAGGTTTCCAGCAGGGTCTCTCAGCTCATCTCCACCATTACTGTTGAAATTTCCACACAGGCCACACACAACTCCATAGTAACTACTGGGCAGATGCAGATCAACCCTCCAGCCCCAGATGAAAGAGACGTGCAGACCAAAGTCAGTTTCCAGCAGAGCAGCATAGCCACTCTGTCTCACCTTCACACGGCCGTCATGATGATCAAAAGGAAGATAAAACCACAAACCATCCACCTGACAGAAGAAACACAGAATGATAGTGCTTTTTAATGTAAATACATTTTGGTAACACTTTACTTTAGGGTCTAATTTTATATTCATTGTTACTAATGTTTTTATTATTGTGGGGAAAATATTCTAATATCTCTCATGAACTGAGAAACCAAAATTCCAATTATATTTTGACATATATAAGGTCATTGTACTATAAAAACCTCCTGTAAGTTTCAGAGCTCAGAACTTTCCTGTTAGTCTAAAAACAGATTGACGCCTAACGGTATGATCCTTGCAAGACCACCCATCGCGCGCCACTAAAAACGAAAGGCTGTGGGAATGTACCACTCTATGATGTAATAGTGTGGCTAAACACCACCTCCGCAGAAGATGATCAATGCTTGCTACTACATCACTGCCTGTTTAGCTCCGCCCACCGATTCACACACGTAGTGTAAATAACGAAAGAGGCAAACGCATGTCTACTCAGAAACCAAACGATAAAGATGGCTCCAAATACAACAAGATGCTGTGCAGTGCCAAGTTGTGTAAAAACAATCTTTGCATTGCATTACTGCGGATTCGTTTACAAACAAGGCACAATTTGACGCAGGGTTTTCAGAAAGATTGAAACTAAAAGACGATGCTAATGGATCGACAGTAATGTCACACCACACAAGTGTGAGTAACGGTTTTCATTATTGCCTTGTATCTGTTCTTACAGATATGTACCAAGTACTCATGCGTTTTTGACCTAAATCACAGCAGCGTCCATCTACGAAGGATGTAGGCGCTGTAAAAAACATACAAAGCTATATTAGGACAATTATTGACTGCCATGCATGGACGTTTCACTTTCCGCTGTTTAAATCCACATGCCTTCAACAGAAGCGTTTCTGAGAGGCGGGGTTTAAATAAGGACAGAAAATAGCCTATTACTGTTTTTTGATGTAAAAAATCTTGATAACATTATAAGAGGACCTCAGAGAACAGGACAAAATAATAAAAAAGGCAGTTCATGTAGTAAATATTTAAGTCATACTGTAAATGTGTTAAACAGCATAGTTAAAAAGCACTCAGAAAAGCAAATAAAAACACTGGAATGAAACAAAAATATTCTTACTTTTAAAATATGCACAAGAACTTGAATGAATTAGAACTCGAATGAATTAAAAATCATACTGTGACAGTGAAGATGGCCCTGAGTGAGTCTACTGGTAAAAACATGTAGTGACTCATTACCATGATCTGTCCTGTATGGTGTTTCACCATAGTAAAAGTGCTGCCATATACAGTAACTTCCACCTCCCGCACATAAGACACATCAGGGTTGCCACGGTTTTCATTGCTCTGGGTTACAGAGAAGGGCTCCAGACCGTACAGATTCCCACAGGTCCTAGACAAGATGTATTTACAGGTGCCCTGGAAGTCATACTCGTAGCCATCAAATGTGTGGTAGTGCGGATCACCCCATGCCCAGCATGTCTTGTTGTATAGGGGCAAACACACGGCATTGCCATGTTCAGAGCGGCATGTCTCTTTCTCTGGACAATGGTGGTAATAACATGGATCTGTAGACAGACGCAACGAGAAGAAACAAAAAAATCTGCCATGTAATAAAAAAATTACAGATGTTGTTCCATTTGTTGCAATATTCCTGTTTTTTGTATAACTCAACCTGGGTAAAAGCAGCCCCACATTCCCTCTCTAAGTAAACACTGTGTGCCGTTAGGACAGTTGGCTTTTTCACAAGTAAGTCCTTTTCCTGGATCACACAGACACTTCTGCTCACACTGGTCCAGGTAAACCTCCTCTCCAGCCTGAAAACACAAACTTATTCACAAACAAGACAAGAAAAGGAAAGAATGCCAGCAAGACATTTTTAGCTAATATGTGCACAACATCACCACAATACACTCAAAGCTTCACCTTATATGTGCGTCCCTGCTGATAGCAGCCACACCGCTGGTGTTCAACGCACTGCTGACCATCAAACAGATAACCACTGTCACAAGCGCAGCCCTCTGTGCAGGTTTTAGGACACTGGACTATCGTAGTTAAACCAGGACAGGCAGCAGAGCACACGGCTGCGCACAGCTCATAATGACTGTGAGCTGGACACGACATTGCTGGAATACAGTGACAAAGACAAAAATTACAATGATTGGAGGAGAAAACGTATAATAAAACAGAATCTCTCTCCACACTGTTGTTGCATTGATATCTTATATTTAAATCTTTTGATATAGTTTAGCAATAGCACACAAGCAGGAGTGATAATCTGCATGATTGCAAGTGGGATATTGATTTTATACAATAGTTCAGTAAACAAGTTTACATTTTATACACAAAATTGTCAATAGTGTCTGTTTTGCTTAATTAAAATAGTACCAAAGATATAAGCTTAAATATGATTTATAATAAATATTTATTAACAAAAGTAAATAAAAAGCTGCGACAAGAAATTCTGAAATATTGTTTTTATATGAGTCTTTATATTGGAATATATGTTACCTAGGAATAGTTTAGATATTTTTGATATAAATACTGATAATAAAAAGTTGAAAAATATGTTCAAGTATATGTTAACAGTCATTCGCAAGATTGTCTTGACCTGCGTATCTAGCCGGAGATTTTTTGACTGTTTAATTACAGTTTTAATTTTAATGTATTTGATCAAAAATACAGTAAAAACTGTAATATGGAAGACTTATTTCAATGTAAATAGCCATCTAATAACTAATGTTTATTATTTTTATAAATTTTTAAAATGCAATTTATTCCTCTGATGGCAAAGCTTAATTTTCAGCATCATTACTCCAGTCTTCAGTGTCAAATGATCCATCAGAAATCATTCTAATATGCTGATTTGCTGCTCAAGAAACATTTGTTTTCATTACCAACATTGCTGTATATAGTTGCTTAATAGTTTTGTGGAAACAAGGATTTTTTTCAGGATTGTTTGATGAATAGAAGGTTTAAACGAACAGCATTTTTGAATATAATTTCTTGTAACAATATAAATGTCTTTACTCTCACTTTTGTTCAGTTTAATGGATCGTTGCTGAATAAAATTAATTCTTACCAATTCCAAATTTTTTAACAGTAGTGCATTTCAGTCAATTATATCGTTTCAAATAGATTTTGGTAATTTTTTTAAGCTGTATGGGATACAGCTTTGTTTTGCTGTGATATTTATTTAATATAAAATAAGGAAGCATAAAAATTAAGAAAAAAACTTCTCCAGAAGAACAAACTTACGGCAGAAAGAGTCTGTCCTCCATCTTTGAATTACGACTCCGGCTGCTCGACAACTAAAAGCATATCTTTCCACACTAGCGCAAACCACGCTGTTGTTGCCGTCAGATGCACATGTATCAAAGACACAGTCGTTCAGATAAGCTGAAGGGTTCAGCACAGCATGACAGGTGGCAAACGGTCCATTAGGGTCAACCAGAACTCCGCAGTAGGGAGGCTTCTCAAAGATGGCTTTCAGTTGAGGATCACAGTCCAGACACATGTCGCCTTCACATCCGTCCTCACACACGGCTCCAGGGACGTCCACTTTCCAGGTTCTCCCGAACATATTCACGTCCTGTGTAACATTGCCGTCTGGGAGGCTGAAGTCATTTGAAGGGACTCCGTCAAAGTTGCCACAGAGTCCGCAGGTCTTGTTGTGGTAGTTGCCAGGGATGGTAACAGCGACGTAGTAAAACAGGCCATAGGACACACGGAGACCAAAGCTGGTCTCGATGATTATATAACTACCATCTTTATAGGCCTGGACCAAGGAACCATTTAAACTGTTTGAACTGTATGGGAGATTAGCCAGAACCCCATTAACCTGTGGGAATGGTGTCATATTAGATACTTACAGTTAGTTTAAATTGCTAAAGGAGCTCAAAATCACATTATGAGAGTTTCACTGAAGAACAAATGCAGACAAACCAGCACTTACCAAGATCTGGGGCTTGTTTTGTCTTAAGATGATGGTGTTGCCGTAGACCGTTAAGGCCACTTGCTTGGTAACATAGACTTTGTGATGTTTATTGGGCCACCATCTCTCATTCTCCACCTGGATGGAGAAAGGGGTCAGGTTGGTTTGTTCCAGGCCACAGGATTGGGACAGAATGTAGGTACAGCTTCCCTGGAAATCAAAGCGCAACCCATCCAAGGACACATAGTGTGGGTCTCCAGAAGCTTCACAAATAGCCTGCAGAATTGGTCGGCATCTGCGAACGCCGTCCACCAACTTGCAGCTCTCATAAGGGCCACAAGACGACTTATTACAGACCACCTGTGGAAAGAAAAGCATTGTATTAATGTTTTGTATGAGGAAAGATTTGTAGTGTGGTTTTAAAGAAAGAATCTAAAAATGCAAATGCAGCAGGTTCTGCTACAGGCAAAACAGCTCATGTCACGTAGCTCTAAAGAGACAACAACTAACAAGAAATTATGAAAAGAAAAACTGTTGAAAAAAGTGCCATGCTAAATGTCTTATTAAGGACTGGTGCATATTTTGTATGCATACACTTGATTGTTTTATACTTTAAATCTGTGTTAATAAAAAGGATTGATATAAAATGTGATTGTCATGTATCACATTAAAAAAAACGTATAACTTGACAAAAAGTGTAAAAATCTTTTACTTTAGTATTTAGAATATACAAAAATTCCAGCTATGAAAATAGCCTTTGCAAGACAAAAGAGCTGGCCATTTTATTACAAAAACGTAACTTCTATAACCATCATTTCCACTACAGAATGAAATTAACCAATAAACAATTTGAGAAAAATGTATTTCATTTAAAAAAAAAAACTCCACAGAGTTACATTATATTTACACCACTGGACAATATTAGCAGAAAAATAAAGCTATTAAAGAAAACCCCATGTACTGTATGTCACTGGTCCAAGTTGCTCTGATTATTTACAATTTAGGTTTGATTAATCTTAATTCCAAACTCTTTATAAACTGGAGAGGGAGACTGAAGTCTTATTATTTCAAAAGATCAATGAAAAATGTATTTTTCATGTATTTTATATTGCTTTAAAAGTGCAGTATGTAATATTGTGGTTGAAATGGGTACTGCATACTAGTGGTTGAAATGGTCCGGCATTCTTAACTTCAAGTCTTGATCTACTTGAGCTTTGCATGTTGCCCTATTGGAGACACCAACAGAGATGAGGACAACTGACAATGGAAGGCAACACGTTGTTGAGTTGATTTATTCACGTTTTAATATGCCCAAGGTCATAGAGCTTTTTAGATGGATGCTGAGGCTTTTAGGTCGGGTAGAATCTGCGATCTCTGGACCCAGCTGGATTGCAGGCTTTGATGGCTGCAATACGCTGAGTCTTACACCAACTGGCAAAACGAGGGGTTGAAATATTATTGGGTAAATTGGCAGTGGGCGGAATCACACTGACCAAAACAAAAAACAGACACCTACCATACTTTCCAAATGAATACTTTCTGTAGTATGTGAACTTAGCGTGGTTTCTAAATATCTGCAGGTATATTATGGTATTTTGTGCTTTAGTATAGTCAAAAAAAAAAAATAAAAAAACCATACCAACACCTTTAATGTAATAGGCACTGCATAACCATATAAAAAATGAAATTCAGTCACTAATGCCAAAACAGTAGTATATCCTCACTGTCATCATACCTGGCCGTCCGGTAAACATGTGCACACCTCCTCACAGTTATTGCCAGGATAGAACTGTTGGTAAAGCAAGTAGTAGTGATTTCCATAGAGACACCCACACTGAGAGAGGGGAACGCAGTGTTCCCCACTCCTGATGTAGCCTGGGTCACACACACAGCCCTCCATACAGGGGCTACGACAGCCAGCGGGATGAGCCAAACTGTGACAGGTGACTTCACAACTAGAACCGCAGAGCTCATAGTGGCTGTGGACAGGACACTGAACACCTGACAAAACAAAGACATGTGATGGGTTAGTTTGAGGTTATAGATAATAATAAATAATAAAAGTATAATAATAGAATAATATTCAATTAAATGGATAGTCACGCCAAATGAAATCTTTCTGACCCTGCAGAGCAGCACCGCAGCTTCCACTGCAAGACCCAGAGAGGTAGTAAGGACACTTGTTACAATTAGCCGTTAAATAAGTGTTTTTGTTTTCGTTGCACACAAAAAGGTTCTCAGACTTATAAAATTACGGTTGAACCACTGATGTCACATGGGCTATTTTAACGATGTCTTTACTACCTTTCTGGGCCTTGAAACATGTCACGTCAGTTGTGTTGCTGTCTATGCAGGGACAGAAAGCTATCAGATTTCATCAAAAATATCTTCATTTGTGTTCTGAAGATGAACGAAGGTCTTACGGGTTTGGAACAACATGAGGGTGAGTAATTAATGACAGAATTTTAATTTTTTGAGTGAACTGTCGCTTTAATTTGTTAAATAATAGTAGAAATGCCACTCTGACTATGAATTCTTGTTCTTATTTATGGGAAAGATCAGGGTTTTTCAAACTGACGTTCAGGGACCCCAAAAAGTCCACAAGGTGGTGCAGAAAAGTTCAATACAATAACAAATGTGTAAGTAGTATATTCTCACTGATGTAAGTAGTATATAGTCACTGTCAAAAATAAAGAAATTAGGGAAAAAACCTGCTTTTACTTTATTTTGATGGTCCCTTTAACACATTCTGTTGACTATAAGTAATATTGCAGCTATTACCTCTCATTAGAGTGTTAGTAGAGTATTAGTAAACTGGTAGGCTTAGGGTTAGATTAAGTTGACATGTATTTAGTCAGTAGAATGTCTGTTGGGACACCATCACAACAAAGAGTTAGCAGATATTAAGCAGCCATCAAATAATAATAGAGTTAGTTGACATGTAGGTGCAAAGTTACTTATAGTCAACAGAGCGCTCAAAAAGGGACCATCAAAATAAAGTGTTACCAAAAACCTTCTAACAAATATGTAGAAGTGACAAAAAAAATAGTAATAATAAAACCATGCACATAAAAAAATCATAAGGATATACTTAAATATTATACACATTTTTACAGTATAAACTGGACTTCATTTAGGAAAAAATATAGGTGCCTTTATGTTTTCAGAAATAAGAGACTTGCAGGAAGATCCTCATATTTGGGAGTCCGTGGTATCAAAAAGTAAAAAAAAAACCTGGGCTAGATTACATGTCAAGTTTGATTTTGAACTCAATACCCTTATGCTGAATGTACTAACACACTCTTCTATCCTTAGCATCTTTGTTTTTGTGCTCTGCTTTATATTTCTTAAGGCCTTTATTGACATGAATGGAACTGGAACTGCAGTGTCTTCACTAGAAAGTCTATCACTATACCTACAAAATCTCTTGTGTATGAACACAATATTACCATGTATACGGTTTCTCAAAAAGGTCTAGATACAATGACCCCGGGTTTCTCTCACCACAGAATTCTGCAGTTCTCCAGGGGCTGATGGTCCTTCCTATCGCCTGACAGGCAGATACATATGCTGTTATTGCCTGGCATAGTATATCTCTCCTTCCGTTATACAAACAGACGTCGTAAACACAATCCTCAAAAAATGGAGCAGGGTTTAGCACAGTTTGACAGTCCCTGAAAGGCCCCTGTGGGTCACGCAGGAGTCCACAGAAATCAGACGTCTCATAAAGACTCCTTCTGGTCAGGTCGCAATCCTGACAACTGTCTGTGCAGCCATGCACACAGTCTGGAATCTCGGCTACACTCCAGCTGGCACCAAACTCTATCGATCCTGAAGCAGGTAATGCTGTTCCTCTGACTGTCAGATCATCTTCTGGATTTCCATTGTAGTTCCCACAGAGGCCACAGATGGCACCCATGTAGGTGCTGGGAACAGTGACGGTTGCAAAGCTGTTCCAATCAAACGTGACTCTGAGACCAAAAGAGGTTTGAACGACAGCAGACCAGCCACTTCTGAAAACAGAAATCTGACCTTCAATAAGATGAAGAGGAAGGTTCAACAGCTCACCACTGACCTAAAAAAGAAAGCCAACTTTGCTTTTTTACAATTTCTTATTGAATGACTTACCAACATCACCAAGCTTGCCAAAGGTTTAAAACATGCAACTTACGGTAACAGCACCGCTGTATTCTCTATCGATAACAATGGTGATATTATACACTCTGATCTCCAGTAATTTAGTGAACAACACCACTCTGCTTCCCCGAAACTCATTTTGCACCAGCACATCAAACGGCACCAATCCAGGATCTGAGGCGCAAACTCCAACCAACTGATACACACAGTTGCCCTGAAGGGAGAATATAAGTAATAATACTATTATGTTCCACAAAAGCTATTTAACCAAAAACATAAAAGACTTTTATGCCTACACTCCTACTAAGGAAAGGTGTTAGTATGGTATACAGGTAGTATAGTACAGTATAGTATAGTATGCATTAATATTTTGAATATATACTATTAGCTTTTATTTGTATATTTTCAGTTTAAATTTAGCTTATACTTTAATCATTTTGGGTTACGCTTTTGGTGAATTTTTTATTAGTTTTATTTTAGCTTTAAACTAGTTTATTTAGTGTTAAATTATATTTCATTCTTTTTAGAAATACACCCTTCAATTCTTTTTAGTTTCAGTTAGTTGCAAAGCATTTTCTTTATTTAAAGTTTTGGTTATTAGATGTGTTTCGATCTAAAATTTATATTTTAGATTCAATTAACACGCTTTTTTAATAGCTTTACTTAACAATAGCAACATTTCCTTTTTTCTTGATTTTGGCTACTTTACAACCATTAAAAAACCATATCTCACCCCGATTTCCCAAGTTTGACACTCGCCTAAGGTTATTTTGTCTTTCCAGGACACTTTGATTATGCATTAAATACTCAGAAGAAAATAAATGGCTGATCTGTGGTTACATGTGGGTTTAAAAGAAACTAAGAAAAAATATTTATACCTATAGTATGGAAACCATGAAATGAAAGGCATAAAAATGGCCTATTTTCCACATTATTTACTATTTTATCCATGTGAAAAAATGGGGGAAAATTCCAATGATTTTTCATATTTTCTGATTTTTTCCCTCCATTTTTGATTGTTATGTACAGCATGAAACATGTAATGTAGAAAAAATTGCACAGTTCTCGAGTGCATCTAGTACCTGTAAGTCAAAATAATTCCCGTCAAAGGTGTAGTAGTGGGGGTCGCCCAGTGCCAGGCAGGTGCTTTGGGAGACAGGATAACAGTCCCTAATGCCATTCTCCACCTGGCAGTGCTCTCCTTCCCCACAGCCTTTGTCTTGGCATTCCAGACGTCCACCCTCCATGGAGCAATGACAAAGCCGCTGACAAGCATCATCTGCCCAGAAAGCCTCTCCAGCAGGAACGTAGTGTCCATTGTAGGAACAGCCACATTGGGTTGAAGGTACACATTCAGATCCACTCAGAACAAAACCAGGATCACAAGTGCATGTTTCGACACAGGGTAAAGTGCAGTTCACAGGAGACCCGAGGCCCATGCAGGTCAAAGGGCATGCGCCACCACAAAATTCATAATGGCTGTTCTCTGGGCATTTGTAAGCTGAATACACATACAAAGACATTAAGACATATTGCAAAACAATATCAAGTCAATATGCTTTGCAAATGCTATTACTCACAACAATTGGCTGATTCTCTCCAGTTGGTTAGCTGTATCCCAACACGTTGACATACACTTGCATAGACCTCTAAGACCTTACATAAGTAGTTTCTGTGCCCATCTGTCATACAGACATCATACATGCAGTTCTGAATGTAAATACTTGGGTCAATAACAGAATGACACTGACTGAATGGAGCCATCATTAGGAGTCCACAGTATTTTTCACCCAGCCATTGCCTCTGTGCTTCAGCATCACATCCATGTCCCCCACCATCATCTCTACAACCCTCATCCAATGTTAAATTGTGAGCTTTCCAACTCTGGCCAAACGTTGTCGCACTGGGAGCAAGGGTGTTCGAAGTCATGGTGAAATCATCATTGGGATCACCATTGAAGTTTCCACAGAGCCCACAGACTTTGTTCATGAAGGCAGAGGGCAGGGAGACCATGAGATAGTGGTTCCAGTCATATTGCACACTTAGCCCAAAAGAAAACAGGATGGTGATGAAGCTGCCGTACTGGAACATGGACACCCCAACATCATCAAGAACCACAGGAAGGCTCCACAAACTCTGGTCAATCTGCACAAATCAAAACATAATAATGCATATTAAATGGCAAAATAGCTTCTTACTAAATATTTTTTTATCTTAATTTAGTAAAAAAAATAATTTTTCAAATTCCCATTTCAAAAGCCGCTTTTATTTATTTAAAAGATTGAATAATAATACTTTATTACAACATTAAATTATAATAACAATACATTTATTTTTCTTGTTTTAAGCATAAACTTTCATTGATTTTTATCTATGCTAATCTACACTTTTTTTAATGGGTAAGAAATAAACTTTAAGTTATAGCTTCTGAGAACAACTCTTGGTCTGTTATGCGTTTCTGATTCTTGAGTAAACTGATCATTATAAAGATGTTTAGATATCTTTACTAAAAATAAGACAAAAATACTGATAATTTATTATAAGAAAGAGCTTAATATAAAGCTATTATCTTTTTATTATATTGTATTCCCACGTGAGATAATGCTTACAATATTGCAGCAGGTTTTGAATGAGGTTTCTAAAATGATTAGTATTAAAATGAACTAAATCCAAAGCAATTACTAATACTTTTTCTTTTTGGAAAAAAATAAAAAAAGGTTTACCCTGACTTTTCCAGGCTCAGAACTTTCAACGCTGATGGTGATATCCCCAATATTCACAGTTACACGTGCCACATAGGAGACACTAATGTCACCACGGTTTTCATTTTTAGCCAGGACCTCAAAAGCAGGAAGACTATCATATTGCTGGCAGTTCCTGGTGACAACATAAGTGCAAGTGCCCATGAAGTCAAAATAATGCTGGTCAAATGTGCTGTAGTGAGGGTCACCCATTGCCCAACAGATTCCAAATGGTTTCTTCACACAGATGGGTAAGGAATCCATCATCTGGCACTCCTCATCCTCACTACAGATGATGTTGAAGCAAGAGCGAGGTGCTGGCAATTCTATTACAAATGGAGAAGATATACATTACATTTAAGTAGCATAAACATAAATAGAGTCAATTAAGATATTACCAAAATCTGAACATTTAATTCTTCCACTGTTATTAAGACTAATGTCTTACTCATTTAAAAATGCATTATTGGATTATACTAGGGATTTTCTTATCTTCAAACTGGTTTTATCAACATAAATGTTTTAAAACAGAAGGAAGAATGTTTAATTGACAAACCTGGATCAATGCATGCAGCTGGTGCTCCGTACCCATTCACTTGCTGTAGTCCCACACTATAGACCCCAAAAGAAGCAATTGGATGGGTTAATTTGTGCCCACCTGCCCCAGGTTGGTAAACCAGCTCAGTCCAAGAGTACTCGCTGTTTTTGATGACCCTCCACTGAAGGTTTCCAAGTAAAGGCAAGCTATCAAAACGAATCCCTGCTTGTTCTTTGGTAGGAACAATCAGAAGGGCTCGGTTGTCAAAGCCAGCTATCCCATCAAGCGCGTACGAAGAACAAAACCGGTCGTTGGGCAGAAGATTCATAAGAAATGGGTCATATAGGACACCACGGGATGTTCGCACACCATTAAACAGAAAAAACACCTGGATTCCACTGTCAGCAACGATGTTGAGACCATTTGGAAACTGGATTTTGTGCTCTTGGATGAGCCCACGCTGAAGAACGCCAGTTAATGTAGTATGGCCAAATTGAAGGGTTATATTCGTTGTCTGTGACACTTGGATATAGATGCTGTCAAACTGGCTCTGAATGCTAAATGGAGCCACTAGGAAGTGAGTTCCCCAGCTTTGCACTGGCAGCAGTTGCTCATAAACGTGATTGCACTTAGAAAAGCGCCACGTGCACATGTGACCCGAGTACACGGCGACGGGAAGTTGTGAAGATATGCGTGTTCCCGTAAGATCTCCTTGGCTTTGAATTTGTGCATTTTCAAAAGGATCCATCACCACAACTAGTTTACTGCCGACACCGTACAAGCGCCCTTCGAACCGGACTGCCGCTCTAAGGAACACTTCCATTGAGTTCCGCTCTTTACCGTTGACAAGCACAAACTCCTTCAGCATGGATGGAGGGGAGTTGGTGGGGGTGAACACAAAATATTCAGTACCCCATTCGCTCATGGGGTAGACCAGGGACGTATCCGCTGTGAACTGCTTTGAGTTTAGCGAGGAAACCGTTATGTAATCAGATGCCTGAATGAAGACAGTTTTGCGGGACCTCCTAGTGCCAGACAGCTCAATTGTTTTGGGGAGGGTCACAGTGAAGCCCTGACCTGCAGTCAGTTGGACCTCCTGGTTAAAATTGAGACTGGGCACACTTACCTTCACCAGGCAATTAGAATTCAGAGAGGTAATGTAAAGCTGAAAGAGCGGCAGGTCAAAAGGAGATACATAATTCTGCATGAACGCGGTGGCAAACTCTTGTCCTGCAGATCGAGCCTGGCCACCATCTTTAAGAGGTCAAGAGAGAAAGACTGAGAGAATTAATGCAACAACAACAACACAAATCTTGTTTGGAAAAAAGTTGGCATTACATGGCAGTGCATCCAATCTTTATAATTTAACTTGTAAAATAATAATAATGATTTAATATTTTTAAATAAGAGGGTCAAATGATTAGTTGCACTATTAATACTTCATAAGTGAATAATTTAAGTAACTTTCATATTAATTTATCGCAATAAATTCGTTGAAAGAAACATCTATTTTATATAAAAAAGTAGTTTATAATAGAATCCCAAAGATAAAGCCTTACCCCAAAACAGATATCACCAAACACTGGTAAAGTTCGCGTCCATGATTAGCTGCATGATGTTAGTCAAACTGGAGAAAGGCTCATACCTTTCAACATGCATCATGAAAAAAAAGGGCAGCAGAAAAATAGCCTCCTCCACTAATAAACACTATCATACTAAGATCAATCATCGTTTGATATAACTATTTTGTCCACATCTCACCACCCATATTAAACTGTATATAATATATATATATTCCTTTGAAAAACTGCAAATTATATTTCTCATGCCACATGAAAATAACTTTTTAATGCTGCTTACCTTCATGAGAATCAAGAATTATACAGTCTATCCTATGCAGCCTTTTAAATACCTATTATCCCAATCTCAAAACCAATCAGAGCACTGCCAAGTTTGGATCCTGGAACTGGGGACATGACCTATTTATATACATAAAAGGATCCATTTTCTCCCTCGATGCATGAATGAATAGTATTAAATCGCAATATAATTTCAGAGAACATGCAATCTTCATGAAATAGTTAAACAATCTGTGTTTGATTTCTGAGCACACAACAAATTACACTATGTAAAGTCATACAAATAATATGTATATACATTGTAACACCGATATAACAGTTGTTGCAATTGTGCAAATAAACAAGAATGCAGAACATAAGAATTATTTTCAAACCATGCAAACAAAACACTATTATTAGGGATGCACCGATACCACTTTTCTCAGTACTCGCCCGATACCGATACTTTTATTTTTGGTACTTTGCCGATACCGAGTACCGATACCAATATTTTCATTGCATTTGTAAATTTTTTAAATATTGGGTACAGAAACCAAAAGAGTATGTATAATATTTGTTGGTTAACTTAATTTATCAAATAGTCAGTCAAACCTAAATTTATTCAGACATTTTCAACATTTCTCACATTATCACAGTTATTCGCTATAGTTTGGAAAATGGTAATAAAATATGACAAGAACTCAGAGTTAAACTGTGTCAGAACAAATTCAGCTTGATAATGTCAGATAACTTTGATAGAAAGGTATGTAATGGATTACAATAAACCAAAAATTATTCATACAGCTGTCAATATTTACTCAACTATCAATACTTTGTTGAGTGACCCTTAGCCTTAATGACAGCATCTCCTGGGCATGCTGTCAACCAGGTTCATGCAAACCTGAACTTCAATTTTCTGCGTAGTCCCTTATAAGAATTTTGGTAGCTATCACAGTTGTATTTATTTTGCTATCCTCGCTTACATAAATGAACTATAGTTTCCTACACCCACTAGTAAAAAAATATTAAAAATGATATCTGGTCTCTGAATAATTTTTGGTTTGACTGTATATCCTTCTGTTATTTTCACACTTAATTATGCCCATTAAAATGTATTTTACATGTTTTTGTTACTTTCACTGATAATTTTTTTCTCTCTCAATGGTAGCCTTCATCATCTTTAATATAATAGCATTAGAGCTGCTCCATTGCAACAGCTTAGTACTGTAATCACGCGATTTGCTGAAAAATGCAGGGAACCACTCGCTATAAATCACTTAACTGTGATATTTTCAGAAATAGAAGTCGCATTTTTTCATCTGAAACGTGCTGCGATTTTTATTCCAAAGCCACTCATATAATGCATAAACACTCAAGCAAGCAAAACACGCGAAACGCGTGCACGTATTTGTACTGATGCAAATGAAGGACAAGTCACTACTGCTTAGTGCATGTCCACACCAACTGCTAAGATTCCTTTATTTCGCCAGAAAGTCGTGTATGCTTAAGGGTGAAAATAAATGACGTTTATAGTGAATGCCCTCTATATGTCCTTATATATTACGAGTTTAGTGTTTATCAATGATGCGTGCTAAGTGATCGACATCATAAGATCAACCCAACAAAGTGCGCGCGCTCTCTCTCGCTTCCCTCCCTTCATTATAACTTTGTGCATTGTTTTTCTTACTTGTTTTTTACATATTCAACCGAACTACAAACTTATGTCTGTGAGAAAGGTATATTCACTGGACAAGCTCGTGCATCTGCGTGCTCAATCCACTCAGCATGCTTTGCTCATCAGCTAGCGCACATCAGCTATACAGTCAATACAGAATGTTTAACATTATATTCATTGCAAACATATACTTCGTAGTAGACATCCTTTGTCTATAACCCCCTTCTGCTGTCCCTGTTGGCCGTTATTTCTGTGTGTCCTGAAGAGGCCTTAATCACATGCTGTGTTTGATCGGCGTTTGTAGCGGGGCGTTTAACCGAGTACAGTGGAGTCAGGAGCTCGTAAATCGGGCCCGATACCTCGATCCAGTATCGTGCAAATCCCTAACTAATTATTCAACATTTCTGAACTGAGCTTGTGATGGTAAATGATGCAATTAGTGGGTTTTTGGTTCATCAGAATAAAAAATTAGGCTGTCAACGTTAATGCATTACGCAGTGCAATTAATTTTACAATCCTTAAACGAGTTAAAATACTGAACGCATTAACGCAAATTACTGGAGAACAATTTCTATCTAACCCTTTCACCCCAATTTTCTTCTCTGCTTGCGAATAGTTTCCCGAAATCAGTGTTAAGCTGCTTAACTCCGGGGAAAGTTTTTCAGTCCAATATCCAGTAAGCCATGCATCCAAACAATCCATTCACAACAGCGCTAATTGAAGAACCCGGCTGAATACACCCAGAGATTGCCGAGAGAACGAGACTCGCGTGTGTTTTCAGTGGATTATCCTTCCAGTGTGTTTTGGCTTTAAAAATTTAGCTCTGTCATATGTGTGATTTGTCTCTGAGAGCGCGACGCCCTCAAACGATCATATGCGGTTTAAATACACGACAAACGGATTGTCACACATCCCACCGCTGTATTGCCAATGCACGCAAATTACATTTTCTCGTACTGATAACCAGTCCTGGCTGTAAGTTTTTGATGGATGAAGTACTGAACATCAAGGTTAGACGATTGCGTGGCTTCCAGGAGTCCGACAGTAAACACGAGTGACTTTCTATATAGGTTAAATCGTGATGCTTGCCTTGACGACTGATCGCACAAGTATCACAAAGCCAGCCATATTTCCGTACATTCAAGTTGTTTCCACACATTCACGATAATGTTTTGATTTGTCATGTGTTAAAATAGTTGCGTTAGTTTTCTTCTGATGGATCCGTTACTGTAGTACATTAGGTATGAGCATCAATTTATCTTGAAAAATCTTGCAGAAAAATACCGATTTTGAAATCACCACCTTCAATCTTATTGGTTTACTTTTCTGGTATAGGCAATGTGACAAAATAAACCGTTGAAACAAGATAATTTTCTATCTTAATTTCACCAGCGTGTGGGCGATTAACGCGATTACTCACGCAAAGTGTGATTATTTAATAAAATTTTAATCGGAATTGACAGCCCTACAAACTGATATATCTATAATTATATATAATACTTCAAATTCACAGCCTTCTACAGCAATCTGTCTCCAGTCTATAATATTCCTAAATGACACAAAGCATTTGTTTGTACTATTTCCATGAACACTTTCTAACAACTGTTGATTAAATTAGTTTTTCTGTTTCTGTTAAAGCCTGCAAACAAGGCAGCATTACAAACTTATAATTTGGCTAATAAAACAAGCATGACGTTTTTTTCCCTAAATTTTAGCCTTTTATTATAGCGCAGAACAAGACTAAAAAGTTAGGCTAGCCATTAGAAACAGGTCCTTACACACTGTCATAAAGTCTGGGAAAAAGACCATCCACATGGGTTTTGAGCCACAGAAAGGCTATAATTGCTATTATCAGTACACACAAGTGGCTGCGTCAATATTGTAACCATGAAACTTCCTGCCCAGATAGATGCTGTGTGAAAAGATATCCCCAGAGCTGTTACAGCAGAGATTTACGATAAAAGAGATATTAACAAAACACACCCCACAGTGAAGGCAGACTGAAGGAGGGGAAATAGACAGTTAACACATTCGATCACTTGTGGTTTCTGTTCATTGACAATGCACTCCCATGAGTCCAGAGGAACAGTGGAATGAACATTACTGTACATCTCACCCCCATTTAGATCAAGCACGTGAAGCACATGGTGAATAAAGCATTATGCGAGGCTCAAGAGGACTGCAGCACCCACCAGTAAAACCAATTCAGAATGTGCAGATTTAATGATAAAGTATCTTGCTCGTGTTGCAGCATGCAACATTTTTAACTCACTCTGCTTCTTTTTCTGCAAAGGTCTTGCAGTCAGAGGTGAGGTAATGAGATTCCTAGCCATGCAACAAGTCTTTCGCTCCTTTTCTATGTTGCCGTCTGAGTTGCACCTTCCTTCAAAAAGATCTGATGACAAAATAAATCGTAATTATATTCTCCTGCATCACTATTTATTAATTTAATTGTTTCAAATTCTATTATATAACAACAGGGTAAAAAAAATATACTATGATAAACAAAAATTCTGGTGATGAGCTGTATTGACCTACTCACTGGAAGAAATTTTAATTTAAATAATAATTAAATCAGAAATCAACATTGTGAACTTCTCACAAGCCTTATTAGTTAAAAGTTACAACTATACCACCATTCCAAAGCGTGGGGTCGTAGATTAAACATTTTTTTAAAGAAGTATTTTATATGCTCACCAAGGCTGCATTTATTTGATTGAAAATACAGTTAAACAGTAACATTGTGAAATACTATTGCAATTTAAAATAAACGTTTTCTATTATGATATATTTCCAAATGTAATTTATTCCTGTGATCAAAGCTGAATTTTCAGCTCATTACTCCAGTTTCAGTGTCACATGATCCTTCAGAAATCATTCTAATATGCCGATTTGCTGCTCAAGAAACATTTCTTATTATTAATGCTGAAAACTGCTGTGCTGCTTAATATTTTTATGGCAACCATAACACTTTTTAAAGATTCCTCAATGCATACAATTCAAAAGATCAGCATTTATTTGATGCAATTTTTTTGTAACATTATAATTGCATTTAGTCTCCTTACTTATAAATTAATGGTCATTGATGAATGAAATTACTTTATAAAAAAATTCTGAACCAAACTTTTGAACGGTGTCTTATATTATGGTTTAAAAAAAAAAAAAAAAAAAAAAAAAAAAAAAACAAAACCTGGTTTCAACTCAATTTTACCCTATATTTGAGGATCTCGGAGTCCTCTGACAGGGCGAACACAGCAATCTTTGGGCATTTAAAAAAAATAAAAAGGATTAGCCTATTAATATTATCTAAAAAGTACTTAAAAGAACACACAAAAACTACATGATTTTTATAAAAAAAAAATAGAATTCAGAAATATTTGATAGAAAATACAAAAGTTTCTTTTCAGTTTTGTTTAATTAGTATTTAATTGTATGCGATATCTCATAGTTGAAAAGAAGGTGTTTGCAGAAGGCAGTGCAGAAATGTACTATTTCCGTGTGCTTACCACTTCCTGTAAAAGTCCTCTGCAGGTTCAACATTCATGTGCATCTTAGTTCACACACAGCATATCGGTCTACAGGGAAAGCTTCTTTCTCTGGCCTTTCCATACACACATGCACACAAATTGCATGTGATGATTAATCAATGGTTCTGGGTTTGCCATAGTTTGATGTCACTGGAAGGATCAGTGGGTAAGTAAGGAAAACACGTTCTTTCGAATTAACATACGAGTTTTGCTGATACTATTGCTGATCAGAGCTGAGAACCAGAAGTTCTGATATAAGCGGTTAAGTCTGCCAGTTGCAGTCTTATTGGTCTTAGTGTCAAGTGTGGATCTTAATAAAGAGAAAAACAGAATCAAATATTGATCAATACACAAAAAAATTGCAAAAAGGCAATTTATTAGAGATTAAAATACAGCAAGGTACAGTAAACATACAGTTAGGCTATTAAAATGGGTATTTAAAACCTGCAAATAAAAAATCAACATATGTAAATCAAGTTAAAATGCTTTCATATATTAATAACCACACTAAGTACTTATAAAGAGCCTAAATCATCCACTCACAGTTCTTAATACATGGTGCAACACTGCCATCTAATGATGAAATAGGTCTACCCAACTCCATTTAGGCCTTATTGGCTGCTATGTGCATAGCAAATAGATGCCAAGATGAAATTGCTAATCTAAATACTTGTCTGTCAATAACGGTGGTGCATTAAGAATGCATTGCACAAAGCAACCAGGGCTCAGATCTGAATACGAATAGCCCAAACTCACAGCTTAGCGGCATTTACTCTGCAGTGCCATCAATATCATCTTATAACACATCCCATAGTGGCTTCCTTTGACACAGTTTCATTTGGCAATATGCCATGCATAAATAGCTCAATATGGTGCAATTAATGCTTCAAACTTGCTGCGGGTTGCATGAATATGAATGCGGACAAAAAAAAAAAAAAGAAGGTCTTGTCATTTAATGCAGCGGGGAGTGATCTGCTGCATATACACCAAAATAAGACTGATTATATCTTGTTTATCTTTTTAACTTCATAGAACTAATACAAACATATTATCTTCACCATCATTTGTCCAAAACCCAGGACCGCCTACCGCTATATGATAAATAGCCATCCTAGACTGGTTGTGACCTGAAAATGATTTCAAAGGCTGTGATAGGGTCACAAACAGCAGGGGAATAATCAATGCTAAATGCAGCTAACAAAACCTAACCACTTAATCGTGCAAGGTTAGAAAACACAATAAAAAGGCTAATAAACTTTGTTGATGTCTTGCACCAAAACATAGTTTTATTGGATGCAAATTCAACTACCACTTGGTTGAAACTAGCCAAACGATCAAAATTCAAGACACACTGAGCAAACAAAATATTATAAACAGTAGATTTTTCATGATAATATTAATGTATAAACAGTGCAAATATCTAAAGATAGTTTAAAAAAAAGATTTACTTGAAGCAAAATGGCATAAAATATAAAAGTCTTTTTTATGAATAATTGATCAAATTGAAGTGAGTTCATGATTAAAACATGGACAAATATCTGCCAAAGGGCTCAGAAAAATTGACTTAATTCAAAGTTTTCAAACAGATGTTTCTTCTTGTTTTAAGCATATATTGCTTCATTTTTAAAAAAACTTTTCAGAAAAATAGACTTCACATGTTCAATTTGCATGTCAAGTAAATGTATCTTGATTTAAGGATGCTTAGATTTGTGCTGGAAAATAAAATAAAAATACTGAGGAAGATTTTCTCTCTTTTTCTGGCAGCACATGCAACATTTAACGGCATCACTTTTTGAATTTAAGTTCTGATGTTCCGTTCTGTTCAGATTTAAAAACTTTTTAGGCTTTAATTTTTGAAAGGGCAAATTAAGACTTTTAAATATATATACTATTTATAATATGCACATTTTATTACACTTATTTCAAAAGTGAAAATCAACAACAGCTATTCTAAATGCACAGGTGTTTCTAGGACTAGTTCGACCCTTCAGATTATCTTTTACACCAGTTGCAGTTCCCACAGAGGCCACAGGTTGCAGCAGAGCATTTGTTAAAGAACACCAGACTGCCACTCCATCTCAAATGTAGAACATGAAGCTTCTGATTCACATGTTTTGGTTAGAAAACAGCAAATCTTATCTAGAAAATGCAGTGAAAGAGTTCTAACTGATATTTGTGGTATTCAAAAGATTATTAGTCTCATACATCTTCACAATCTGTAAAGCACAAAGACTTTGTATCTCCAGCCTGAACATTTACATAGTGGGGCAAGCTGAAACGTACAGGTTCAGGCTGGAGATGATTAGAATTGCAAACATGCCCTCTAACTATGACTAGTACAAGCCTCCTCTGGCCGTTCACCTGGTTAGATCAGGTTGGAGGACGTGCCATATTTCACTCATATTGTAACCCAATACCAAACTTATCTGACACAAAATCCTGCCTGCTGATTTTCATATACAAATAATAACTGCATAAACACTAATTTTAGTTTTAAAAAAACAACAACAACATTAGCAGGTGTATTCAGAAATATCCATTAAATAATGCATTTAATAATTTACCATTGGGAAATGTTTAAACCATTTCTTTTGTTAAATGTTCTTCCTTCTTCTCAGACTTCCACTGAAATGCCTCGGGCAGTTGTTCATACTTTTGTCTCTAACCGTGAACTAATTGTTTAATGAAGCGCTTTAATATTTGAATGTCAGTGCATCTACCTGTGTGGATCACCTTAGGCTCAGTCAAGGCATCATTGAAATATGTGACCTGTTTTTCAACTCGGCTTGTGAACACTTTGACCCTGCAAACCTTTGTGTACTTGAACATACAACAAGCCCATTTGCGCTGGAACCTGCTAGTTATGATGCAACCTTTGCAATTCAAAACAAGCTGCCCCCATTCTTGACTCATCGTCCCCTCCTCACACTGCACACAAACACACAATAGAACTCGTTTTTGTTTGTGACGACGGCGGGAACATATCCAGACAACACCCATCTAGCCTCCTGAATGGTTATGTGGTCTTTGGGTAATAGAGTGTGAAGAGTTTGCAATGTGGAGATAGTTTTTAGATCCTGATCGTTCTCAAAACACTTGTTGTGCACCATATCAGTCCATCAAAGCTACAATGTGGGCTCTTTGAAGACTAGCATGTTTGCACATCCGTGCACTTTTTGTGTAGGCTACGTCCGTCTTGAGGTCATGCTAGTGAACTCCTAAAAGTTGATAAAATTACCATGCTTCTCTTTGGTAAGAACAGACCATGAAGATTCATGACTCATCCTGCACCAAACAGATTTGAGGCCAATCAAAAGTAGTATGGCAATGCTCCATCCCTAATACCACATAACTCTGACTTAGGGATGTTCATTTTAATCGGTTAACTGTTAACCGACCGTGAAGAATTTGGACCGATTAATACAATCAGTTAAACGATTTAAAAAGTTATTTATTTATTTGTAGTAATTTATCAAAATATTTAAAAAGGTTTGCTGCATGGTTGAAATACGCTACGCGTATAAAAAAAATGTTTTTTTAGAGAGAAAAAAAACAAGTCGCGTCTAAGTCGCATTTTATTATTTCATTCAGAAATAGGCCTAATGCCGACACGAAATGTTTACAAACATTATAATAAACACTGTAAACATAGCTAGGCTATTTTAGTTCCCCTCAATATCAAATAACAATATAACAATAACACATCATTTCAATTAACAGTATTTAGAAAAGAACAAGAATTAAAAATATAAGAAGCTATAGCTAAACGACAAGCCAAAACAAATTAATTTAGGCTAAAACAAAACTGAAACCAACGTTGCGTCTCTCATTCGACACAAAATCAATTTGCGATGTATTTGAATGCCAAAATATTATTTATTATGTAGCCTACTTCACTTGCATTCCAATATCCACGTAAAACAAAGTGTTTTGTATAACATCATTCCACTAAGCGATATGGGATACCGCTTAAAAAGCACAGATTTGGGACCCCTTCAAAAAAAAAAAAAAAATTTTTATTTTTTTTTAAACACTGAAAAACGGTGTTTTTTTTTTCCATATGTTTGACTGACTGTATTTTATTATGATAATGAACAGGCTGCATTGTCAAGGTAGCAATGCTTTAATTGTGCGCGCATGCGGTGCCGGCACAATCATTATAATTTTTCCTTCTAACAGTGGAAGCAACTTCTCCTTTTAGTCATGAAGATAATCGGAATTGTAAAAGGTTTGCCTTTATTTGTGTACATTCACAATAAAAACTAATTTTTGTGCTTTTGTAAAATAAGCCTAATGAAAAATAGGATCCGGCTTTCTGCTGTCTGGTTTCCTTTCGCGCTGCACAAAAATAAACTGAAACTCTGAATATTAGGCTACTTGTTGCACAGTTTTTCTTTCGTTTTCTTAATTTATTATTTAAGTAAAAATGTATTTCTCGTATAGGCCTATTTATCGTTATATATCTAGGCCTGTAGCCTAGCTTTATTATGTTTTTCTCCACTCACAGAAGCGCTGCAGGTGCATGATGTGATATGGTGACCATGTGAATCCTCATGTTCTGTTGTTTGCTGCTTTTTGCACATGCAAAATTAATCCCCGGGAAACAAATGTCAATACTTTTTTTACGGGTCACAGGCCGTATCCGTGCTATTACTTAATTCGAATTTACAATAATCTTTTCATTAACGGTTATAATCGTTAACGAGCATCGGGATCGGTTTTAGTAAAAATACCGAATTGCACATCCCATCTGACCACAATGGCAAGAGCCATTGCTTAGCTGACAAAAAATCTACTTCCTTTTCAATCGAAAATATGGAACCACAGGAGATAAACTCCAACACAGAAAAGGCATTAGGCTTAGCTTATGCTAAAATAAAAATGAATGCCTAAAAAAATAAGCGAACTAAAAGTAATGATACAAATATTATTCTAAAATTTCATATAATTGAAATCTTAAAAACTCAAAACTAATGTTAAATCATAAACTAAAAATTGTCAATATGAGATTTTGAGAAGTTTGTACATGATATAATTTGTGTAACTACATTGATGTTAATAAAAGCTTGAAAAATAATAAATATACACTATATGTTCAAAAGTCTGGGGTCAGTAAGTTTTTTTTTTCAGTCCAGGATGCATAAATTGATATGACAGTAAACTTTTCAAGTTACAAAACGCGTTCTTTTGAATTGCAAAAAAAAAATAAAAAATACTGAAAAAATTTATCATTTCCATTAAAATATTAAGCAAGAAAATGTTGTCTTGATCACCAAATCAGCATATTAGAAAGATTTCTGAAGGACCATGTGACACTGAAGACTCAGTAGGCAAGAATAAATTACATTTTACAATATATTTATTAATTAATATTATTTAATAATTTAAATAATTATTTTAAATACCAATAATACTATTTTCCCCTTTATTTTTGATCAAATAAATACAGACTTTGGGTGGGGGGGGGGAAACACATAAAGACTTCAATATTAACAACACCTTCGGTCCCAAACATTGAACATTAGTTTCATAATTATTTATTTTAATATAACACTAAAACATCATTATATTTAATATAAAAAAACATCATATACCTAACCTGTACGACTCTAAAAAAAAAAACACTTTAACATGTACTCATTTTATAATAAATTCCAGGGTGATTGATGAACTCTTTTGAGAATACAGCAAAGATCTCATATAGTTACCATAATTATAGACTTTATATTATTCCTTTCTTTAGGAGTAATAAACAGTGCCAAGCACCTTTTCAAACTAACTGTTTATCAGATAATATGTGACTCACAGAGGCTTAAGTCATGTATCCAAGAGTGACGAATAACAACGCATTTCGTAAAGCCACCTTTCAAAACAAGTGTGGGCCTACCATAACTGGTTCTTTAGCTTCTCAACAGCTGTATGAATGCCAGCAGAACCAGTCGTTCCTTTGCTGAGTTCAGCTGAAAAATCCGTTAGAAAGGGCACAGGCGGAGGCCTCCGGGTAAGTGTTATTTTGGCACCGTAAATTAGCTAAGGAGTAACACCTTTGCCTACAGGTCTTCAGCAATCCTTCGTCAGCCAACTAGAAGAAAGAGACACGTGAGTGAGTCAGATGCATGACCGATACTCAAAACAAGATCATATGATGCCATCAAGGAGCCAGGTAGACAAATATACAAACCTTCAAGGATCACATATTCTCAAAGCGTACCATGTAGAAATGGAGATTTTCAAAAAAACCTGACTTTTCAGAAATAGTTCGGTCATAATTTACTCATCCTCATGTCTTTCAAAACCTGTATGAATTTATTTATCGTAAGCAACACAAAAGGAGAGTTTTACAGCACATGTTCAAGCAGCTCTTTTACAAACATTGATTAAAAGTGAATGGTGACCAAACATTTCATGCAAGATTTTTAGTGAATAATGGTCTGGGTCCTTACACAAAGCTATTGTAAGAGTTGAAATGTAATGCATAAGTCATATAGACTGCTTTCATGATCCTTTTGAAGCTTGACAGCCTCTGGTCACCATCCACTTCCATTGTATGAAAGAACTAGTGCGGTCAAATGATTAATCGCGATTAATCACATCATAATAAAAGTCTTTGATTGCATAATATACTGTATGTGTGTGTACTGTGTATATTTATTATGTATATATAAATACACACACATGCACGTATATATTTAAGAAAAATATGTTACGTTTATATATGAAATATATTTATATATAATACAAATTATATGAATATAAATATATACATGTAAATACATTTAAATATTTTCAAAAAATATGCTGTATGTGTGTGTCTTTATATATACAAAATAAATATATACAGTACACACACATATATCATGTAAACAAAAGCTTTTATTTCGGATGCGATTAATCGCGATTAATCGTTTGACAGCACTAGAAAGAATGCATTTTTGACACTCTGCTAAACCTCTCCTTTGCTGTTCTACTGCAATAAGAAATCCACGAAAACGCTTGGAAGATCTGATTTAGAAGAATCATTTGCTTAGACATTGTGCCCGTGCTTACGTTATAATGGGAGTTGGCTGGGCAAGTCAAGGCTTGACTACACATTTGAAGGACATGAGGATTGTTCCTAAATTTAGGTGGATTATATGTGACTAATTCAACCCTTAACCTGTTTGTTGATAGCCAAACGTCAAGAAATCAATCAAACACCTGACATTAATATAAAGCATTCACAGCTTTAGATTACTTTCGGTTGTGACCCTTATTTAACACTAAAGCCTGATATATGAAACAATAGTCAGAAAATTGTGCTATTTACTGGAAAGTTTGCATGTGTTTTATATTTTGTATCATATGATATACATCGGGCTCATAGAGCATACTATAGCGAGAACATAGAGCTCACACTGAAGAACAGTTGTTATTTACAATAATATATGCATCACATTTGACACCATTTTGAATTGTAAAATTTTTTCTAAAAGGAAATGTATGTTTGGATAATAAAGTAAGTTGCTTCAGTCCTGTTCATCTTGAAATTTTAAAGACAATATAAAGGTTATGCTTACCTTTACTTGGTAGAAAAATATGAACTATTGATCATAAGGCAGAAGGTATGTAGAAGATTGTGTAGCCTACACAAGTTTTTCAGCAAAGTTTTGATCACATTAATAATTCTGAGGCCTTGTGAATGAATGTATCAAATATGATCCAGAAGGCTTTATTACAAAATTATATCAGGGTTTTTTTTTGAGTGTGTGTCAGGTTTTGCTTTTATACAATGCTTAGCCTACATAAGCAAGAGATTAAAATCAGGTAGCCTAATTTACGTTTCAGATTTAACTTGGCAAGTGCATATATTTTTCAACTAACATGGTTCTAAATAAAGCCACAGAAGTTTCTGATAAGAAATGGCCATGGTGACTCACTGTAATAAGACACTATGATTTGTGAGGGCAAGCTAGTTACTGGACATACGATCTGACAACCAGCCAAAAGCTCGGGGAGGCCTGCGTAGAGTTTGGGAAAAAAAATCCCGGACAATTCTTCTTTCCGTTTTACACAGTATTTGGTACACTGTAAAAAATAATTGTAATTTTAACTGTAACATTTTGTAAAAACGCTACAGAAAAAAACTGTTAATAAGTTAACAGTAAGTTCCCGTACTATATACAGGGAAAAACTGTAAAATATCTAACCAGACATTTCATGTAAAATGTAGAGTAAAATGCTGTTAATTTTACAGTTTTTAGAAGTAAAAATAACAGATCAATGTATAATTTACAGTCAAAAACTGCCCTGTTTTGACACTCCACATTTGAAAGTATTTTTTTTAAATAATCATGTTTTTTTAAAGTTGTATAATGTATATTTGGGCTTTATGTTACATCTTCTGTTGTTTAATGAAAGTTTAATGCATTATTTAAGTATCATGTGTGTTACCATGATGGTGTTTTGTGTTTGCATGAATGACTCTGTGCACCTTCCATATATTAGTATATACTTCTGCTTGTGGCGAAGCTACTTGTGATGCGCTTTGATTCTTCATGTGGCTTTCTCTTTTACCACCTGCATTATTATGGTGGTTGTCACTTGTCAGTATATGTTAAAGGTACAAAACAGATTTTAATAGCAGTGTGCATTGTTGAATTTATTGGTTTACATTCAAATTTTCTTGTTTGTAAATTACAGTGTTATACTGTAAACTTTACAGTTTTTGGCCGTAAACGTGTTTACAGTTTTCTGTATTTTTTACAAAATTATTCTGGCAACCACAGCTGCCAAATTTTTTTTGTAAAAACTACAGAATTTTTTTTACAGTGTAGGTACACTTCCGACACCCACTGGGGTGGAACGTGAAACTGAGATGGAGGGAAAAATGAAAAGAAAAACACCGATGCTGACTAACGTACTCTGTACACGTTCTGAATAATTTAGTGTTTTGTTCGCGAGTGAATCAAATCTTTTTAGTGAACGAGACTTATCACGCCATTGGATTCTCGAACGAGGATCTGCAAAGGCTACTTGTGTTACAATATTTTTTTCTATATGTTACAATAAGATTAGGAAGAATTTTGAATGTGTTGATGACAATATTAAACTAAAGAAACTCTTGGCTAATGATATTGTTTAGGGTAGTGTCTTTATAGGTTAAAACAATGTCTATTGCTTGCTTAAAGCTTTACAGCAGAGGACAAAATAGAAGAACAAATACTACATTTGTTTTGTTGACAATTGTGGGAAATAGTCATGATGCTTAAACTCTCTGTCTCTTTTTAAATAGAGGATAATTAGACTCATTTAGTCTGCGACTTCAGAATGAGTTAATGACTCACTCACAACATGCAAAGGCTTGCCGCCACCTACTGGTGTAATAGCCTGCTGCAGGGTCATTAAATGGATTCAAAAGATTTGAGTCGCTGAGATGAATCAAAATCCCTACCACCTGAACAACCCGAGTGAATCATTTAGGCTGGAACTGCTCTGACTCATGCTCAGATTCTTATTCATCGAAAACAACCGATTCAAAAGGGTTAATCATTTCCGAACGAAATGGGCTTCATTCGGATGTAAACGTTCGACGGAGTACAATGTAAACATGTTTTTATTGCTGAAATATTGTCAAAATGTTAAATTTTAGCACTTTACATGCGACCCGCTACTTAATTAATATAGTTCACAGTAGCTGAAAAACATTTGATAAAAGCTACGCTGATTAAAAACATCAACCTTTTGCTGTAAAAAGTCAAACGAATGCTATTAGCAACACCATGTATAAAAAAAATAGATAACCTAACAATTTGTATGCTGGTTGCTCAAACACAAACCAGTGACAACTTTAATATTCTGTAAAAAGTGAAACAATCATATTTTTTAACATACAAAAATCAATAGTTAAAACAGTCAGTGAAAAAATAATGCTTCATATTGTTTGCTGTTGAGCAAACTAATGACCAATACAATAAAATCAGCCAGGTCTGGCCTTGATGGATCTTGTAGGCTACAGAAGAAAATGTAAAACAATGTAAGGACAGGAAAGAGGCGGGTTCCTCTGAAATGATGTTGGGCAGATGAAAGATATAGAAGTAACTCATTGTGATATTCATCATTACATTTGGCACCCGAGGGGTCCAGCCAATCCCAGTTCTTGTCAAACATGTAATTCATACAAAAAGTACAATGCTCCTGAAACATCAATTCATATTCATTTGAGATTCATGGAATCTTTCCCCCCAGCATTTACAACTATCCTATATAAATCATTCATGCGAAAATGCTGACTGCAAAAGAGAGAACCAGAATTTGAACTGATATATGATACAGAAAAGGCCCCTCCATAAATGTCAATAATACACTCTGTACAAATCCACTCTTTCACAGTCAGCACGGTGTAGGTGAGACTCGTGCAGGTGTCAGATTTCATGTGAAACGTCAGCCAATGAGACATTCACATCACGGCCCTGTCAAACGCACACGGGTTAAGACAGCCAGGAAGTTCCCATTCTGCCAGGAAGGTTGACAAAGGAGCTCATGTGAGAATAGAGACAGTCATAAGCGCATGTGAACGATACCTGCAGCAGAGGACTACAATTTGGTAAGTGGGACTTTTTTCTTCACAGCTTCTAAAAGCACGGCAGGAGTAGATGTCTCTAAAGTAAGGAGGGCTTTTCATTTCTCTTTAATAAAACATTTAGGTTACCTCAGGATTGTGAAAAGCGGTATCTCTTGAATTAAAACAGTTTTTATACATACATTTCTATGATATGCAATACAGAGTAAATGGAGGCATGCTACAAGAATAATAAATGTCTGACAGCATGTTTACAGGCTACTGCAAATTCATTTGTGGCTACTTTGCAGAAACCTGCAGGTGCTCAAGTGCTAGAGATTGCATCACATGCCAGGATGTATATTAAAGTGTAATCAGGCAACATGAAGGCTCAAATAAAGAAGTCTTTGTTCACAGAGTTAAAATTAGTCGGACGTCACATTGCTGACAGTCATCAATTAAGGCAGTGGCATCTGTGACTGTAAACAGAACATGTTGCCACTTGCTTTCTGTGTCCAAACAATTGCATCAAACATGCAGGTCAGTATCAGTTTACTAGTCTAGATTTTAACTAGTGTTTTGCATATTGCATGGATTTATGTTTGACTTTTCTGCCAAAGATTGATAAAGTAGCATATCTAGTAAAAACAGCAACATGGGGAACTTCTCCCATGCATGTCTATAGGCTTCAAAACAGGAACAATTGCATCCTCTTTTAAATAATCTTTTTTTTTTTTTTAAATGCCCTGTATATGTTTACACTGGACATGGTGGTGCAACTCCAAAACTTCTGTGTGTGTGTGTGTGGTTGGGATGCGTTAACAGTGAAGCCTTGGGAATTTCTTTAATTCTCATTGCTGAAAGAGGTCAAGACAATAGAACTGTTGACTTGCTATCACACTTAAGAGATTTTAACACTTGTTAGCAAGAAAATTTAGAGATGCTGTCAGAAGTGTGTGCGAGAAATGCATTTAACACTCAACACAGCAGCGCTGTTTGCCACATGCGCCTAATACAGATATACATTTAGTTATTAATAGCATGTATATTTATCTCGGTTTTTGGTTTCCAAATGTTTCATGCATGAAACTCACATGTTGACGGGCTTTCACTTATCAGTGCATCAATCTAAAAATAATTTACAGTACCGTGGCACATTTAAAGCTTTTATGGTTTCATTCCGCTGCTAAACATTACTCCCCCACCACATAAGATTCACTTTTATGTTCTGCTGCTGCAGGTGAAGTGAAACTCGCGCACACGTGAGCGTCAATTTGCAACTATAACTTTGGCACGCTCCTGTAGCAAAGGCAACCATTGGCTTGTTATTTCAAATAGGTTCATTAAATTGGTTGACACTTAGAGATTTAACCACGTTTGAAACTTCAATTTTTCTTTTATAAATATCATTATTATCGACAATACTTTGTGGAGAACTGAAACACTGACACGCTATAAAGATATGTAAATTATAATGGAAGCATTCTGTTTTATGGTGCCTTGTACCAAAAGTAAGTTTACATGGCGATGTATCAATATCTACGAATTCACGTAACCCGTCGCTCGCTTTTTGGCGCAAAATGCTGAGCAAGCAGCTGTAGCCCGATTAAGGATTTTCCATATAGTTCTTAAGACCTATGCAATCACAAAAATGATCAAGGATGATTACTTTAACCTTTGACATTTCTGTTTTTATATCAATAAAAAGGTCAAAAACAAACAGCTGTATATCATTACAGCATAAGTACCAGAAGGCATGGTGTGCTTCGGAATATTGTCTTTGAAAGTATAAGGACTTGCAGTCAAAAAGTTGAGCACCACTGTTGTAGTTTTGTTGCACATATAAGATGACGCACATAGTGTAGATCTCACAGAATGACTCTGCTGCTCTCAGAGCTCAGCTTCAGTCAGCTCAGCTTCCTGTCCTATTCAATGCAGCAGGGCCCAAGGAAGTGGTGAGTCTGTAATCAAACTTTTATTATAAATATTTTATGCCCGTGCAGAAGGCTTTATAGTAGTTGCAGTGTTTTATTGGCTGTTGGATGTTTGACTAGTGATGTTTATTTGCAGTTGTAGTGAAAGCCATATGGTCAGTGCAGATATTAAGGGAAAACCCCCCCCAGGGCTGTAGATGTTTTCACCTCCAATGTGAAGACAGGTTTTTGGTACAAAACAAACTTTGTCAGGCATTTTTTCCAGGTTAAATAAAACTGCTCATTCATATGATTATTCCTACCATTACTATTGATATCACTGTTAGTTTTAGGCTATCATTGCAGTTACTGCTTTCACAAGTAAAAAAGTCTGCATTGCATGGCAACTATAATGCTTAAGGAGTTTTCTGTCTCAAAAGCTCTTCTGAAACAGTAACAGATTAATTCTCAAAATATGCTAGTTTATTTTTGTAAATGCAACAGTGTGCCTCTGTAAAGCAAGGCTACTTGTGGTCTAGCAGAGCTTGGTTTGGAAGAAAACCTGGTATGCAGACTTGGTTCTTCAGACTTTTTCTCTCAAATTGACCAGAAAGTTGTTTGACTGTTTGCACAGTCGTGCTAGCTTTCAGATACTGAAGGAAGATTGTGCAATATGTTTTTCTTGACTGCACTCAAGAACATTCTATCACGCGTCATGTTTGTGAACGTTAAGTTTTGTGTTCCGCTCAGTTTCAACAGACAACCTAAATGACGTCACACTTTCAGAGAATGTCAAACCACTACTCGCCAGACCTGAGGTTTCATTTGAAGTGCTGAATTTTTCATCAAATTTTCCTTCTACCGGCACCCAAGTTTCTGAGCCTCCTCACTTGAATACTTTTGGGGAGTTTTTGGGTGTTTGCGTATCTTGTCACTCGTTTTTACCAAGACCTCTGTCAGCAAATACCATGTAACACAAACCTTATGTAATCATAACCATATCCTTATTATATGAGCTCCATGTGGTTGGCTGTTGCGGTTAAGTTTGCAACTGAGGATGTGTTTTCATGTGCTGCTTTTATTCTGTGACCCTTTGATGAATGTTTAATGTCCCTACTTTTGTACTGTATGTCTATCATCATTGCTGTTCTTTTGTATCATGTCAACCCTGTCAAAGCTCAAAAAATAAAAAAAATAAATAAATAAAGGAATAGTTGGTCCCAAAATAAAAAATTCTGCTACCATTTACTCACCCTAATGCCATTCTAACTTTTGTTCTTATGTGAAATGCAAAAAGAAAAATGCTTTGAATAATGTGCTGGTAACTCTTTTCTATGCAATTGCTATGAATAAGGACTATATTATTATTATATGATTTTAGAAAACTATTAGAAGTAGTACTTTTATGATATTTTTATGGTGCTCTGGACTTTTTCAGTTTTCATTGTAGAACAAACCAAACTCTGTTTCCACAGAAAAAAGTAAAACTGGTTAAGGTTAGGTAAATGATGAGAAAATTTGCATTTTGTGGTAAATTTTGGCTTTAAATCTAATTCAAACTGTCTGACTTCCCTCTTACACCTAATATTTTCTCTTGTATGGTGTTATTTTGATCTGTGCATTTATTGAATGTCTCTCACTCATAGACCATTTAAAGGAAATACGATCAAAGCAGGATTTCAAACCTCCTGTTTTTCAGCTTCTGTCTCAAGCAATCACACCTGTGAAACATTTGTTTGTGTGTCTTATATAAACTGTTTTTACTATCCCACGTCTTTCACTTTCAGTTCAGGCCAAATTTAAACATTTACCAAAACCATGTCTATTAACTTTAGTCATGTATCTGTGGCCTTGAGGTTTTTGGTTCACACAAGGTGTTGGCAGTGAGAAACTGTAGATGAAAAGACAGTTGTCTATGTTTAGAATCTTTGCTGCGATAACAGGTCACATTAAGCCAGATGTGAAAGTGTGACATAAAGAAAAGAGCTTGCAGAACAAGTATTCACACTTTAGGAACTGGCATATAATGGGGAATAAAGCAACAATATGTTTAGCCAAAAATAATTAGATTTTAGCAGCTAATGACTAAAAAGGAAATACTTCCTCTAACACAGCCTCATCGTTATGCTTTGGAGTTTTGAGTTTATAACAAGAAACCAAACCAGCCATAAACTTGTATTGTCCCATCTACCTGAATTCTACATATAATGCTGACATTACTGATTCAACTGAGAGTTGTTAGTGAGTCTGGCCTAGATGTTTTTGAGACAGTTTGTTACTGAGATGAAGTAAACAATCAGAAAATATTAATTTCCATAAAAACGGAGCAAGACCGTTTCTTAGTCATCAGTTTATTTGCTCCTGTTCCTAATTTTCTGTGGGAAATTTTTTGTGCTGCACAAAATAATTTTCATATCTGTTTGCTTTGACCCTTTCCTCATCTGCTTAATTCTACATGAAATCATCTGACCCTAGCTTTTTAAATACATATTCCTGCTCTTAATGGGGAAGGGGAAAAAATAGTTCTCTTTGCTTAAAAATGTTACTTGAATCTTGCTCTGTAATGATGTTCTATTTCTTTTGGATAATGTTAACCAATAGCCAAATAACTATTTATATTGTTTTAGCAAACTTAAATGTTTTGTGGTCCATTCTAGTACGTAACACCCACTTTTCACAAGCCAATCAGTTCCTGGCGAATCAAATTATGCCCCATTTTCCTTATTAAATATCCAGTTTTCCCAATAATCAGGGACGAACTTAACCAATAAGTGAATTAAGCACCCGCTTAGGGCCTCGGGGAATCAGAGGGCCCCATCTGATATTGGCGAAACATATTTGGCAAACGCTTCAGTGTGTATTTGTGTTATGGAGAGCCTCAAATGTTCAATCATCACTCATCAGGTGCCGAGTTCTGCAAGCTCGAGAATCCTCTCATTATAACAACAACATGTAGATACGATGTAAATAAGATATTCATTGTGCAGTGCAGACAGCTTCATTGATTAACGGAACATCGCGAGATCGTGATAAACTGAAGTGAATGACCTGGAATGACAGCTTTTTGTGATTATAGAGGTAGTGCTCTTTGCGCACTTTCTAGGCTGTATAATAGGCTGTCTGACTGTCTCAGAACGGATATATTAACCTCAGAGAACAAAGAATCGTGTTTCGTGTCATGATTTTATTTGTCTTGTGTTTCAAAATGACAAATAACTTGTGTTTTCCTAGGCGCGCCGGCGCGAACTGCCACGCACTCATATAAATGCACGAATGTGATGACTTGAGATTTTCTCTTAATAATAGATTACATTTTCGATTTGTTTCTCGGCAAACCCTACCGTATGCCTTAAGAACACTTGGGATACGGAATGAGTTGCATGGGATCATTTTTATGACATTTGAATCCTTTTTGTAAAAAGATTTAAGAAGTTACAATCATTCAATGGACCAGTGCAGATTTTTTTTTTTATACGTTCTTTGGTTGATCCGAAAAAAAAAAATAAGGTAGCCTAATATGGCTTGTGAACAGCATCAGGTTGACTAATTATTCACTTAAGTTGTGAAGGCGAAAATAAACTAGTTATAGCTATAACCTACGAGAGAGAGAGAGAGAGAGAGAGAGAGAGAGATCGGGAGAAGAAGATGGAGGAGGAGCGGTGACCGAGAGAGAGAGAGAGAGAGAGCAAAATAAGGATTAGGCATGAAAGAGCATATAGTTATTGTGTTGGGGCCCCATACCTGAAATTTGTTTAGGGCCCAGCAAATCCGTTGGCCCTGCCATAACACCATGTATGAACAGGAAAATGGTTGCAAATGGTTTAATTTTATTTATGCACGTCCATCAGCCCATAACAACCAATTCTACTCTGAACTTGTGTTGCTAATTTTAAAGCTACCATGTCAATTGTTTTTTTTTTTTTTTTTTTTAATCTTACAACACTTTCTCAGGCTGATTTTCCAACGCTATCAAAATTAACATACTGAAGAAAACAAAAGAGAACAAAAACTCACCATGCAAACCTGAATTGAATTGAAACATTCAAAAAATTCTAGGCGGGTAAATCATAATAATCTAAACAAGTAAACAGTTAAAAAAAAAACTGCACAATATAAAGGAAAACAGACAATTAGGCACTAAAGATGGTCATGCCATTACCAAAATGCTTGGCGTCTCTTAGTAAACCTGTGGTTTTTATTTCGCATTTGTATTTTTTAACCTTTATAGTGTGCAGGCCTTTTGGCAACTTTTGGATTGGCTTAACCAATCTACAGTCTGAACAATGGAAGGCGCAGAAACCACACAATGTAGGACAAAGCAAAAGCAAAATGAAAAAACCCTGTTATACTGTATGTTGATTTATGATTTTATAAGTGGTTTTTCATCGGTGGCTTTGCTGCAGGCTCATGTCGGGCCTCTTTTGCAGGACTGCACGTATTAATGATAGAGCACAAATTAGGTGGAGGCAAAACAAGTGCAAAAACCAGAGAATATACCAAATTCAATTTGAATTCAAATACACACGAATATATTAGCCAATTGTTCAGCAACACAAGCTTTAGGAGGACTGTCAACTCACAGGCATTGGACTACACTGATACAAATTTTCAAATTGGTTCAGCTTATTATTTCTCCGAGGCAGCCGGGTGCACCAAATTGGAATTTAGGGAGGGGGATGGAGGGGGTTTCAGACGGCTGTAGGTTACTGTTGATGGGAGATTTGCTGTCACATTTTTACAAGCTTGAATTGTGCTTGCTCCGACAACCAGTCCCACATCTTCTGATTAATAGCTTAATTGAGAAAATCTCTCTTGCCGTGATGACCTGAATTGAGCGTGTAAATTCCAAATTACGAGACGAGTTAAGCCACCACAATCTCTCTATTTATAGAGAGCCTTCGTTTCCCCCACAAATACAGCAGTCCCTTATGGATGGGTTTGCCAAGACAGCCTATCATTAAAGGGTTAATTCACTCCAAAATGAAAATTCTGTCATTAATTACTCACCCTCATGTCGTTCAAAACCCGTAAGACCTTCGTTCATCTTCGGAACACAAATTAAGATATTTTTTATGGATTCTGACAGCTCTCTGACACTCCATAGACAGCAACACAACTGACACGTTCAAGACCCAGAAACGTAGCAAGGACATCGGTAAAACAGTCCATGTGACATCAGTGGTTTAACTTCAATTTTGCGAAGCTACGAGAATAACTTTGTGCGCAAAGAAAACAAAAATAACCGAGTTTATTTAACAATTCTTCTCCCCCGAGTTACGTCTTCTGCCATTTTGGAGAGTCCCCAAGAAAGTAATCGCCGTTGTTTACGTTAGGGGGGGGAAAGCGTAGCGCGCATAAAAAAGCGTAACGTGTAAATCAGCATTGTTTACATTAGGTAAAGCTGCGTATGCATGTGATACTCTCCAAAAAGTGGGGGAAGACAGTAACTTGGGGGAGAAGAATTGTTGAATAAAGTCATAATTTTTGTTTTCTTCGCACACAAAAAGTATTCTCGTAGCTTCGCAAAATGAAGTGAAGGCCCTCGGATGTCACTGGATGTTTTACGATTGTCCTGCGACGTTCTGTATGGGTACCATTTCCGTGGTTGCTGTCTATGGAGGGTCAGAGAGCTCTCAGATTCCATCAAAAATATCTTAATTTATGTTCCAAAGATGAACAGAGGTCTTACGGGTTTGGAACGACATGATGGTGAGTAATTATGAAATAATTTTCATTTTGGGGTGAACTAAACCTTTAAGACAGACATACTGGTATCACTACCATGATGCTTCTTTCATTTCCACTTATTAACAGTTTTTGATACATTTAAGACATGTAAACCACAGATGAAGACAGCACAATTAAAACAAGGTGTTCCAGCCAGGCTGCTTTCGGCTGCTGTTACTATAATATGATAATTTGCTAGTTAGACTAACAAATATAGACTTGCCAGGGTCAAAGCAAACTCTCCTCTCCACTCAGCACAGTTCCAAGTACTCACAGGTTGTTCTACAAACGAAGCTCATTTGACAGCGTCAAAAGCATTACTCATTCTCTTGCTTTTATTGACATTGTCATGACCTGTCCTCATGCTAATCCACCACTTATTTCTGTAATGGTGTGCTTCAGAAAACTCACAACTAGTAATTTTTCTACCTGCTATTTGAAAATTAGCAACGGAATACCATTCCAAGTCGGAACACCCGAGTGAGAAGCGGAATAAAATGGCAGCATCGACTTGGCACTGAACTAAATTGCAATTATTTAAAAAAAATACGTATCTTTTACTTAATTGTTTTTGAATTAATTCTATAGAGATATAGATTATTTCTGAGAATACATTAAATTTATAAATAATGTTATGCATTTGTATTACATAAAATGAATGAACGTGAGCTTTTCGAACACGAAGGATGTTCTCGTGGCGCCAAATTGTGGTGCGTTCATATTGTGACTCGTGATTAACTGAAACAAACTGACGTTGGAAACACAACTAACGACCAATACTACATCACTCTTTTTAATGTACGAGCAGACATAAATAGTTCCCTCCCTCGCTTATAGCCCGATCAAAGTTGATTCATTCCAGTGAACCAGTTCATCCTAAACAGCACTTTCATATGTCGCGCTATTAAGACCGGTGCGGAATTCGGAACAGCAATACCGCATACAATTACTCTTACTTTTTATCCGAATTCAGCAGGAGACATTCTAGTGAATCTTTTCATCCTAAGAGGTCTCCTTTCATATTGGAATGTCCGATTCATTCAAGTGAATTGATTCAGTGTGTTCAGATAGTTCATATGAATGAACTCACTGATTCAAATGTCTCTGCTACTGATTTCGACTTATGTAAAAGGACATGTTTTTGTTGTTCTAATTTTTTACCTTTATTCTAAATTGTATATAGGCCTAACTGAGATTGTTCATTCTTTCAAAAACATTCACTATGCCAGCAAAAAATGACTGATTCAATTATAAATAGGCCTATTATTAGCTACAGTCTTTACGTAAGAAAACTGTCCAAAGTGGACATCCAGTTGGGGTAGTATAATGTGAATGGAGAAAGCAGGTGTATAATGTCCCAGTGTCACTTCCTTGTGTGAAGTTCCCAGTTATTGTGACATCATAACAGCAATTAACAACAGGAAGTGGAAGCCCAACACAATGGGCACCAACAACAATATCTGGATGAAGAGCAGGGTCTTGTGAGATGGATATGCAGGCCACAGAGGGGGAATTTGGAGCTTGGGCACCATAGCACTCATTTGACTGTATGGCAAAAGCCTTTGCTATATTTGACCATTTGAGGACTCAGGAAAAGGTCATTCCTGGGCTAGTTCCCATTTCCTAGTCCGAAGTGGGAACAAAAATAAATACATGTAATTGTTAAGAGTAACGACCAGCGGAAGCTGAGCTCGGCCAGCTGTGTGTGTCAAACATCTGCCTGGATAATGACCACAACAAGGCCTTCTGGGAAAGATGCCATGTGGAAGTAAAATCTTGAAAACATAATAGGTAGAAGAGGAACGTTCCTCCATGTGCATTTGTGCTTTAGTTGTATTGATTAAAGTCATTTGGCAGCTTGTCAGATGCTTTCACAATGAAGGCTGTTAAATCACTAAGGTGTGAGGTACACAAATCACACATAAGTGTGCAATGAATCACTTCTTAATGTTACAGGAAATTAGGGGGCATTTCTATTACAAATTTCTATTTAAATGCCACAACATCTGCTTGCCTCCAAGCTGGAAGGGTTTAATAATTTAAGTTTAAGATTGCATAAAATGGCCTGACAAATATTTGACAAGGGAAAAACTTATGGAAACTTATAATTCAAATCAGAATTCTGACTTTCTCACAATTCCATGTTTCTATCTCACAATTCTGGCTATTGTTCTCTGAATTCTGAATTTCCATTTCACAATTCTGAGAAATCTCTTTTTTTAGAATTCTGAGTTGACAAGTTTATATTTCGTATATATCTCTTTTTTTTTCTTTTGCCATAGAATAAAAAATAAAACGGTAATTGCAATTTTTTTATTGCACAATTCAGACATCTCTCAGAAATGTTGAGTTTACACTCTTAAAAATAAAGGTGCTTAAAAGGTTCTTCACAGGGGATGCCATAGAAGAACCATTTTTGGTTAACCATTCAGTCAAAGGTTCTTTAAAGAACCATCTCTTTCTTACCTTTTTATAATCTGAAGAACCTTCTTTCGCCACAAAGAATCTTTTGTGAAACAGAAAGGTTCTGCAGATGTTATTTTTAAGAGTGTACGTCTACCAATTTTGAATTTATATATATTGCAATTCTGTGTTCATATCTCACAATACTGAGAAAAAAATGCAGAATTGTGAGATATAAACACAGAATTGCAAAATAAAAAGTTGCAATTACCTTTCTCATTTTTTTATCTCATGGGGGAAACAAACTTCCACAATTAACTTTTTGAGGAAGTTGACATGGGATTGATATCACAGCCTGGCAAAGCTATGATTAGACGCTTTGGTTCAAATTCCACAAAGAGAAAGAAGTACATTTTAAATGTATTTATTTTGTCCACCGGTTTATTTGGACTCTTAGGAGAGCATGGCCTTGAGGCTAAAATACGCTAAATAAAGCCACTAAATTCACAAGGTTATGATTTCAAGTGAGCAAAAATTGATAAAAACCCACACTGTTCAGGAATTTACTGTTATAGGAAAATAAACTGCTTAGCATGACTAGCCTGCATGGTCCTCAAAGGAGCTCATGGCACTCAGCATAAGTTTCCCATCGAGTGTGCTTGTTCAAATGCTTTGGTAAACAAAAAAAGTTGCATTCACAAGTGTGCACCAGACCACAGACCTGAAACCATGAGTCAGCCCACAGTAAATTTAAGATGAGATAAGGACTAAAGACTTCTGATGAATTTATAATATTTAGCCTGGCTAACCACAGTTCAGTTTCATACTTGACTGATTATGTTTCTAGTTATTTATTAACTCTGACATACATTTTCAACTATGGCATGGAATGGTGAAATAGTTTATTGTGCTCCTTTTGAGATTAGAGAGATAAAGCAGTTCTTCCATGTGAATTTATCTAGGTTACACTAGGCCAGGTTCACAGGGTTGACTATGTATCAAAGCTCTTGAGAAATCTAGGTGTAGCGTTCTAATGTGTAGATTAATTTTTTCTCCTTATCTTTTTTTCCCCTAGAATAAGAAGATGCTGCGTTTACTCATTCTGTTTTTGATTCTTCGAGGTGTAGGTAAGTTCATTCTATCTAGGCTTACATTATTCTGTCGTACTTTGATCAAAAGTTCTCCGTCCTATTCAGATGTTTATTTTTGTACTCAATCCATCCTTTTCTTCTCATGTCTGTCTAAAGTATCTGTATCGGTGACAGGCTTGGGAGCCAATCCTCCTGTTACTCGCCATTTAGCAGATGCTTTTCATCCAACGTGCCTTGAACGCTCTCAAAGTTTTGTGCTAACACTAGAGATTACATCAAATTATGTCCGTTCTCTATCTGCCACTTAGAATGGTACAAAGAATGCTATTATATATATATAATAGATTTAATATATATAATATATATTCTATATATTCATACACTGTTAAAATAGTCATTTCACAAGGGAGCTTTTTGTTACCTTCACTATCTGGGCAGTTGAATAACCTCTGAAGATATTTATTGTAACCCTTGTATAATAATTTGTTATGTTCAGGTGACCTCTAACCTTTAGTTTATTTTATTCAAATCAAACAGAGCTGCAACATCAGAAGACACAGAGTGAAATTCTTCAGGAGATTAATATCAGTATGACTCTCTAATTTTTTCGGACAATCTGAATAGTAATCTCTTCTTGTCTATGCCCGGGCATATTTCACCCACCAATCACAAAAAAAAAAGAAAAGAAAAAGATGTATATTTCGCTTAAAGAAAATTAAACTCCTTTTCAAGACCATAAATGTATATACAGTATATTATTCCTATGAATATTATGTGCACGAATACTCACAATTAATTATACTTTTTTCCTCAAAATCTCATTCTCAAAATTAGTGCCCGGTAAGTTACTCTAAAAAACTCTAATAAATTACTGGCCACTATAATTGCATTTTCAACAGTGTAATTAGATTACCAAACAAATTACTGTCTCTAAAAAGTATTGCATTACTTATTACAAATTACTTTCTAAATCCTATATCAACCTCGACCAGTTGAACAATACAAAGATAGACATGAAACTGCTTGTTTAATTTTTTCTAATAAATAATATGAAATTACATAAATTATTCTTGAACTGATCAAAGAATTTAAAGGTAAAAGGTTTCATAAAAAAAAAAAATAATAATTTTAGGTGCTACATTTTGAGGTTAAATTTAATTATATAGAATTGTTATAGACCATACAGCATTCAATGCAATTACATCAGAAATAACTAATTAAATTACAGAACAATTGAGAATAATCCCTTACTTTACTTTTTCAAGGGAAAAGTAATCAAATTACATAAATTGATTACTTAGTAATGCATTACACACAACACTGCTCAAAATTATGAAATAATTTTTATATTATCAAAATAATTCTTTAAATTAAAACTAGATATCATGAAGCATTTGTTGTGTTTGCCTTGATTTAAATTGATAAATATATAAATCAAATTATCAATAAAGACAGAATTGTATTTTACAGAAAAAATATGAGAATATAATAAAAATCACTATTGAAAATAATGGGGAAATTAAACAAAAAAAGTCAGACTGTAACAATTATTTAACAAAGCTTAAAAAAAGGGTTTACTATAAAATAATATTTAGACTTATTTTTGCTTAATTTTGGGGGTGAAAGTGACTTGGACATGTTTTCATGAAGATAGTAACCATTGTTTGGTAAATAACCATTGCTATTTTGTAACAGTGTAATTTTTAATGTAATTTTCTGTCTCTGATTTCATCTTCATATTCCCATTTACCCAGGTGACGATGAGGACGGTGACGATGTAGGTAGGTATTCCTCTCCGGTCGCACATGTAACATGAAGACAGGTTGTTACTGTAAGACGTGACCAGCTCATCCGCCACATTAATTCCTGAAAGCAATCAATTAGCGTCTCCCAGCAGAGAGGCGCTGATAGCCCCGGCTCCATCCGCACCACTGTCCGTCCCCTTAATGGACGTTGGCAGTCTCATTCAGCTCTCTTGTGCGAGGAGCTGTCCGTCTTCATCAGCGGAATGATTGCTCTCTGATAGAATTACTGAGCTGTTAAGGCAAGCCCTGTTCACCAGTTCTGGCCAGAGGCAGATGGGAAAGATGGGAGGTGGGATGGAGGGAAGTAAAACTCTCCAGTATGAGCACGATCAGAATTTAGATTAATTTCCCATCTAATTTCTTAGAAAAGGTGAAAAAAAATGTTAGTGATTAATACAAAAAAATTGGATTGAAGATGTGGCTTAGAGACATCAAGCTATGCTGCTCAAATGTGTTCAAATTTGGCATGCGTTGTGTCAAGTGGCATTTATTTATATAGTGATTTATACAATACAGATTTGTTTATAAGATGCCGATTCACAGTAATAAACAGGAAAATAACAGCATTAATGTTGCATTTTATGTTTCATTAATTATGAAATGCATGTGATTGCAGCTTAAACCATCTCAGAAAACACAATAGTGCCATTATTCAGCTCAATACAGAGTTCTGGAGTTCTGCTCAATATTCAAATACCTGGCTTTTGTTTGCTGTAGCAGTTTGCAGCGCACTTCAGAAACCCTCCACCTTCCCCACCTCCACCTGTATAGATCTGCTACGGGGTGATTCATGTATGCTATATGGGGGTTATTCATATGTGTTATATATGCAGCAGCAGTATTTCTTACATTTCATTTAATTAATTATGAATGAACTCAATTCAAAGAAAGCAGCTCTACAGAATATAATAGTGCCATTGTTCAGCTCAGTGTTGATTCAGTTTAGTTCAGTAATAGTGCATTAAAATTTCACTTCAGTTCAATTTAGTTAGAGTTTTGTTAACATGCAATAGTGTCAGTGCAGTCACATTGATAATATTCCTGTTCCCACAATTATTAAAACTATTATGTGACAGATATCGCTTTGAAAAGCCATAGACTCTGTGAACAGGAAGACAAAAACTTGACCAGTGGCAGATGGGGAAGTGTTTAGGAAACCTGTCTAAAAACATCCTTGTGTCTGCATTTTTTTTTCAGTGAAGCAAAGGCGTCCTGTATATGCAGGTTCTGAAATTCCTGGAGCAAGTCCTGGATCAGATAAATCCACAGGAGACGATGAAGCTAATGGAGGTTGACAAAAACGTCAAACTCTTCTATTTATTGATTAATTCATATTTCCAACTTGGAGTTAAAGTATATGTGCACAAATTTAATGCACATCCTCCTGGTTTTTATTGTTCATTTTTAGGTGGAACATTGGTAATCATCATAGGTGCCGTTAGCGTCATAGTTCTGGCCATTGGAGGTATTTTAGGTAGGTTGAATGCTATCACACTTTGCCACACTAACAGGCATTTTCTAGACATTACAGTTTGATACTATCATGCTATTAGTTTTCACAAATAGTGTGTGTAAAAATCTTAGATAATCAAGATGAATGAATGATTCCAGCAAATGGCAGCTTGATCCTATTCATAGTATTTGTATAAAGTGTACATGCAAATTTTTGTGTATTTGGATGTACACTGAAATGCACAATATGGATTATTGACAGTTTCTGTAGTTTAGGGTTAAGTTCATAAAAATATTTATGAATCCTTCAAGTTATACCTGTATTAATATTAATTTGAATATTCTCGATATTCTATAAGCTTAAAAGAATTAATCAACATTTTAAAGTTATTCATATCTAAAATGCAGTTTTAGATTCTGTCAATTCGTTAGTAACATACTGTACATTCAGTGCCTATGCAAATGTATGAAAATGTGTGTAAAGAAACACACTTTACATATGACTACTAATGAGATCACGTTGCAAATGCAAGCTCAGGAATACTTCCTTCTAATTATACAGCAGTTATACAGTTTATGAGATACATGCTGTAAATGAATATCTAAAATGTTTGTCTTATTGTAAAAAGTCAGTTTAATATGGGTGTGAACTTTACAAGAAACACAGGAGCTAAAGCTGTACGCCAAATTTTTGTCAACTCCAACAGATCCATTGATGGGTGTTGGATGTCCTGGTTTATTTGACCAAAAAAGCAACACGATTTTCATACAGTAGTTTTTCTGTGAGGCTATTTAATAGAGTGTAACATCTCTTTTATCTTTACAGCTATTGTCCTCTTCAGACGCTACTTGCAAAGCCGAGAACAGGGGTAAGACTGATTTAGCTTTGCTTGCATGCAATTTCAAATGACCTGCATGTCAGATAAGCATATTTTTGAAAAAATGTTCTTAAAGACTCAAAGCATGCTGGGTTGAATATAGCAAAATCCATTCGACAGAAATTTGTGAGCACTCTACAAACTATTACCCATGTTGCCTGCAAATGCAGTGTGGATTTTGTGCATGCCTTTGTGAATAGAGGTTTGGAAATATCTAATGTACTTCACGCTCACTAATAATTCGGAAAATATTGAAGCTGAAGCTATCTACACAAGCACAATTGCTTATTTATTAGTTGCTCCACATGGTCCCCCTTTTATACTGGATCTACGAAGGATTTGGCAGCACTTGCTGGAAAATGGGTGGAAAAAAATCCTTTTGTCTTACCTTTAGCTTACTTGACACTTTATCTTGAGTGACACATCAGTGCTTTGATTTACAAGGTGGCTTGCATGCTCCACCCCGTCAACTTTTTGGGGTGGTCCAACCAGTCGGATGGGTAACAGTTCTCCGAATCCCTGGTAACCCACTAAACACAAGACGACGTGAGTAAGCGAGACAATAGAGAGCCATATGCAGGAGGGATAGGCCACCATTAGCAGCGGGTTGGTACATGTGCATTGATGACTCCATTTTCCAGCCATCTGTCAAACACCCCTCAAGCCCTGAACTGTTAAACAAGTCCCTGAAACAAAAAGAAAAAAGGACAGAAAACAAGCCAGGCGCTGACTAACATGAACAAGATATGACCTGCTAAACCCTGAGAGAGTTTACACTGTGGGAATATGTCATGGCGGCATTTGAAAACTAAAAAGTTGAATGTAGAATAAGAAAATGGACTTCCATGTCTGTTTGTCATGATGTTTTTGGACTAAAACGATCAGGGACAAAACTGCCTGAACCAGTTTGTATGTTTATTAGAGACAGAGAAGGAATAAGGAAGAAAATGGTGTTGAAATTCATGTTGATTTATTATTGTTCTCCGTGCAAACACAGCCACACTCCCACACCGCATGTCCTCACCTGAATCAATACATTAAACATTAAGACAAATTACATGCCATTTATCGGTACATTGCATTTATAGTGACACCACAGAATGATTCATTGTTTGGATCATGTTCAGGCCATTTTAAAGCTTTCTTTAAAGCTTAAACACTCGTTCACATCAAGAGCGATAACTAAATTAGCGTCCACCAACGCACAATAATGTTGTTTATTATAAATCGCATGTAATCTGCAGCTGCTGCTGCTTTAAATGCACAAACTCATTACATTTGGGTGGATTCTCATTGGCAGTCAATGTATTTCTCGTCCATCAGCCTTTCTAAAAGTGATCTAAGTGATATAGTTTCTCAGTGTCATTATTGTTATAGTTATTGCAGCTAGTGGTTGAAATGGGTACTGCAGTATATATTCAAAATATTGGAGAGAATTAGTTGACAGTGTAAGGTGACAAGCCTTACACTATAAGTTGATTAGTTAGATGAATGCAGAGGCTTTTTAGGTTGGTAGAATCTGCAAAAAGCAAATACACGTGCTTGCTGGCTTCCTTAGCTGTGTTTTCCCCAACTGGCAACCCGGGTTGTCGAAATACTATTGGATAATTTGTGTAATCGCCCAGACAATTAAAAAACAAACAAAAAAACAGACATTTCGACACAGAACTCACATTTCAAAGTAACTAGCTGTAGCATGTTTTCTAAATATCTGCAAACATACTATGATATTTTATGCTTATTAAGTCCAAAAAAATTCCTAGCAACTGTAAAATAATGTAACTAATTAATTTTTCTTTCACACAAAGCTATCGTGTCACCTATGATAGAGCAAATTAGTCTACTTGTACTATGTCTTTAAGTGAATTTTTGAAGCTTAAAAACTCCAGACCCTATTCATTGGATGCAATAAAAAGTCAAAGAGGTTTGGAACAGCATCAGGGTGAGTAAATGATGACATGTTTTATTTTTTTAGGTGAACTGTCCCTTTAAGGTGACAAAATCAATGCGGTTAAAATATAAAAATGCTTGTTTTCTTTCTGTAGAGAAAAGGAAAGAGCTGCTTTGTTCTCTCTCACGTCCTGTCCCCCACATCGTGGCCTATCGCTGTCATCTTGATAGGTTGTGTAACTAAATGTTTTGCACAGTAATCAGTTTCAGTGAGTTGCTGAGTATGGTGATATGTGAGAGAAGGCTGGGAGGGAGCGGAGTTTGTCTGACACCTGCCTCCACACAGCAAGCTTAAATATCCTCTGATTTCTCTCTTTCTCTCTCACTCTCGCTTTCTTTATTGAGGTTAAATTCTTCTGCAGGATTACAGGTTACCTCAGGGGAATGCAGTTAGCTGAGCCACAGCTTTTTTTTTCGGTGTTGAGTGATAGGGTGACTGAAAGGGGCTTAATCACACAGCAACCACAGGCTCTGTGGATCAACACTGAACCTTTCTGAGCATGTTCACAGAAAGCACACTCAATAAAAACCGATAAAAGCCCCCCGAAATGCCTTGCGGGGCAAAAATCTTGCCATAGAGTTCATAAAGCCAGGCAAACTGTGAACGAATTCATCACCGAGGCAAATTAAACAGCATTTACCTGAGGAAAGCAAGCGTACGTACATGTGTTTGAACAGCATGAATATGTCACAAAGAGCTCCATTCATCTTTCTCCTCAACTGTAAGCTGAATGTCCCTTTATTCAAAGCGCAAGTCAGGGTTAAGCTCCTCTCACATGTATGTACTTATATTGCCTTAAGTACAATGTGACCCATAGCTGACCCTATTCTTTACAGATATCAGCCTGGCTGTGTAAATTTATCCAGCCATTGTTGGTGCTACTGCTATACTTTCTGTCTTAAGACATTGAATAGGTTTTGTAGATGTTTGGTGTGTCTGAAGCATGCCGAAATGGGTCACATCATCAGGAATCACATTTTTGTTAATCTTTTGAGATAACATTTAATTGTAAGATGGAAACTTTGTCCACAGTTCAAAAAGACCATTACTGATGTTTAAACATGGCTTGTTCGGAAATCTTTTGATATCTCACATCAGATACATTAGATGCTGAATTATGATTGATTTTGCAACACAACTGACATCATATAAATGTAAAAATATAAATCTATAAATGTAGTAAATATTATATTGCATTCTGGAATTCTCGATTCTGATTGGTCAGTCGCAACACGCAACATATGCACTAATAGAGTCTACCAATGCCCGCCCACTTTTTCAGTGGCTTTGGTTCCGCTTTGCTAAGTAATATTACTGTAATATTGTTGAGGTGTTTTTTTTTTTAAGTCTTAGTTTAAAGGGGTCATATGATGCGATTTCAAGTTTTCCTTTCTCTTTGGAGTGTTACAAGCTGATTGTGTATAGATAAGATCCCTAAAGTTGCAAAGACTAAAGTCTTCAAACCAAGTAATATTCTTACCAAGTAGACTTGCCACGCCTACCTAAAATGGCTCGTTCTAACACGCCCCCACATATCTACATAACTATGTGGGAAGATTTGCATAATACCGCCCACATGTGCACGCAAAGAAAGAAGGCGTGTTTTCAGTAACTGCAGTTAGTGTTGAAGCAACCATGTCAGGGAGACGCTGTGCGGTTTTGTTATTAGTTTAAGTATTTGCTATTGACTGTTCAAATGCGGAGTTTTGCGCATCGTGTGTGTGTGTGTGTGTGTGAGAGAGAGAGAGAGAGAGTCAGATCACAGTGGAGTCAGCTGTCTTAACCATGGCTTGTGTACTGCACACACATAACAGCTTCATCACTGTGTCTGTCACGTGACTCTGTTCCCCTTTCGGTCTTGAACTGATGGTAAAACTAATGACATTATTTTCTGTCTTGACATTTATTTTGAAAGCTTGAAGCTCGCGATTATGGGAAGGGGCGTTACATTTCCGACGAGTGCTTGCGGTTTTCAGCCAATCACAATGCACTGGATAACTGACCAATCAGAGCACACCTCGCTTTCAGAAGGATGAGCTTTGTAAAAATCAACGCATTTCAGAAAGGCAGGGCATAGAGGACCTACAATAATGTACAGTATTTGAAAAATAGTGTTTTTTTGAACATTAAAGCATGTCAACATATTCTGTTACACCAAATACACAAAATAATGATCTTTAAAAAAGCATCATATGACCTCTTTGAGAGTTATAAGCCACAAATCAAGCTACAATGTAAATCACAACATTAAAAGCAAAAATAATTTGAAAATAAGATAAAGGTAAAAGACCGTGTACTTAATGATTTTAGTGATGAACTACAATCCCATAAAGCTTTGCGAATTATGTTATCCAATTAAGAAATTACAGATAGTTATAAAAATTTTTACATATGGAAACATTAAAATGTCAGTTTATAGCAAAATATGCATATTATGCATACAAATATATAGTAGTTTGAAAACATAAGGAAACTGACTAAGTTTGTGGATACTAAAGAGTTCCTTTGACATAAGATGCTTGTTTCAGTTTTCTGATTGGTTGATATTTTTGCAGAATCATGGGTAATGTAGTTTTTCCATCAGGAATTCCACTGTTGAACATGATTATTTAAACAACAACAACAACAAAAACAAAAGTATGCACCATGTATTAACTACCTCATAGCTCAGAGTAAGTCTGTATTTAAAGGTTTATTTTATGCCAAAAATGAATGGGAATTTTTATTTCTGGAACCCTGTTGCACTATATTGGCCGTCATCGATCGGTCAAACTGCTACTTTAATGTCTCTCATATCATATTTCAGAGGACTTTAGTATTGAAATATGATATGTATTGAAGTCTTGTTGTTAGGCTGATTTGCAGTCAACAAAGGTATCTAATAAACCTGCAAAAAGTGAGTAATATTTGACTAATCTCATGACCCGCTCCGTTTAAAAATATAACAGCTTTCATTAAGCTTTTACTTGGTATGCATCATTTTAAACATATCTGTCATTAATTCCATTATGTGTTAAACGTTTTAATGAGGAAAACATCCTGTTAAGGGAAAGGCAGAAAAAAATGGAGCATCAAGTCTTAAAGATTTAATCAAAGTCTCCATAGTGAACTGACTGTTCTCTCTCTGTTTCTCTAGGGTCTACTCCGTGCCAGCAGAGCAAGGACAGAAAGCTGCTGTCTAACCATCAGGGCCTTTTCATTTCCCCTCTCAACTGGATCCTTTCAGGGACGTGCTGCAAGCATGTGATTTCTCATCCGAACGTATCTATATCTATAGCGGATTCTATAACATCAGTAGACGAGAATGTGTTGCTATCACAAATTTCCTATGAACCGTTTTTAAATGCACAATGTATACTGTTCATGCACACATGCCGTATGTTGCACTCACAGAGAAAGTCCTTGGACTGTGTAGTACAGCTCATTGGAACATTTTCCTCTCTGCCTGCAATACTTTTTTATTTAAATCAAGTTTTTAAACTCTGCTTAAAGGTGTGTAATATTTTTCCATCTTTAGATATTCTCCTTAAAAGTAAGCCATTCATGGTCATCAAAAATATAAACAAATGGCATGAGTTTGGGGTGGGACCATCTAATTAACTAGCCAATGGCAGACAGTGCCACAGAAATCATGAACTGCAGCTTTAAGCAAACATCCTCCTTATTTTTGCTCCCGGTCCTCAAATGTTAGCTGTCCCCAGTGCGTTTAAAGTGACAAAATCAAGGCGGTTAAAAGATAAAGCTGGTCTCTGGCTCTCTGATTATTTGACAAAAGAGAGAAAGAAGCGGAGAGGGAAAAACGAGTGGAACTCTGAACACTCTGAATTAATCAACCACTTTCTTTTTCCTTTCTTTCACCGTGGCCAACTCCTCTAAAGCACAGCAGATTGTAAATAGCTCTGGGATGCTGAGTAGCAGACTAATGTTTCATATATACTCCTGGCTTTAATAGGAAGACAATCCGATGGGCGGATGGAATAAAGATACAACACGTAGCTACAATGAGGTCCAAAAGTCCATTACCCACTTTCAAAACAGATTTTTGAAAATTTGTCAATAAAGATTATTTGAGATTCTTTTTCTTCTTTTAACGTTTAAAATAGTTAACCCTGGGTCATTCTAAGCAGTCCTAGGTTATCTTGTTTCACACTGCTCATAATTAAGACATGGCATGAACGCAGCTTTATTTACATATTCGCAATACATTGTCATTGATTGGATGAATGCAGCATGTGATGTTTACAGCATTGCGCACCCTCATATTGCAGATGTAGGCTACTAAAGTTTTCCGCAACGTTTTTTTTCATTGGACTACAAAGGTAAGAATTTACCTTTAAGAACAGTCTCTTCTTTACGCCAATACATGTGTTTCGAGTCACCTTCAGGCATTTTTTCCATTCAATGAAACGACTGTTTATGCAAGGCGCGGTGTTTCCGTGACGGTTTGAAGCAAGTCAGTCGAGGCACGCGATTGGGTGTCTATTGCTAAGAGTTCAGGCACCGCAGTGAGGGGTTAATACCGCAAAAGCGGTATCAAACCGGCTTCTAAATTACAAGTGTAAAACCTACTTTTACCCGGGGTTAAAAGCGGAGTCTGTAAGTACAGTAAAGTGGAGTAACGCGAGGTGTGAAAGCCCAAATGTGTCACTTGCTGTTGTCAATTTACTAGCAGTTTCTGAGTGAAAAAAGTAAGTTTTTCCCCCCCAATTTAACAACATTAGAAACATTTGAAGACACATTACATAATCAATTATAACGAAATAAGTGGAAATAGATAATACCATTTTTTACTTTTTCAATTGTATAGCCTATTTTCAGATTTTGAATCCCAGATTTTTAGTGTGGACTCAGACTTTTGGACCCCAGTGTATCCACAGCATCATCGATTGAAACTAAGACACTATAACGAGCTGCTTACTTTTATCTTCCTCTTTCTCTCTCATCTTTTTTCTTCCATTTTTTAGATTAAAATGGAAATCAATCAAAGCCCTTTTAGCCTGAGTCTCGGGACTCAGAGCTTCTCAGCTTTTTACTCTGAATTTACACAAAGAGGACAGGCTAGCAAACACTTTTAACACTGCTGAGGCAAAGTTTTTCTGTGATTTTTTTGCTATCTTGTTAAAGGGACAGTTCACCCAAAAATGAACATTTTCTCATCATTTACTGACCCTAATGTTATTCCAGAGCTATATGACTTACTTTCTTCTGTTGAACACAAAACAAGATATTAAGAAGAACGTTTGGGGTCCAAAAACATTGGACCACATTGACTTGCTGTTCAACATTGTTATACAGAAGAAAGTAAGTCAATCAGAGACATGGAATGACATTAGGATAAATAAATATTTTTATGAATATAAAATACAAAATTTGAATTTTTATGTAGCTAATAACTGTCTGTCCACCCAGCCTGTGTATATACGTACAACATGGGAGGGCTGCTAACCCATATCTCTTGTTAAAAATGTTTCCATTTCCTTTCTAGCTGAATTTTCTGTTTCTTGATTACATGCTTTTCTTGAGCTTGCCGGTTTTCTATTTAAATCTAAATGAAATCCAATCTTGCGTGCATCAGACAGCTTGAGCTTGTTACTTTGATGCGTGTGGGTGTGTATAAAGGCATTAGTGTGTAATATTAATCAAGATTTGCAATATAGCTATTCTGGTAAATCATTTGCTAAAGGTGTCCTTAGACAATAGCATTTCAGATAACTGGAATTGGAAAAAACAGAAAGAAAAAAAAAAACATTTCAGCTCCTTTGAGTCATTCTGAAAGCCAGTTTCACATCATTTTGACATTTTCCTCCCACTTTTTAATAGTTTTTTTTTTTTTAATAAACCGTTGGGTTTTATTAACTCCAACATCTTTCTCTTGGGCTTTTTGGGCAGGTTGCTTTATGCCATGTGAGGGACTTTATACTGTAAAAAATAAAAATAAAAATAAAAAGCTTTGATATTCCCCCATTCAAGTAACTCCACAAATGAATCATGTACATCTTGTTATCATGTAAGATAACATTCGGTTCACACAGATTCACATTTCAATTCTGTTACCGGTTTCTCGTAGTGGTTGAAGTAAGAACGGAGTGGAAAATGCAGATGCAGGTTTTCCCTCTGAAGGTCGCTCTCAACAGTCTTTGAAGAGAAAACCATGAGAGATTGTATTGTATTTCCTTTCAATAGAGGCTGTTTCTGACATCAGCGCTTATTTTCTTTTATGTTATGTAAGGTATTCTGTCAGCAAAAATATATACTTAAAATAGTTTTATGAAAAGTTTATGAGGTATGAAAGAGATTATCCATTTATATTTTTCTTTTATAAATGTTATCAGTAGTGTTTTTCTTTGAACTCTTTTGTTGCACAGTGTCACTGGATAAAGCAGCGTAATAAATCATGCAGTAGTCGATATACGCCTTATTTTCAGTACTCCATTCATTTGAATTTCTGAGTACATTTGACCAACAGTTTGATAATGTACTATACTACACTCCCAGTGAATAAGAACAGAGTCCAGAGCATTGACAGTGCACATTCTTGATTCCTCATGATAACTGTTGCCATTATTAATGGACATTTGTGTGATTTCTACTGAAGTTTAAAGGTTAATGCCTGTTGCTGTATATATTTTATAAGACAACCTGTCATCTATTTGTTGTATGAGACCTATTTTAAATAAACATTATTGTTCTCAACAGCTGTGCTAGTATTATACTGCAAACTGTATGTATCGGTTTTGGGTGGGAATTAGTATAGAGATCATAAAAATGACAAAATGCATAGTTTTACATCAGGACTACAGTTTGGTATTTATTCTATGAAACATTTGATCATCATCATCAGCTACTCATTGCATGATTATACACCATTGGTGTTACTGGAAACGTAAACGTAAAATTACTTTTTTTTTTAAAGTAATAATACATTTAAATAATAAGAATTATTATAATTCATACTTTTTGGTGCTTGCCATTTAGTATTAAAGTATTTATTAATATTTTGAATAGCTTTTATATTTTCAGTTTTCTTTTTAATTTTAGTTTACACTTTAGTCATTTCATTACTTTTTTATACATATTTTTACATATTTCTATTCATTATTATTTCAGATTTAGTTTTAGTACTTTTACGGCTTTTTATTTCAATTATTTGCCAAAGGAACATACTTTCTAATTTTCATTGAAGTTTTTAAAGCTTAAGTTTTTCATCTAATATTTCGATTTTCTTTTATTTCATCTTTATTTAAAATAACTTTGTTTGTTTGTTTGTTTATTTGCTTGCTTGCTTGCTTTAGTTAACAACCATTCAGTTTTGTTGTTCATAAACAAGCATCTACAGATCTCCTTTTATGCATATGGAAGAAAAAAATAATAATCAGCTTTTTTTATGACCAAATGTGTTTTTTGGGCGAATTATAGAATATTTACATAAACACCTTGCGTACTTTTCCAGCAGATATATGCTAATGGTAAATGTCACTGAGAGATGGTCTTGATATTTTCATTTTTCCCCTGACATCAGCAAATACTAATTTTCCACTGACAGCCCAACCAAACTTATGCAAGATAAGAAATATGAAACTTCACTTATTTTAAACTCAGGCCTTATACACTGATAAAGATGCTTTTTTTGACATGATGGACATGATGTAGATGGTGAATTCAGATACATGAATCTCTAAACAGACTGAGCCAAACCGTTTTTATTCTCTCCTCTTGGGAGAACTCATAATAAATGTGTCTGAATGCCTCTTGAGGGCACTTGTGAGCCACACAACGCTTCTTGCCGTTTCCAAAAGATAGACACATCTGAGGATGCACAGTATTGAAATAATAATGATAATAAAACACAAGTACAGGTCTACGTTGTACAAAGTTTGACACTTAAACCGAGCAGTTTGGTGCAGGAGAGCAGAGGGATGAAGGGACTTTGTGTCTGAGACGCGTGATTACGCTGGGATCTGCCGAAGTCCCAGCCATTGTGTTACCGCTGGCGTTTAGTGCCGCACGATAGCACACATCTTATTCCCCGGCTCCTCTGTGTGACAAACCCGGAGATCAGTTTGAAATAAAGAACACGCTCACACACACGACCTCTCCATCTTGTCCTTATGATGTTGTTCTCACAAGGGGGAAATGTAAGTCTGTAACCGCTGTGGAAACAGGTCTGACTGGCTCCTTTGTGTTTTCCTGCTGTTCCTCTGTTTATTGCCGAGCCAGCTGATCAATGCTGAGAGAAGTGCTAACTTCTGGTCACCCTGTATGAGCTGCATACACAGAAAAAATGGTTAGTACGAGATTGGAGAGAGAGAAAAAAGAAAGGTTAGTTGTGCACTTAGTTTTCTCAAGGAAAAACAAAAACAAAAAACCTTTAAAGTAAATCAGTTCACCTGGAGGCCATTTTGACACTGAGCTAGTTTGTCAACGTTTCCAGAGTTTAACTTTATTAAATTGAGCAGCAATGCAGTGTGGCCAAGAAGAAAACGAATTCTTTGTCAAATTTGTGAGCAGATTTTTGCACCAGTAAAATCTTGTGGGAATGTCCTTAAAGGAATACTTCACACAATAATGAAAATTTGCTTTAAATGTATTCACCCTCAGGCCATCCAAGATGTACAGTTGATAAGATTGTTTTTTCATCGGAACAGATTTGGAGAAATTAAGCATCACGTCACTTGCTCACCAATGGATCCTCTGCAGTGAATGGGTGCCGTCAGAACAAAAGTTCAAATGGCTGTTAAAGACATTATAATAATCCACAATAAATCCACATGACTCCAGTCCATCAGTTAATGCCTTAAGTGACAAACTGCCTGTTTAATCCATCAAGACATTTTTAACTTCAAACCATTGCTTCCTGCTACAATACACATCTTTTATCAATAATATTGCTTTCTCCAGTGAAGTCATCTGATCTGAATCAGGAGAGAAATATGCACCGACCAAACACCATTTGAAACCAGTCCAAAACAGTTCTAAACAAATATGTTGGTAGATTTTGATGTGAGAGGACAACAGGTGATGGACTTTTTCACTGGAGGAAGTGTTATTATGGATTATGGATTTTGGCCAGAAGTGACAGTTTAAAGTTAGAACACCTTAATTAAGGATTTGTTTCTTACAAACATGCAGCTTTTCACTTCACAAGATGTTAATTACCAAATTGGATTTGTGTGGATTATTGTGATGTTCAGATGTTAGGACTCTCATTCTGATGGCACCCATTCACGCAAGGATCCGTATATGAAGAAGTGATGCTAAATTTATCCAAATCTGTTCTGTTGAAGAAACTACCTCATTACAGTACCCATCTTGGATGGCCTGAGGGTGAGTAAATGTTTTAACAAATTTTCCTTTTCCTTTAAAAAGTCAACTTGAAGTTGATTTATTAAACGCCTGTTTTAAATGACTGCTTACTTACTAAATTTAACCTTCACTCCAAAGTCATATAATGCAACTTTACAGCCCACAGGGCATTAAATATTCCATTAAATATAGTATAAATCGTCTGTTAAAGCCTCCAGCGGGTTTCTCAGAGCAGCTCTGTGAGAGGTAAAGCCAAGTCAACAACTGCTTTCTCTCCAGGTAAAGCATTACCGTTTGTTACTATTTTGCAGAGAAAGAAAATTATGCCTTTTTGCCTTAATAGCCGAAACCATTTGAAAAGGCTCTTTTCATAGAGAAGCGTGTCATTATTGTTCTCTTTTATTACTAAAATTATATACTGTTTTGTTGTCTCTCTTTGCACAAGTCAATTCGGTTTACATTCTGTCCATGCAATGGCTGTGTATTTTTATTTGTACATTTTCATTTTCAAATGGCACAGACAGGTGTATAATAAGCACATTACAGTTAAACTCTTCGCATTCATCATATGCGGCAAGATTGAAATCATATGTTTTAGAACAATCTATATAAAAGTGCTAATGGCGTCTAAACACAAGGAAGTCCATAATGATTATAAAGACACATCAGAAAGTTACAAAAGAGGCCAAACGTTATTATGCACCCAATCACTGAATGCATTCAAAACGCACACAATGGCTGTGTACGAAAGAGCATACTTGCAGACTACTTTTAAAGCAAGTATATAGCATGTATACTATACACAGCATGCATATGTTCTCAAATTAACTTCTACATTTGCCTAAATTAGCAGTTTACAGTAGAGCTTACATCATGGATTACTGTATCCGTTAATAAACCCAATTTCCAGTGCCAAAATCTATGACAACTTTACACAAAATGCCATTGAAAAGAACTTCACAGCCTCACACACACACAAACACAAACACACACACTAGAGAGTTTTTGCTCACCTTCCTTTGCCAATATGACACCGTGGTATTCGTTTCACTTTGCCACCTTTCAGATGGAGGAAGCATGAAAAAAGAGAGGAGAGGGGTTTGGGGATTTGAAACGCAACGGTTTATAAACGGTTTATAAAAGCAATCAGGACTGAGACTTGAAGTTAGGTTTACTTACAACCAAGCACCATGATTCCCATCACAAAGAGAACCGCAGCGATGGTTAACCCTACTTGACGTAGAGAGGTGTAATCTGAGAAAAAAAACAAGTCATGCTATGCGCTAATCATGATGAAGAACACACACTCACAGAACAATCTGGTCAAACAGTCTGAAAACATACATAAAGTCACATTAATTTAAATTTCATGTTTGTGTGAAGATGTCACGACAGACTTTAAATCATCAAGTGTCTCTCAAAGCTATCTATCTATCTATCTATCTATCTATCTATCTATCTATCTATCTATCTATCTATCTATCTATCTATCTATCTATCTATCTATCTATCTATCTATCTGTCTGTCTGTCTGTCTGTCTGTCTGTCTTTTACTATCCGTGTGGGACCATTCGGTACCCACAAAGCAGGCAAAACGCACACACACAGGCTTTCAAGTAACACTGAACCGGCATAAAACACCCTTAACTGATGACTCTGAAACACATTCAGGCACTTATAAACTTAGTTCCTGGGGAATGAATGCAGAACAGAGGCATCTATGGGTCACAGCTAATGAGGCTATTTCCTGAACATCAGATGCCCTGTAGCTGCCCTAACAATAGGAAGTGATTGAAGCAGCGGCCAGGTCATAAGCTTTTAACTACAGCTCTTGAGACAGTAATAGTGCTCCCATGCACAGCACCTCTGTGCTTCTTATAAACACAATACTTTCCACTGACAGGGAGACTGAGTTCCTCCAGTCTTTGTGTTAGAACGCACCGTCAGCGGCTCGTACCAGAAAAACCAGCAGACTATTAACACCTGAGCAGCACAGTTGTGACATTAAGAATAAAACTGCCACATTACTTGATTCGTTGCTAACGAGTTCCGCAAGATCTCTAAATATGTGGTCTATTAATGTTATTGTTAACTGAAACTATTTAAAAGAATGGTTCAACCATAAATTAAGATTTGCTGAAAATGTACTCACTCTCAGGCCATCCAAGATGTAGATGAGTTTGTTGGTTGCTTTGTTTGCTGACCAATGGATCTTCTGCAGTGAATGGGTGCCGTCAGAATAATTAAGGTCTTGTGAAGTAAAAAGCTGCATACTTGTAATAAACAAATCCATAACTAAGATGTCTTAACCATTGACCTCTATCCATAATATTGCTTTCTCATCTGAATCAGTAGAGAAATATGCACAGATCAAGCACTGTTTACAAGCAAAAACAGTCCAAAAGTTCAGTTCTAAACAAACAGGTCTGTGGATTTTGATGTGAGGGGATGCATTTTTTACTGGAAGAAGTGTTATTATGATTTATGTATTTTTTGCCAGAAGCGACGGAAGTAAAAAATTTCTTAAAGGTGTAATAGGTGATTGTCTTCAGAAACATTTTTTGTTATGCTGGTTGAAAATCTCTTCACATCTCGATAGCAGTCATTAAGTTAAGTGGTCTAAATGCATTAATCTGTATTTATATATTCTGTGGAAGGCGTAGGACCAAGAAATGTTCGTCCAATCAAAACGCTCGGTCCGAGCGTTTTAATTGGCTTTCCTACCTGCCTGTCAACGTATGTTTAGCATACCTCTGTGCACCCGGTTCACGCAGACAGGACACATCATCAGCGCATTCACACTGTGCAGACAGAGCTAGAATGGCAGGCAAACATCAACAACCCGATCTTCCTCCCTGGTATTGTAGTACTTTTAATGTTTTCTCACCGGTGAATGACGCATGATGTAGCCCAGCGATTAATCCAGTCCTCGCTTAGAAGTGAGCTACGTGCATGAACTGTGTTCCGATCGATATGATCCCTACACAGTGTTCATTGCTCCCTCCTCCCTGAGCAGGGGAAATCCGTTGAAGTTTACTTCACTTCGGAACATGGGCTGGAATTGGGAACCGCTGATGTAGCCTATTGTAGTAATGTTGTCTCTGGTACTCTGGTCTGTGAGTGAGCGTATATGCGTTCAGGGGGCGTGGGTTTGGACGGCGATTGCAGGGGAGGGTGGGACATTCGCTTTCGGTGCTATCAGGCTAAAGTTAGCATTTTCCAAGATCTCCTATTGCGCCTTTAAGTTTTTTTATATTATGCTTTTATCAGCTGTTTTGACTCTCATTCTGATGGCACCCATTCACTGCAGCGGATCCATTGGTGAGCAAATGATGTAATGTTAAATTTCTCCAAATCTCTTTGATGAAGAAACAAACTCGTCCACATCTTGGATGGCCTGAGGGTACATGTTTAGCAAATTTTCATTTTTGGGTGAACTATTTCTTTAATAAATGTTTAAGCTGAAGTACTAAAATAACTAAAACTGAAATAAAAAAATAAAGCTAAACAGAAAAATAAAAAAGAACAAAAGAACATACAATTACTAAACCTTAAGTAAAATGAAAATGAAAATTTAAAATATAAAAATAAAAACTTCTTCCAAATATGAAATACTATAATAATATACAACACTGCTAATTGTTCCATCTGTTGCGCGCTTTATCATCCATTAAGTAAGAATCATAAGTCCAGTCACTTGGAAAAGTTGTAGCATAAACAGCACATGATTTAAAGTATCCTCCATGTCTGTAGAACAAATGTTGCGCCACGAGTTACAGGCCAACGTTCAATACTCTGGGTTAGGGGTTTGTTCTAGTAGTAATTGTGATGTCTGCATTAGCAAGCACCATTAATTACTGAATGATTAAACAGATACTTACTGTAATGAAACGGCTCGTCCCAACTCTCATCTGTTGAGGAAATTGCACAGTTTAGAGAGGTTTTGACATCATAAACAAGACCTGAAAACAGTCCACGTGCCTATAAAATGTAATGGACTTTATCATTTTCATAATATGCTAAATAAGCCAGTAGTATATGTGTGGGTTTGTGTGTGTTCATGGTGTCTAATGGGTCTAATGGGATGAAACGATCTTTCACCTGTTCACCTTACATGACCTCCAACACTAATTTTCTACTATTTAATCAGAGTTGTGTCAATGAGATGCTGTTTATGCAAATTACTTGATGGGTAAAAAGTAATGGAGACTGATATGGGTTTTTTATATTTCATATATGCATGATGGAATTTAAAAAGATATCCTACCCCAAAAAAAATTGATAAAAAAAGATGTCTTTATTTAATCACTCATAAGTTTACTATTCGAGTGGAATACAAAATTAATTAAACTGTGAATAAAATATAATAAACATATATTCTAGTTCAAATAAATGAGTTCTTTTAAACTTTGTATTCATCAAAAAAAGCTTGAAAAAATGTTTCACATTCACAACAGTTATTTTAAATAATAATGTAATGTAATAATGTTTCACAATGTTTGTGTTTTTACTGTATTTTTGAGCATAAGAGACTGCTTTCAGAATTTTGCCGAACACCGTACCGATCCGCAAATGTGTGAAACGTAATTGTATTTGCAAATTAGATTAAAGTGTACATTTCAAAAATCTTTTTTTTTTTTACAAAATTAAAATTCATGATTATTAAGGATTGATATGTGTATATAAAATATTTAAAATATTTATAATTATATTTAATCAAGAATTATTTGATATAGTTGAAATATTATTATAATTTTAATATAATATTTACATTTAGAATATTAAGAGTTTTTATATGTATACATTTAATTTATAAAATGATATGTATACAGTTAACATTACATTTTTGCTAAAAAAAGAGCTTTATAAAAATCTGAAAATGAAACAAAAAACTATATTTTAACTTTGATGACTTTTTTGATGACTGAATTTTAGATGATGTTTTTTTTCTAAAACTCTGTGAATCTTTCTGAAATTAAGCATCATTGACAAAGCTTTTATTGACAGATACAATGGGAAAGTAACACCTCCAATATATCATGAGTGAAAAGGCTGTAGAATACATTTAAGAAGATGACGAAGATGAGAAAGTTTTACCCCACACCACAGCTTTGGCGGTTTTGGAGGTGTTGGTGTTACGGGCCGCTGCAAAGAGAAAATGAGAGGGAAGTGAGGTCAAGGAAAAATACAAGGAGAGAAACCTAATCTAGCATGTACATTCTTTCCTCGAATTCGCAGAATTATGAATAGTAGTGAGCTTTTGAATCCCGTTTTTGTCCATAATGTAGGTTGACAGCAAAGACTTTGGGTGTGAAAAGCAGACGCTTCCTCTTATCGCAATCCTATGGATTTGTCCGTAATTGCTTCTAATTAAATTCCAGCGGCACTCATTCTCTGTCCGGCCTTGTCTTTCAAATTCAATTTTTGCATATTTCAATGGCGCTGCTCTCCCAGGATATATGGTTGGTTGATTCTTCATAAAGCATATCAGCTCACCGCGACAGTGCTCCTCAATCCCGCAGAAACACCACATTATCTTTAAGCCTCTCAGCATGGAAAGAGCGTTGAACATTTTCTAATTACCTGCTAATTAGTTTCTAAGTTATGTGTGCCCTTGATATGAATTGCATGAGTAAAGAGGAAGCCTCTCAGCTATTCATGCAAACCTCGGCTCAGTTACCCTCCCCCAATCCCACACTGAAAATCCTTCCACCAAAACCAAACTTGTATTTGAGTCAGAATCGAAGCTTACGCTGTGTGGCTGGCATCTTTTCAAAGGTCACAGCGGAGGTCACCGGGGAGTCTGAAGAGTTGTCAGTGATTGCCGCAGTCACGGTGAGGTCAAACTGCTCCGCATCTGGGCTCGTTGTCACCCCTGTCGCATTCGGGTTACCTGGAGGAACGAGGCGAACACTTTCCTGATTGAATTGTATTTGAGATATAAGCCGAAACGAATATCGCCGGGTTTATTATGCCACCAAAAATCGATTCCTTCCGTGACAGATCAAACTTTACAGAGTATGTTATCAAGGTAAATGGAGAACGAAGACATTTTGTACTGGATCTGTAACTCAGTTTAGCTGTATTGGAAACATTTAGATTCAAAACAAGTATAGAATAAACATATAAAACTTAAACCGATTATTATATAAAACATAACAGGCAATTCTGGGATGTTTGTGTGGTTCTGCTGGGAAATAAATATGTAAAAAATGAAATAAACATCCTACCCTGACCCACATTTGTGGGTTTAGAGCTATAAAACGTAGGTGTGGAGCTTTCCAGTGGTGTCGGGGTCTCTGTTTGTGTCACGTTCTCAACTGCATAACCTTTATAGACATAAAAAAAAAAAAAAAAACAAAAAAAAAAAAAAGAACAAACCAAAAAAAAACATGAAACACAGACACATTTAGGCTTTAGTGAGTAAAACTTTCATGAAGATGGATAGCGTTTGGGTGGAGAAATATTGTGCTTCTCTTTTGGTAATAAAGAGTAGGCAACTATCTATATGTGAGGTCATTTGGATGCTGATCATATCTCGTAGATTTTGGAGGTGCCGGAAAGTATGTTTTCTGGGATACAGTTCAAGATCTTTGGATATTGATTTCCCAGGGGAATTTTCAACAATGTACCTTGGCCATTTTTCAAAACAATATTTTGAAGGCTGATGGGTATCTTATGCTTTTATTTATAGCGTATAAAAAGACCATTACCAGAATGGCATAAGCAAACACCCGCTTAAAATGGGCAATGGATAGAAATCTATTGCACTGACTTATAATTTAAGGCCCAAAACTAATTAGAGATGAGTTACAGAAAGAAATATAGACAAAAATTAAGATAATGTAGAAGATGCCAACCAAAATATTTTTGAAATTATAAATGCATACATATGTAGCTGGTCAGAGAGATATGCTACTTGCTCTTTGTCTATTATATTCTATTCATTTTAAATTGTTTTAATTAAAAAGTACTAAAATATTACATTATTTTATTTTTTCTTCATATAATAAATACCGTTTAATATGATATAAATATACACCATATAAAACAATGATAAAGATAATAAAGCAGAACAGATTACACTTACTCATTTTTATATTAGATTATTTTTTATATCAAATTTAAAAGTCGTAAAAGATTTTTTTTATTTTTTTAAGCTAATCTAATCTAATCTCATCTATACTATCTAAATATAGACACCATCTAAAAAAATATAATAACTTATCTTTTAATAATCTATTACAATTATCTAATAATAACAAAATAATAACAATAAAAAAAAAAGCTCCACCCAATTAATACATCCATTTGTGTAGTTCGTCAGAGAGATATGCAGCATGCTTTTTTTTATATTATATTATATATATCCTTTAGATTGCAAATATAAAAAAAACATTAAAAAATAATCATATTTATACTTGTATTAATATAATACAATAATAAATGGACAGAGTAACTTAATAAAGAATGACAAATAACACTTTTTATTTAAGACATTTTGACTAATATCTGATACAATTTAGCATTCATCCACAAATCACAAAATTACAAATAAAAGTACAGAACGAGAGAGAGAATATGAATTTGATAATTTCGTTAAGGATGCAGAGACAAATATCTGAGCCTTTAACAAGAGCATCTGATAATTAATCTCCTTCTGACACCATTATGCCTTATGAGTTCAAGATTACACACACACAAGCAGCAGATGAATGCAAATGTATTCTGAGGCTGGCATAATAACAGTGTGGTGATGTAGAGTGCAGCGGTTTGTAATGAAGGCAGGTCTCTCATAGACCGTGCAACAGAACAAGGACTAATTGTGGTCTAGCAGAGATGGGTCGCAGCATTTTTGTATGCATTTTCCGGCTACGCGCAGTTTTTCCAATGAATCCCTTCACAAGATGAATGGCCACATGAGACTCAGCAAAACACTGTGATTATTGCACAACGGCTATAATCAATCTTTTATTGGAAGTATTCATCTGAAAAATCCCACATATTAGACCCGCTGGTCATTCGTGGTTTTGGGTAATGTAAGATTTTATTAAAAATAGGCTTTATCAGATTAAGCTGACAAAAAAAAAAACCCCCACAAAATGTTTTATATGTATTGGTATTGTAATAAAAGACGGTGTGTGTGCGTGCGTGTGAAAGAAAAAGAAAGAGGAGGAAGAATCATGATAACTCACTTCTGAAGACGAGTAACAGAAGAAAGGCAGATCCTCGCAACACGATCTGAAAAAGAGAAAACACCCACAATCACACAAACGAACGTCTTCATGACTGTGGAAAAGGTGGCTGTACAAAATTACCTTTTTTTGGTACATTTTCCCACAAAGCACTGCTGTTTTTTTTTCAGTATTCGATTCTCTTATATTCTATTGCAACTTTAAAGCAAGATGAACCCTTTTTACTTCCATAATTTAACATTTTTATATTTGAGAAAATAATAATTATATTTGTCTATTTGGAATTGACTGGATAGTGAAAAAAGGGAGTTACACTGATCGAAATTATAAATGCAACACTGTTGTTTTTGCCCCCATTTTTCATGAGCTGAACTCAAGGATCTAAGACTTTTTCTATGTATTGAATTGTACACAATTCCTGGAAGCTGAAAACATCCCAGTTCTTGCATGGTCAGCATACTCACCGGACATGTCACCCATTGAGCATGTTTGGGATGCTCTGGATCGGCGTATACAACAGCGTGCTCCAGTTCCTGCCAATATCCAGCAACTTCGCAAAGCCATTGAAGAGGAGTGGACAACATTCCACAGGCCACAATCAACAACCTGATCAACTCTATGCGAAGGAGATGTGTTGCACTGCGTGAGGCAAATGGTGGTCACACCAGATACTGACTGGTTTTCGGACACCCCAATACAGTAAAACTGCACATTTTATAGTGGCCTTTTATTGTGGCCAGCCTAAGGCACACCTGTGCAATAATCATGCTGTCTAATCAACATCTTGATTTGCCACACCTGTGAGGTGGATGGATTATCTCGGCAAAGTAGAAGTGCTCACTAACACAGATTTAGACGATTTGTGAACAATATTTGAGAGAAAAAAGCCTTCTGTGTACATAGAAAACGTCTTAGATCTTCGAGTTCAGCTCATGAAAAATAGGGACAAAAACAAAAGTGTTGCGTTTATAATTTTGTTCAGTGTATATAGCAGAATAGAACCAGACTGAATAAGAGTTTGCCTTTTTAACGTCTTTTTGAAGGAAAATTAATACTTTTATATTGCAAGGACACAATAAAATGCATAAGTGTCAGAAAATACTTTTACATTTGTACAATAAATAAATAAATGACATTCTTTTGAACTTTCTATTCATCAAAGAATCCTAAGAATATAATTCTTTCATAAAAATTTTAATCAGCACAACTGTTTTCAGCTTTCATAATAATGTTTCTTGAGAAGCAAATCAGCATATTAGAATTATTTCTGAAGGATTATATGACACTGAAGATTTGAGTAATGATGCTGAAAATTCAGCTTTGCACCCCAGGAATAAATTGAATTTTTTAATATATTTAAATAGAAAACAGTTATGTTAAATTTAATATTTCACAGTTTTTACTGTATTTTTGAACAAATAAATGCAGACTTGGTGAGCATAACTTACCAACCCCAAACTTTTGAATGGCAATAAGTAGGTTCATTTTTGATTTCATGTTGAATATTTAGCAGCCATGCTTGTGTTATGGTGCTTTACGGTTTTCTCGTGCTGCAGTAAACATTCTGCCCGTGTAATGGGAGCGTTTGAGATGAGAGATCTTGACATTTCCCAACGTTATCATTAGCCAATCAATTCTGAGATGTGGTTGTTTTGGAAATTTGTGCCTTTTGATCTATAAAAAAAAGGCTGCCAGTGTTTCTGAGGGGAGGGGTTACTTAGCAACAGTGACATGAGCAAGCACACAACACAAACACTGGATTATGACACATCAGATGACAGGCCAGCATTACAGTCACCAAGCTCTCCATTAGTATATTCAAACAACTGCAGCACCAAAAATATCATCGTTCTGTAGGTGTGAAAGAACAGACTGCCGCAGACTGGGCCAAAACTCGCGGCTTTAAACGCGAACCAATGACATTAGAGTCTTAGTGTGTCAGAGAGCGTGGGGTAAGATGTGTCAACCCCTTTATCTGGCCAACATTCTACAGAAAACACATCACATGAAATACACATGAGAAAAAGATGATAAATAACTTTTTTTCCATGTCAGATTTTCTACATGACAGGCATGAAAGGTGTTAAAACAAACCATGGATTATAAAAATAAGCACTGTTTTTCCAAAATGGAAAAATACTCAACTTTTCAAATGTTTGGGGTCGGTGAGATTTTTTAAAAAGAAAATGTTTTTGAAGTCTCTTATACTCACCAAGGCTCTATTTATTTGACCAAATATACAATTAAAACAGCAAAATTTTGAAATATTATTACAATTTAAAATAACTGTCTTCTGTTTGAATGCATTTTAAAATGTAATTCATTTCTGTTATGCAAAGCTGAATTTTCAGCAGCTATTCCTTCAGTCTTCTTCGGTGTCACATGATCTTTCAGAAATCATTTTAATATGCTGATTTGAAGAAACATTTCAGATTTTTCAATTGTCATTGAGTCACCGATAAATAAAGCTTTCTTTGATGAATACAAATATCAAAACATTTATTTGAAATTGATTTTTTTGTTTTTGCAAAAAGGCAAGTCTTTAATGTCACTTTTGATCAATTTAATGTGTCCATGCTCAATTTATTTATAAAGCACAACTAAACACAACTACCGTTGACCAATGTGCTGTACAAATTAAAAGCCATTAACAGAATTAAGACAAAGACAAGGTCACAGATAAAACTCCAAGACACAAGGCAAGACAACTGCCAATCATGATTAAAAAGACAGATCAAATAAAAATTATTTTAACCTAGATTTAAAGATGGATAGTGTAGGAGCAGTTCTGATTTCCATAGGTAGACTATTCCAAAGTCTCGGAGCGGCTACGGCGAGTGCTCGATCACCCGTAGACTTGAGTCTGGTTCTAGGAACCACTAAGAGGTGGTCTATCAACAGATCAGAGAAGTATGAGGGGACTAAACCATTTAAAGACTTAAAAACCAATAAGAGCACTTTAAAACTAATCCTGTAGTGCACAGGTAACCAATGTAAAGACTGAAGGACAGGGGTCATATGCTCATGCTTTCGAGCTCCCGTCAAGACTCTGGCAGCTGCATTTTGAACCATCTGAAGGCGGTTTAAGGAACGTTGACTAATCCCCAAATAAAGAGAGTTACAGTAATCAAGCCTCGTGGTGATAAAAGCATGGATTACTCTTTCCAAATTAGTAAAAGAAAGAAAGGACTTTATTTTTACCAAGGTTCGCAACTGGTAGAAACTTGAATTCACAACTTGGTTGACTTGTCTATCAAGCTTTAGAGCACTGTTCAACACCACACCCAGATTTTTCACGTACGGCTTGACATAAGGTGCCAGAACACCAAGATTTAGATTTGGTATACAGTGTGTATCAGAAGGGGTACACACCACAATCTCTGTTTTACTCTCATTCAGAATTAAAAAATTTATTTTAGACATCCATGCATTAACATCCAAGAGGCAGGCGGCCACCGGGTTTAATCCATTCTTATGTTTCAAAGGAAGATATATTTGTATGTCATCTGCATCATAACAATGATAACTTATACCATGGTTCTCAAAGATAGATCCGAGAGGAAGCATACAGTGGGGCAAAAAAGTATTTAGTCAGCCACCAATTGTGCAAGTTCTCCCACTTAAAAAGATGAGAGAGGCCTGTAATTTTCATCATAGGTATACCTCAACTATGAGAGACAAAATGAGAAAAAAAAATCCAGAAAAACACATTGTAGGATTTTTAAAGAATTAATTGGTAAGTTCCTCTGTAAAATAAGTATTTGGTCAACTACAAACAAGCAAGATTTTTGGCTCTCACAGACTTGTAACTTCTTCTTTAAGATGCTCCTCTGTCCTCCACTGGTTACCTGTATTAATGGCATCTGTTTGAACTCGTTATCAGTATAAAAGACACCTGTCCACAACCTCAAACAGTCACACTCCAAACTCCACCATGGCCAAGACCAAAGAGCTGTCAAAGGACACCAGAAACAAAATTGTAGACCTGCACCAGGCTGGGAAGACTGAATCTGCAATAGTTTAGCAGCTTGGTGTGAAGAAATCAACTTTGGGAGCAATTATTAGAAAATGGAAGATATACAAGACCACTGATAATCTCCCTTGATTTGGGGCTCCACGCAAGATCTCACCTCGTGGGGTCAAAATGGTCAAGAACTGTGAGCAAAAATCCCAGAACCACACGGGGGTACCTAGTGAATGACCTGCAGAGAGCTGGGACCAAAGTAACAAAAGGCTACCATCAGTAACACACTGCGCCCGCCAGGGACTCAAATCCTGCAGTGACAGACGTGTCCCCCTGCTTAAGCCAGTACATGTCCAAGCCCATCTGAAGTTTGCTAGAGAGCATTTGGATGATCCAGAAGAGGTTTGGGAGAATGTCATATGGTCAGATGGAACCAAAATAGAACTTTTTGGTAAAATCTCAACTTGTCGTGTTTGGAGGAGAAAGAATACTGCGAGGTAACACTTTACTTGAAGAGGTGTGCATAAGACTGACATGCACCTTCATAATCATGACATGACACATGTCATGAATATGAAGGAGGTTTTATGCATGTTTATGACAACTGTCCTTAAGTGTCATTCGCTCAGTTATGTAAATATGACATTATTTGACCTAACCCTCCCCCTACCCTTACCCCTAACCATAGCACATAACAAAGACATCTCAAACAATGTAATCTTGCATTACAAATTACATAAATGATCGAATGACACTTAATGACAGTTTTGTCATAAAACATGCAGAAAACCCTTCATTCATGACATTGTCTTAGATTATGTAGGTGTCATGTCATGATATGAAGGTGTCATGTCATTCTTATGACAACCCCCTTCAAGTAACGTGTAACCGAATTTCTGAGTTGCATCCAAAAGACACCATACCTACTGTGAAGCATGGGGGTGGAAACATCATGCTTTGGGGCTGTTTTTCTGCAAAGGGACCAGGACGACTGATCCGTGTAAACGAAAGAATGAATGGGGCCATGTATCGTGAAATTTTGAGTGAAAACCTCCTTCCATCAACAAGGGCATTGAAGATGAAACGTGGCAGGGTCTTTCAGCATGACAATGATCCCAAAACACACCGCCCGGGCAACGAAGGAGTGCTTCGTAAGAAGCATTTCAAGGTCCTGGAGTGGCTTAGCCAGTCTCCAGATCTCAACCTCATTGAAAATCTTTGGAGGGAGTTGAAAATCTGTGTTGCCCAGCGACAGCCCCAAAACATTACTGCTCTAGAGGAGATCTGCATGGAGGAATGGGCCAAAATACCAGCAACAGTGTGTGAAAACCTTGTGAAGACTTACAGAAAACGTTTTGACCTCTGTCATTGCCAACAAAGTGTTTATAACAAAGTATTGAGATGAAATTTTTTTATTGACCAAATACTTTTTTTCCACCATAATTTGCAAATAAATTATTTTAAAATCCTACCATGTGATTTTCTGGATTTTTTTTTTCTCATTTTGTCTCTCATAGTTGAGGTATACCTATGATGAAAATTACAGGCCTCTCTCATCTTTTTAAGTGGGAGAACTTGCACAATTGGTGGCTGACTAAATACTTTTTTTTCCCCACTGTATACAGAGAAAATAACATGGGAGCTAGAGTAGAGCCTTGGGGTACCCTACAGGTCAAAAGTACAGAAGAAGAGTGAAATGTGCAAATATTAACTGAGAAACTCCTGTTTGTTATATTAGACTGGAACCAATTTAAAGTATTAATTTCTTTGAAAAATGTGGGCTAAACTATATCAGATGCTTCGAGGGTAAGATTAGTAAGGTGCCAGTGTCAAAACTAATAGTGTTAATCATATTTGCATTCAAATGCAGAAAAAGTTGTTTTATTCATCTTGTTGATAAGTAATAATCATAGAGAGAAATGGTATAAATACTGTATTATGACGAGTAAATGTATCATAACTAAATGCATACATTCTCACCATAATAACATTAAAGATATCAGACAACCTGTAACACCATCAGTTATTATTATTATTATTATTTTTTTTTTTTGAGAATGGTTTAAGGTTAAAATTTAATTTCCAATCTTTTAAATCATACATAAATGTAAAAAGTTATCTCTGTTTGAACAGTTTCATGTTGTCTTGTCTGATTTAGTAACAATATGCCACCAAATTGTGCAATGTTCCCATCTGTAACAGCTTCCCCTAAGCCAGCAGAGACGTGGCCCTTAGTATGTTCTGCTGAAATCAGCATATGGAGAATGCAGCTCAGCATGGAGTCTTTGTGTCCTTACAGATTAATTGTATTGGACTCAATTAAGTTCTAAATTTAATTAACACAAGTAATGACTACTGACATGTCAAAGATGATTAATGCATCATATCAAAGCTTTAGGCTAAACATTTTCTGAAGAAGTGAGCAAAAACCAAATTATGTTACAATTATCTCCGCTTTCCCCTACAACAACAAATAAGAACAGTAGTAGTGCCTATTCAAAATTCAAGTGAGTCTTACGTCACACTACTTCCTGTAAGCGTGAACTGCTGCCACATGTTACCACTGAACATTCAATTTGCTGAAAGGTTAGATCAAGCCAATCACTCCTCTCTTGTATAACACCTTTTAACGCAGAGACGACTCTGCGTTAAAAGAAATGTAACTTCATGGAGTGAAAGTGGGGTATGAACATAATTCAATGTCTCGACGGATCAATCCATTAATATATTCATACTGGCAACAGCTTTCAAAGTAATATTTCTAACTTTATAGAACATGGCATTAACTATGCAACTTTATAATCTGTCATAAAAAAATTTAAATTATATTTTCCAAAAGTGTCTGTGATGGCATTTTCATGACAAATCAAATAGAAATATTTTACTATTTTTAAACGTACAAACAGGCCTCATTTTCCTCATGCTAATTCTTTTTTCTTCTGATTTTGGAGTGAAACACACCAGCTGACCGGTTTGTGTTTATTTTTTACTTTTCCTAACTTTCCTAAAAACAATGAATAAATAAACATGCATTATTAACATTGCACATTTATTTGTTCCTTTTCTATTTTATTTTGTGGCCTCCAAGACCTTTTTCATTAGAAGTAGCCACTTTGATCTATGCGAGGGCAAGCATGTATTGAACTGTGGCTGTGTGCTTCATTTTCTTCTGCAGGTGAGCGAGTGCGTTTACCTGTTTCTAAAGACAGATGGTCCTCCGGGTCTTACATGATCGATGGACCAGATAAACGAACAGGCTGGTCCACAGTGACCTCACATGCTTGAAGCACATGAGCCTGTTGCTAAGCATATCATTTTCCTTTCTATCTCTACATCTCTGTCTTTCTCAGACGCTCTATTCTGCTTACCTTGTAGCATCTGTGTACGCTCCGAAACTCCAAAAATAAGCGTATACTTAAATATCAACTGTTTGATTTCACTTACCTTGATATTCATTTTGATCTTGCGTCCCGCATCCAATCAGAGTCAAACAAAGCGCAGCATCTGCCGGTCTGTCGTAAAAGAGAAAATATGGAAGTTGGTTAGATGGTTGACCACGCCCTAATGTCACACTTCCTCTCAAGCTCAGTCCTTCTCACTGAGGCCTCTCAATCTGTCCACATCTGCCAGTCCTATTTTATGCCTGTCTCATCAGCTATTGTCTACAATTCAAACTGTGTTAGTGCCAGCCTCTCTCACATTCTGTGTATCAGCACTGTAACTCATTGTCTCTAAGCAGCTCTTTGTGTCTGCACATTCAAAATCTATCCTGAAATCAGAATAAAGCCTGTATCTGTGTATATGCAATACATAAAGGACAGAAATGTATTATTTTATGATATTTTAATATCTTTTGACTCATTTTTTATTATTTTTTTATAATTCTATTATCAAAATTATTTTATAACTACAATATTTTATATATATATATATATATGATATATATATATATATATTATATTATATAATAATATATTAGTGCTTTAACGATTAACGCGATTTAAGTCCCCATCCAAATAAATTGTTTGTTTACATGTATATGTATTTACATGTATATATTTATATTCTTATATTTTATATCATATATAAATATATTTGATATATAAACGTAACATATTTTTCTTAAATATATGCATGCATTTACGTGTATTCATATATACATAATAAATATACACAACTTATTTGAACTGTGGAGACACAGTTCAGATAAGTTGGCATTGGAAGGAATTGCTGAAAAATGCATTTATACACTGTAAAAGATTACTGGAGTACATTTCTAAGATTATTGGAGTACATTTACAAGAAAATACAGTTTTTATACTTCAAAATTGTTTGTAAAGTAGCAGACTTAAAGTCATATGCCCGTCATTCAATCACGTCTCTGTGTAGGAGAAACAAGTAAGATATTAAAGGCATCTTGTGAATTTTCTCTCCTGCCGTGCACTGTTCTCCTTTAAATGATTTAGATAAGTGACAAACTACTATGTAGACTTCTCTGAAAACAAAAGGAAGGAAACCATGTAACCCACAACCAGATGCGGTAACAAAACAGAACGCCGTGTTCCAGAGGTTGTCATGACAGCAAGACCTCCTAAGCCTTAAATTAGGTTAGACTACGATCACAAAAGTACTGAAACTTTTTTCATTTGATATGTTTTAGCCTTCTCAAAAGAGCTGTAATGAACATTACATGATCTCTGAAAGCCCTCCTCCTACACACTCCAACATTTCTTGAGAAAGAAATTCAATTTCGCAATTCTCAAATGATCAACATCCTCATCTGTCCCTCTGATTCAATAGTAGGGGTAAAGCATGGTTAACTGAACCCACCTGGTATAAATAGACCACTGCTTTGTCCTCCACAATAAACACCTACACATTATATAAATCACACTGTAAACCGTCTGTTTGGAAACAATAAACAACAGAAGCTTGCCAGAACTCAACAAAGAGGAGGCCCCATGTCACATTTTCAATTCTGACCCCCGCAATCCCAAGATTCCTTCCTCTCCTCTTTTTACAGAACGCTGCAATTTGTCACAATATTTTCTCTTCCTTTGCCTTGGACCATTATTATTTTTAGATTAAAATTGACAAGTCATTATAATATTCAGTTTCCTAAATATGGAACAGCTTAAAGCAACACGGACAATACATATAAAATGTTAAGAATACATTTTAAGAATAGCAAATTGATAACATTGATGATTACTGTTGGAATCACTTTCAGAACATTTTTTTTTTCTCCAGCTGATGAATGATAAAAACATCCAACCAGACAACCAATCAGAATCCATCCTGCTTTAAAGAGCTTGAGCATTAAAGTGACAGACGACTTAACTGCATTACATGCTTATAACAATCACAATGTTATTGTCCATTGTGTGGACCCTAATACAGTTATAATATCTTTACAGTTACTGTTAAAGGGATGGTTCACCCAAAAAATGAAATTTTAGTCAACATTTACTTGCCTTCCACTTGTTCCAAACCTGTATGAGCTTCTTTCTTTTGTTGAACACAAAACCAAACCAAACAGTTGACGGTAGCCACTGACTTCCATAGTATTTTTTTTTTCATACTATAGAAGTCAAAGACTACCATCAATTGTTTGGTTACATACATTCTTCAAAATATCTTCTTTTGTACTCAACAGCTGTAAGAAATTCATACAAGTCTATAAATCCTACGCTGTTTAGACTTAAAATGTTTGCATAGTGAATAATAAAATGGGTGAAAAAAAGAGATTTTTTTCACCTGTTTTATCATTCACCATGCAAAAATTGTATGTCTCAAAAGCGTAGGATTAAAAAAAATGCAAAAAACAAATAAAATAAAAAAAAAAACATGAAAGTTTAATACTTGGGGTTAGAAATAATAATAAAAAAAACTTAGCAAGCTGTTTAGTTCTTTGAACTATGGTCTCCTCCTCATGTCTCCTCATGTCCGTCCACTAAAAGTAGTTCAGACTGCATGGGAAAAAAAGTGTTATTTCCACAAAAGCTTTTTATTAACTGAAGTGGAGATCTAGATCTAGTCTGTTTTTTTCACTCTCTAGCACTACCTAGCATAATAAAGTTTTAACAAGGCTGCTTATGGAGCACCACTTAGCCTTGAGTGCATGTCCTTGCATTTGACAGAAAAAGTGGGCAATTAGGGACCAATGTAGCCATAATTTGTAGCTGGTCATCACAGGATGGGACAGACCCATTATTATGAAATGATAAAGAAATAACTAGCTATAAAACAACAGAAAACACAAACAAAATGATGTGTAGAGCATGCATATGAGTATGTCGGTCCAGTAAATCTATTCAAGTGCATTAACATTTAGACTGATTCAGTTCCAGACTTTGTGAACTCATTTTAAAATTCCTTTGAGTGAAAAGTCTTCTCTTTAAAGCTGTAGTTCATGCAGAAATAAGAATGATGTCAATAAATACTCAGGTTCATGTCATTTTATGTGAAAGAATTTTTCAGATCAGGTTTATGCACTGGATCAATTGATTCATTCACAAGACTAACCTCAAACAATTGTTTTAAATAAATAATGACTTACATTTTTGTCTGTTCCTCAGACAAGGTTATCATATGACTTCAGAAAAATCATATGGACCGTTTTTATGATACTTTTATGATGCCTTTTGGAAAAAATGTGAGCTATTTTATATGGAAACTTGTTTCTGCCACAGGATAAAAATACAAAAGGTATTGCGACTTTTTATCTTACAATTCGTACTGTTTCAAGGAATTCTGGGGAAAAAAGTTTGAAATGCGACAAACTCAGATTTGTGAGATAAAAATTCAGAATTAGAAGATATAAAAAATGTAAAAAAAATAAAAAAACAAACATCCAGAACTGTGAGATAAAAAGTCGGGTTACACTTTATTTCGATAGTCCACTTTAGACATTCTACTAACTATAAGTAACTTTGTAACTACATGTCAACAAACTCTAATTAACTTGCAACTACATGTCAACTAACTCTCATTAGTAGACTTAGGGTTTTAGGTTTAGTAGAATAAGTTTGGACAAGAAAGTGTTAGAAGATATTAAGCAGACAGTCTACTAAAACTCTACTAACTGCTAGTTGACATGTAGTTGCAAAGTTACTTACTGTTAGTAGAATGTCTAAAGTGGACTATCGAAATAAAGTGTTACCAAAAGTCGCAATAACCTTTTTAATTTTTTTTCCTGTGGCAGAAATGGGCTCCCATAGCATTCACCTATACACTATATATTACATTAATTTTCATTTTTGGATGAACTATTATTTGCAGCTGCTTAAAAGCTCTGACAGAATTTCTGTGAATCAATATAATCAATAACTCACAGATAAGACTTTTTCATATTAATATAATAAATATAATTACAGAAAAACATTACAAATGGATACAATGCATGAATCAAACTGCTTTTGATGGGAGAAGTGCAAAAGAAAACACCTCTCCAGATGAATCTTTGATTACACCAATTTGGCTGAAACACATGCCTGGGTTATTATTGCATGTTTTAGAGGTAATTACTTGATTGAAATCTTCTGAGGTGTTCAGCGAGCGCCTGTGTAGAAACGTCTTTTTGGTTGTCAAGTATCCTAAAAAAAAGACGAGACATGGGAAATAAAGCTGTTGGAGAGTTAGCCTGCCATAGTCTGTCAGTTTAAATCACATTTTAATGGTACTTTTTGTTGTAAACTAATTAGTGGTTCTTGCATTTTTTTAGCCATAAAAATGAATGATACATCAAATTGCACCGCTTGTTGAGGAGAGGTATACTATTACTTTACAAAGCGATTGGATATATGATTTCAACCTGGCACAACAACACAAAAGTCTCTCATATTTTCTTCAGAAAGATTCAAATCTTGTTCGGTGTGTCATGTAGTATATATATTATAAACTTCTCCATATCTGCCGCTATGTAATGAACATAAGGCTGTCTAAGAAAACAAAGATGAAACGCTGCCGTTGGAAATGTCACAGCTATTCACATATCCTGCACTGCATTGTGAGCAAAGCCACCTGGGTAATGTCTGAGAATAACCATATTTGCAGAACTTTATCATCTGTGATTATGGAGTAAATTGTGTTTGCTCACTGTATTGGCCAGCTCCACAATGCACTGATTGCTAATGCACTGCGTTTTGTGTCATTTTCAAACAATAAATTAGCAGAAACCAGGAACCAAAACATACTGCAGCCACAGAGTAATGGGAGATAGACTGCAAGTCAAATTCAATCAAAATTCTTATTACTTTAGTTCGTGTTGCTTTATTATTCATGTAATTTTAAAATCTGCCGTGTGAAAAGGCAATTTTGATAGAAAAGTTCAGCATGCAAATTCTATTATAAAATGTTGCCAGTTTGCGTTGAAGTGCTTATGAGCAGACGATAAACAGTAAAAGGTTGTTTCCCAGCAACCCGCCACCAAACCGAGAGAGTTACGGGTCGGATGAGTTGCGACCAGCAGAATCGAGCTGGACGTGCAACTGAAACCATGCATTTGATGCTCAAAACCAATCTTTAAAGTGAGAATAAAGCAACATTCATTGTAGCCTAGACAGAACAGTTTATATCATCCAAAAAGCACCAGAGAAACACCATAAATTAGCCGGATTCCCCTGCTTCCCTGTCCCTGATGAATAACCTGGGATTGTGATTAATGACAAGTCATCTTTTATATACACATATAAAAAATAGATTAATCTGTCCTCTGCAGAGAAAAGTAATTTTTCACTTTTCAAAGTTAGAAAAAAAAAAAGTGCAGAGTCAAGCGTTCTGTGGGCCTTTAACAGCGTTTGACATAATCTATGTGTGCACAGCTGCAGCTACTGTAGACCTACTGGATGTAGTTTATTACAGTGCTCTACCCACCATTACCTGCGACAGATTTGTGCATGAAAGCTGGTTGACCGTCGCTGACCATGCAGAGAGAGCTAAATTTACACAAGGCATCGAAATAAACTGCTTATTGCAGGACACAGATCCTGATTTGAGGTAATGCATTAATGTAAATGAGGAAATTAGAAGACTGACACTGCAACAATATTACAGTAATATGAGGACATTTCAATGCAATCATTAACTAAAATTCAAGATTAAGCTACTGTAGTAGAGTTCGTATGAAATAAGTTAGTGCGACTCTGCATTGTGGACAATGAATATTTGGAAACAAATATGAGCGACGAATATTAAGCCTTCTAAAGACTGCACAATTTTAGCAATCCTATAAGATCATTGCAGATCACACTTTTTGCAACATGGATCTAATAAACTTGGGTACGACATGCATGTAGACTGTACGCTATGACGCACGTTACTATAGAAGAATAAAATGTCACCAGCAAACAAACAAAAAGAGCATGACGAATCATACTTTGGCAGTTGGAGTTTTTATGTGTGTGGAAAAAAAAGTGGAAGCGGCAAAATAGGAAGGGATAAGAGCTTGAGGTATAAGCAGTTGTATGTTTTAGCATCATGTCGCGTTGATTTCATGTCGCATTTATAAATAAAATATTACTTTTTGGTTCCTAATGTTTTGCTAACATTATTAAAGACCAGATAACTCCAAACAAATGTTCTTTTAATGTTACTTGAAGAACGTTTGTTCATAACTTTGAGAGAACCTTGCCAAAATGTTCTAGAAACATTCCCCATATTACACTGTAAAAAAATTTAACTTTGCAATTCCGCAATTAGTTATAACAAATTAAAATTTGTTGAGATAACTTAAATATACAACTTAACTAAGGGTGTATTCATACCAGGGAAGTCTGCTAGTTCACTTGCTTTGGTCCGGACCAAATACAATGTTGATTTTTTAGTTTTTTTTGGTGCGGTTCGCTTTCACACTGCCCTTTTTGCAAGTGAACCAGAAACTGTAAACAAAAAAACACATGTGCTTAAGGTCATCCATTCAACCGTACCAGAGTTCGTTTGGAACTGGACCGAGACCATCTCTTCAGCTGGGTCTCAGTAAGGTTTTTTGGTGCGCACGCGAGTGCGATTGCTGTATTCACACCTGCCCAAAAGATCCGCACCAAGGGGGAAACGAACTTGAGTTCAATTCAATCGAATCATACAAGACAGGTGTGAATACACTGTAAAAAGTAATGAGTTGAACTTACTAGGAAAACCTGTGGAAACTGATTGCCTCAAATTTCTCAAGCAAATTAGTTTATCATTTTTGAGTTAATAAAACTTACTGTAACTTTGTATAGGTAACTTGTGTATATGTATAGGTTACCAGAAAACTTGAGTGTTGCTAACTCAATTTGACAAGTTCATCCAGCTTAGAGATGTAAGTTAAGCTTAGTGCACAGAACTCAAACAAAACAGTTCTCTTAACAAGTCTGCTTTGTTCACATTACTAGACAAATGTGTGGAAACAGATTGCCTTAAATTTCTCAAGTAAGCTGTACTCAAAACTTAAAGTTGTTAATACAAAGACAGAAAACAGATTGTTAGCACAACAATAGGGCATTTATTTGTTTAAAACAATGTTACTTCAAGTCATTATTTTTTAGGCATGCTATCAAATCAACAATTTAACACTAAGAAAAATTGCACATACTGCACTCAGGAAATAAATAGAGAAAAAAACAAACATCAACATTCCTTTTATGACACCTTGTAAATCTAGATTTACCATTTTCTAAATCAATAATGATAAATCATGAACAATTACACTGAAAAATGCTCCATCACGCCACAATGACATCTTTCTACATCAGAAGATTTTTCAGAGATTGCATTCTAGGTTCAGCCATTGAATGAAATCAAAGGTGTACTTCAGTACTGGAGGATACTATAATTTCATAGCATAAATCCAAGTCCAAAGAGCAGGCATATCTTGGGGAGGATTTTCCAGATCATCCAATACAATTGTACCTTCCAAAATTATTGCAGTAGATTTGGCATTAAATGCAGTGAGTTAGGTATGGCTCTAGAGTCCTCAGCTCAGGGATCACGGTCAACAGGCCGACTGACATCTCTTCTTCATCATAGTCCTAGAAACAAGAATACAATATGACAAAAATAAGTAATTACATTTTAAGAGTACATATTCAGGTTAAACATTTGCAAACAAATTAATATCTGTGTATTATGTTTAGATATAAAGGCCTTTTCAAACTGAGCACAGCAGTGGATCCCAGAAAAAAAAAAAAAAGACATTCAATCTGTTGTACAAAAAGACCAGACAAACTGAACAGTATGCCAGCTATACAATAATCTATTTTGAAACTGCTGCTTTGACATTTGAAAAGTGCTTAAAAAACAGCATTTTGGTTCAATAATGCCATATATATTCTCTTTTGTGTGATTTCTAAAGACTGACCACAAAACCATGATCAAGAGAGCACCCTCATAGGCCATGTCTTAAACTAGTGGTTTTCACGTCTCTATCACTCATATATTAGACTCTTTGTTTTTGTTCTCTTGCTTATCTGATTTCTTTATTTCTTTCAAACCTCCTTTTTGATTTTTGTATTTCTTTCACTTACCTTTATTCTTTTTTGTCCTTCCTTTCTGACTTCTTTCCTATTTGTGTTGTTTCCTTTACTCTTCCTTCTTCTAAATTGTCAGACTCCTTGTTACCTTATTTCTATTTTCTTTCTTCACATTATAAAAAGGGTTCACCCAAAAATGAAAATTCTGTGATTAATTACTCACTCTCGTGTTGTTCAAAACCCGTAAGACCTTTGTTCAGCTTCGGAACACAAATGAAGATTTTTGTGATGAAATTCTGAGAATGCGTAAACAAGGCACAGTGCATGCGTGTCCTACGTCAAACGCCGGCTCCTGTGTCAGCAGCATCACATGTATGCGTATGGACATCTCGTGCACGATGTCCTTACTTTCTTTCTGGTTCTTGACGTGGTAGGTTGTGGTTCTGTCTATGCAGAAAGCTCTTGATTTCATTCAAAATATCTTAACTTGTGTTCCGAAAAATTAACAAAGGTCTTATAGGTTTGGAACACACGAGGGTGAGTACTTATGACAGAATTTTTCATTTTTGAGTGAACTAACCCTTTAAGTATTTTTTTCTCTTCTTTCCAACTCTGTTCTTTTGTTATACATTCCCTTTCCTTTTTTCCTTAGAAGTTTTTTTTTTACTTTCTTTTTTCCTTTCTATCTTATATTGTTTCTGTGTCCTGATTTTTTTCTTGCCAGGTTTCAAGAATTGTCTGCATTACACTAAAAAAACAGAATATATCAGACAAAATTACTTACAAAACATGTTTTGTAAAATCAGTAAGGTCCTTTTCAGGGAAGAGTGGAAGGCCGTGGAGAACTGCAGTTGATGTCAGATGTCTGTACAATTATTATAAAAACTCATATTTAATATCACTTAAAGCACAAGCATTCAGCATAACATATGATGAATATCTACTCATTCTGTGCAGGGTTTCACAAAACTGCAAAGTATGATTTTTCATTAAGCGCACATGTGAATAAGCATATACTATATGGAAACATGGAATTGGAGAATTTTCATATTCCATAGCTTCCATATTTTAATACGTTTTTCAGCAGTTGAGCTCTCTTTTCATTCAATAAACAAGTAGAACTTCCACTTCCACTGCATGAGTTTTAAGTCCCCAAAAAAGAGCACATAGAATATGACAAGAAAATGGTAATAATTAGTGCTGGGCATTGACGCACATTTAAAAACTATTTTAAATGAAGTTTATACTCCAAATATTTTTCTGAAATATAAACATTTAAACGGTGGTTGTGATAAAAACTTGTTTTCATGACATTTGTTCAAACATAGATGCTGAAAAACGGATTACATAAGACATGATAAATTTCATTAAGTTGTACTGTATCGCTCAACATACTTTATGATGCTTACTCACATTTATTTCATGTTATAACTAGCAGTAAAGAGGAAGATGATGTTTGTAATCTAGCTTGTAAACCACTGGCTAGCTAGGACGCTAACTGACGTTACAGTAATGCTTGTCAGTAAAAACTAATAAAATCTGCCTTTTCTTTTCCTCAAAAACGATAGCGCACACAATGTGACAATATAGTTTATAAGTAGATCACCAAAAATATACCTAATCTTGCGGCCACATTTCAAACACGATCTGACTCTGAAGTTCAGTTAGTTGTCTTCTTCTGGTGATGCTTTGTTTAAACCAACCTTCCGCCTGGTCTAGAATTATTAGGGCACATAGTGGGATTTAATCCAACAAACTAGATGCTCTTAAGTACTGTTTACTAAAGTTGTTTAGTTTAACTATTGCATCCAACCTGAAAGTTCACATAACACAGTGTAATTAAGTAAATTCAACAAATTTGTAAAAATCAGTTATGTTTACTCGCTTTTCTTAAGTAGATTCAGTGATTACTTTTTACAGTGTACACCCTAAATTTACTAAACTAATATTTTTAACTCTAGCATGAACACATTATTACTTATTTTAATGTTGAATTTTAAGTTGCTGGATTTCACAAGTGACCAACCATAATCAAGTATTCCAGAGAGACGTATAATCATTGTATTGCCTGTGAGATAAAAAGTCATACATCCGATCACTTAAAAAAGTAACAGCACACCATTCCTTATCAAGCACCACGATTTGAGGTTTATGTCCACAGCAGAAATGAATGAATTATACTTTTGAGTTTTAGTACTACATTTCCCAATGCTAAAGCAACATTTGTCAGGTTATAATGAACTGTGGCTGCGTTCTAAATCTTAAAGAGCTAGAGCTTTGGCACTTTCACCATCATTAGACGGATATATAATAGAGATCTGAGAGAATCTGCCTTACGGCAAAACAGTATTTCACCGCACTGGCCAGATGATGATCCAAATGAAAGGAGAGGCGGTTCAGATGGTGTTCTTTTCTACTGGCATGAGAACACACAACACGTTGATTGAGTTTGATTGTGTGTGTGTGTGTGTGGGAGTGTTTGTGTACAATGACTCGTTATCGTGTGACAGATTACAACATACAAGCTCAAGTGGGAAAGTTGTAGTGAGGGCTTTGTGTTTTCGTCTGTGTAGCATCTGTGAGACTTTTCATTGTTCTCACGGCTCAAAAGGGGATTGTGAACATATCAGGGGAAGCAGGGGATTTGTACAGAACCCTGACTGTTATCATCGCATCTACTGCAGCACCCTCATCCATTACTATGCTATTGTTTACTTATATATATACAGTATATACATACATACATACTTACATACACATACACACACACATACACAAACAAAATACTTAAATGCCAATATTACAGTATTTTAAAAGTGAAGGGAGAGTGATTCTATTATGTCATTTGCAATGCTTCAAAAGCCAAAGATCTCCTTTGGCACACTTTGCTCACTGTAACTCTCGGATTGGGGGAATTTTCTGTACAGCATCATGGGTAACATAGTTCTCGTCACATTGGGAACAATGTTCTTTTATTGAGGTTTTTAGAACTATATATATTATATATATATATATATAGATTATAATATATATATATAACTATATATATATATATTATATATATATAATATATAATATACTTGTTCATGGAACTTTTTCCTGAAATGTTTTGTGGATGCTCATTTTAGTTTGATGTTTTTTTTAACCAACATTTTTAAATGTTACTACTTGTTTCAGAGAACATTCAAAAGCAACATTTCCATAACGTTTTCAAAATGATAAAATGGAATGTTCGCTTAATGTTCACATAACATTTGTAAAACATTTAAACTGGAGTTTTAAGGCCAGCTTTACAAAACAGGGCAAATTAGCACGAGAGCGCAATTCCAAAACAGTGCAGAAAATTTCTGCGTGTCATTACATAGCGGAACCAACGCGATATACCAATTCACGCAATATACTAAGTCAGCACAAATTAGCGTAGTTGCAATAAGCAGAGCCGATGCTCCTCAGTTGCGGGTGATCGATCTACTTAGGACACAGGCGCAAAATAGTTTAAAACATGCTTTTTAGGGCGTTAAATAATGGCGCAAATACCAGTAATCTGATGAGCGAAAATGTTAGTAAATTGCGTTGCGTGATTCATTTTATTACTCTTCTCCCATAAATTTTGTGACTGAAAGGGAAACTCCTAAAAATGCATATTCAATAAGGTCAGTCGCAAAAATAATTGTCCATGCCTTTTCATTTTGCACCACTTTAGTAAATCCTGACAGGTACTATTTTTTTAAAGTTATATTTATGGGCTTTTATGCCTTTATTGTGATTGGACAGTAGAGAGCTGACAGGAAAGCATTGGGCAGAGAGAGGGGAGTGGGATCGGCACAGGACCTCAAGACGGGAATCGAACTCTAGCCGCCACAAGCAAAGTTGCGCTATATGTTGGTGCACTCACCACGAGACTATCGGCACCAACCTGACAGTACTATTTTAACGCCAAAAGACGAAATCTGGCCATTAAAATGTTTACGAACATTCAGAAATAAACAGTTTCATCACTAATGAGAACATTTCAAACAATCTTAACAAGTAATCATTGTTGTTAGTTGAAACAAGCTTACTATTACCATTTATGTATTCTTTTCCTCCAACAATGCAAACCGTTCCGGAGGAAGTCAATGCACACTGCATTCCTCCAAGCAACACATCACATTCCTAAATGAATCTGTGTTTTTGAATGAATTGGCTGAATGAATGATTCAATGACTCATACTCACGATGACATCACTGAATCAACAATGGACTGACTTTAACTGAAATATTGACTATTGTCCTCTTTTTAGAGCTGCTTTACAGAGACTTGAATTTTCTTTGCGTTTGGCACTTTGTTTTCCTGTCTAAACATATAAAGCTGCTTCCCAATCTGTATTGTATACGCATATATAAATAAGACTGACTTACAATCTAGACATTCGGTGTCTCATTTCGATGCTTAATATTTATTTAATACAAAAGGTTATATTTAAATGCTCTAAACTGTGCTTACTGCCTGTTGCAATGTTTACTATAAAATAAATTTTGTTATATTTAAGGGGTCATATGATGCGATTGCAAGTTTTCCTTTCTCTTTGGAGTGTACAAGCTGTTCGTGAATAGATAAGATCCCTAAAGCTGCAAAACTAAAGTCTCAAACCCAAAGAGATATTCTTTATAAAAGTTAAAACTGGTCCACGCCCTCCTAAAACGTCTCGTTCTAACACGCCCCACATATCTAGGTCATTATGTGGAAATATTAGCATAATGCTGGCCAAATGTTCACGCAAAGAAAGAATGTGTAACTTTATTTTTGCAGCCACTGCCATCGCCATGTTGTGAAGACGCTGTGTGTTTCGTTGCGAAAGCGAAAATACTTTGTTTGGCCTTTCAAAAGAGGACACGACTAGAAATCAGTGGTTAAGTTGTATTTAACACCCTGTTCCGAAGTTCACAACCCAAATATTTCATATTTGTGCAGCACATTTTATGGAGGACTGTTTCCTGATCTTGGTAGAGTAGACTACAATGCCGGCTTTTCTGACTCACAGGCTGTAAGTATTTTTTCATGTTTAAAGGATTTACCACTGACGATTCAAACACGAGTTTTGAGCAGTGTAGAGTAGCACTTGTTGTTTGTCATTTCTCATCACAAATGCAGACATGGTTTTATGTTTACGTGGCACGATACAACGCAAAGTGTAAAAAGACAGTATAAGTCATTATAATCTGTAATTATGTCCCCACTGGATGCAACAAATGCCTCATTTATAACGGGTTTTATTGATTTTGTCTCGTCGCTCTGGCCGGGACACGACATCACAGTATGATAAGTGGCGTAACATTTCAGTCACACGCTTGAGGTATTCGGCCAGTCACAATGCACTGGATAGCTGGCCAATCAGAGCACACCTCACTTTTCAGACCGGCTTTCAGAAAGGCGGTGCATAGAGGAGAAACAGTGATGTACAGTATGTGTAAAATAATGTGTTTTCTGAACCTTAAACCGCATTAACACATTTCTTTACACCAAATACACAAAATAATGTTCTTTTTAGCAACATCATATAACCCCTTTAAATGTGTCTTTTATCTTCTTTAACTGTAATCAATAAAGTTGTGAACAGTTACATACAAACCACACCTGGGACGAATTTAATTGATTTTATGAACCTTTTGATATACCGGCTTCACTGTACAGAACAGTTGTATACATGGCGAAACAGCATGATGAATACTAAGCAGAAAACTAGACAATAAAAATAATAACAACGTAATACAATTTCTTTTAATATCCTGCTGTACTACCTGATATAATTAACACCTCGTCCTTGATTTGCATAACTTTTCTGAAACAGTTGCAAGAGTGTTGTTTGTTTATCTGACTGAGTTTGAGGCCTCTTAGAAATACAACAGAACAGTAAGAAGATAAGGTGAAACACATCTCCTGGAAGCTTAAGATAATCACTAATGGTTTCATTTCAATATAAGCCATTATTCTTTTAGAAAAACAACTAGATACCCAGATGTTCTACAATATCATGGAAATACTAAAAACACAGGTATTTCCTCCACCATAAGGCACCTGCAAGGTAGACATGCCTAAAAGGGGGTGGTAACTATGGCAACAACGATAACTTCTCATCTCCAGACGTAGTGGCTGCTTGAGGCGTTTGACATGGCTGGTGAACCGGTCAATAGGGCAAGTGGATTGTGGGTACACAGAAGAGAGGAGATGAGATCGGCCCACCTCAAGCCAGGTGTCTGAACAGTTGTTTCCACATTAACAGCATTGGACGTCTGCTCCCTGTCACGGTGGCGCCAGGGCAGAGGGTCACGGCCAGGGCTCCATGGACATGAAGGCGAATCTCAGCATTAAGGAGCATCGGAGGAAAAGGGAGGGAGATTGCAGTGGTAGTTCGCGTGCCAAACGACAGTAATAAAATATCAGAAATTAGAGCCGCAGAAGACAATGGGTTATAGACTACCTACAATTAAACAAGCTGTTACGGCAGTCTACAGAAGCACTGGCATCCTTCCCAACCTGTAATTTCCTACCCTCTCTTGATAAGCCAGCTTAGTTGAAAGCATCCAGCAAAGTAGACAGAAGAAACAAGACAAATTTTAAAGAAATAGTTCAACCAAAGTATAAAAGTTGTTAATTTGTCACTTTGATGCCCTTCTAAACTCATACTGGTATAACTTACTTTCTTCAGTGGAACACAAAGGAGATGTTTTAAAAGCTGCTCTTTTCCATAAATTAAAGGTAGATAACCACCATGGTCTGTCGAGATCCAGAAAGGACTAAGAAAATAAATAAAAGTAGGACAACTGATTTAAAGCATTGTGGTACTGTTGTGTACGCGTGTCGAAGTCTGACATGGAAGAGAAGAAAGTGTTGAATAAAGGTAAAAGAAAAAACATGTATTTTTGTTTTCTGTGGACAAAAAAGTATCTCTGCTTTGTAGATTGAGGTTAAACCCTTGAGGTCACATGGACTATTCAAGCGATGACCATTTCTGGGCCTTGAACGTGTCAGTTGCATTGCTGTCTATGTAGGGTCAGAAAGCTCTCGTATTTCATCAAAGATATCTTAATTTGTGTTCCAAGATGAACGGAGCGGGGTTGGAACGACACGAGGGTGAGTAATTAATGACAGAATTTTCATTTTTGGGTGAACTATCCCTTTAAGGTAGCTTTTATTTGTTATTGTTATTGTGATAATTACAAAGCCATTGAATAATTTTTTAGAGTGTAAGCTGTATTTTACAGGTGCATCTCAATAAATTAGAATGTCGTTTAAAAGTTCATTTATTTCAGTAATTCACTCAAATTGTGAAACTCGTGTATTAAATTCAATGCACATAGACTGAAGTAGTTTAAGTCTTTGTTTTTTTTTTAATTGTGATGATTTTGGCTCACATTAAACAAAACCCCACCAATTCACTATCTAAACAAATTATAATAATGGTGACATGCCATCAGCTAATCACTCAAAACACCTGCAAAGGTTTCCTGAGCCTTCAAAATGGTCTCTCAGTTTGGTTCACTAGGCTACACAATCATGGGGAAGACTGCTGATCTGACAGTTGTCCGGAAGACACTCATTGACACCCTTCACAAGGAGTGTAAGCCACAAACATTAATTGCCAAAGAAACTGGCTGTTCACATAGTGCTGTATCCAAGCATGTTAACAGAAGTTGAGTGGAAGGAAAAGTGTTGAAGAAAAAGATGCACAATCAACCGAGAGAACCGCAGCCTTATGATGATTGTCAAGCAAAATCGATTCAAGATTTTGAATGAACTAAACAAGGAGTGGACTGAGGCTGGGGTTAAGGCATCAATAGCCACCACACACAGATGTGTCAAGGGATTTGGCTACAGTTGTCGTATTCATCTTTTTAAGCCACTCCTGAACCACAGACAACGTCAGAGCGTCTTACCTGGGCTAAGGAGAAGAAGAACTGGCCAGTGGTCCAAAGTCCTCTTTTCAGAAAAGAGCAAGTTTTGTATTTCATTTGGAAAAACCAAGGTCCTAGAGTCTGGAGGAAAAGTGGAGAAGCTCATAGCCCAAGTTGCATGAAGTCCAGTGTTAAGTTTCCACAGTCAGTGATGATTTGGGGTGCTGTGACGTCTGCTGGTGTTGGTCCATTGTTTTTTTTAAAACCAACGTCACTGCACCCGTTTAAGAAATTTTGGAGCACTTCATGCTTTCCTTCTGCTGACCAGCTTTTTGAAGATGCTGATTTCATTTTCCAGCAGGATTGCCCACCTGCCCACACTGCCAAAAGCACCAAAAGTTGTTAAATGACCATGGTGTTGGTGTGCTTGACTGGCCCAAACCATCAGACCTGAAAAAAAAAAAAAAAAAACCCCATAGAGAATCATGGGTATTGTCAAGAGGAAAATGAGAAACAAGAGACCAAAAAAATGCAGATGAACTGAAGGCCACTGTCAAAGAAACCTGGGCTTCCATACCACCTTAGCAGTGCCACAAACTGATCACCTCCATGCCACACATTATTGAGGCAGTAATTAAAGCAAAAGGAGCCCCTACCAAGTATTGAGTACATGTACAGTAAATGAACATACTTTCCAGAAGGCCAACAATTCACTAAAAATGTTTTTTTTATTGGTCTTATGAAGTATTCTAATTTGTTGAGATAGTGAATTGGTGGGTTTTTGTTAAATGTGAGCCAAAATCATCACAATTAAAAGAACCAAAGACTTAAACTACTTCAGTCTGTGTGAATTGAATTTATTTAATACACGAGTTTCACAATTTGAGTTGAATTACTGAAATAAATTAACTTTTCCACGACATTCTAATTTATTGAGATGCACCTGTAAGTCTTTGGAGCTTGACAGCCATTTTTACTGTTATATGGAAAAGTGCAACATGAACATTCTGCAAAACATCTTGTTTCTCACAGAAAAAAGAAAGAATATTATTTGTTTGGAATGACATGTAGGGGAATAAATGATGACAGAATTTTCATTTTTGGGTGAAAATTTGCCTCTTTAAGGCAACCTTTTTCTTTCCCAAGCCAGCAATCTTGTCTCAGGCCAATACAAAATTTAGCCTTTGCCTAGATTTCCTGTTTTAACTCCTTGTGATGACATATACATGACAACAACACAAATGTGTATCATGGAAGGCTGCTGTTGTTGTTGTTATTGTTGTCGGCTTCCGCAGACTCAAGGATTCGAGACTTTTATCCCCGTTCTCACATTCAAAGACTTCCTCCTGGGACAAAGCTCCACGCTTTCCATGAATCCCAAGAGGAACGCATGCCATCAGGAAAAACCATTAAGCTCAGGGTAAATAATAGCATTTTTGGTAGTACCTCATCACTTAAAAATCTGCATTATATAACACTTGTGTTCTTATCAGAGTATTTTAATTTTTTAATTTTAAATTAGTATTTTTATTTCACAAGGTAGTTGAGAATACTTGATAAATTCTAAACTAGGCCTCAGAAAGGTTCACACTTTTCATAATATCTAATTACATAATGAAGTCCTCAGTAATACAAATTAATGACCTAATATGCAATTACTAGAGTAGCTTGTAATTGCACATTGTTATTGCTACTGTAATTGATATTAACGTGCAAAAATTTACTCATTTTTAAAGGTAATGTATGCCGATGGAAAAATCCTTTCCTCTATGTAGTCTAATATGCAGAGGCAAACACTACAGGGCTCAGTTTAAAAAAAAAAAAATATTAATGACATTTATGAATTTAGCAGACAATTTTAATTGTTTTAAATTAAAATTACCTAGGGAAAAACTATTAAAGATATCCATTTCAAATAAATGTTGTTCGTTTGAACTTTCGAGCCGTCAAAAAAATCCTCAAAAACAAAACAAAATGACTGCAGACTGGAGTAATGTAACATTTTATAATATATTAAAATAGAACACAGTTATTTTAAATAGTACAAATATTTCACAATATTGCTATTTTCACTGTATATTTGATCAAACAAATGCAACCTTGGAGAGCATAAGAAACTGATTTGATAAAAAGGGAACATATTGTATGGCTGCATCCGATCTAAAAAAAAGCTTCTGTTTTAGACCAAATTAAAAACAAATTAAATATTTATTTAGCAATTTAAACATTTATGGTGAATTTTAAAACGCAAAAACAGAACAGCCAACATATTTTAGACAAATAATAGAAAATGTGAAAGAGAAAATGTTTTATTAACTCAAACCCAAACTGGTTTCAGGGTAGAGCTAGTCTAGACCAGAGCACACACCAGCCTCACTATTATTAAACCAGCTCCCCTCTGAGCTCAAACGGCAAGTCTGTGTCTCTTCTGCATCTGTACACCATAGAATCATAAACTCCTGCTGTTACGTCCACATCAGCTTTACCGTATGCTCTTCCCTGTGGAGAAAAGTGGAATAAACCACAACTATAAACAAAAGTGAAACGGCAAACTGACCGAACATAAAAACTATCGCACCACTATCCTGCAATACCATAATTCTGCAATCATAATGGAGCTCGTGTATATCATATCCTTTGAATTAAAAGGAATTTAATTTAGATATAAATTGTAAGCTTTAAATTAGCAGTCACACTATTTAACATTAAAAGTGCATATTTCTAGATTGATCCAACTGCATGTTGGTTCACACACTCACCTCATGGTAGGTGGATGGTGCTCGTGGATGAAATTGGGCAGCAGGGGGCAGCAGTGAGTAGCCCTGCAGGTCCTCGTATGCCCCCCAGCCTCTCACCTCCTCATAGTCATGAGCAAGAGGGCTTGTGCTGTGTCTGCCATCTGGAGGGAAGGAAACTCAGCACATGAATACTTCAACCGTGTACCTTCAAACTGCAAAAACGTTTTAATTGTTAACTACTCTGTAAACAACTGTCACTGGAGGGGTTTGCTCAAATATTGAAAACTCGCTTTGCATAAAAACAAAAGAGCTTTTAAAAGCAGAAAACTTGAAGTGATCTAAAATGCCTCCCCTTACACCATCACAGAAAAAGAAAATATTTCTTTGTTATTTCTGCTATGGCAAGGATCAATTTAACTCTCACTCATATTCAGGTTTGTTCATATCCCTAACTCTTAACTATACCTTAAGTCACGTAGATGATCGATTTGTTCACAAACTTCCAATGAAAGACGGACCTGACCCATACAGTCTCTTAGGACCCACAATCGCTTGAGTGTGGGGAAAGTTACTTTTAAAAGTAAAGCATTACCATATTGTTTTACTCCATAAAAAAAGTAACTAATTGTTTTACTTAGTTACTTTTTATGGAAAGTAGTGGCCAGGTTACTTTTTGGAAAAGTTACATTTTTGGAAGCTGTAAAGTACGGAGCCCCGCACATTACCGCAATTTCAGACATGCATAGACCAAAATAAATGAATCATGTGCACGATTTACTAATTCGTTCCCTTGATGTACTAAAATGTGCACGATTTAGCAAATCGAGGGGAATTAGTAATTGTGCACACAATTTATAACCTGAGGAAAAAATAGTAAATCGTGCGCACAATCTGAGCCTACTATTTTTTTCCCTGCATGCCATGTGCTTGGCTCCGTGTAAAGGCTACGTGGCCTAGAAGTGGCAAAATTTTCTACCACGACTCTGCTGTTCTTCGTCTGGTTCTTCCTGTATACGTTGATTGACAGATGTCTCGTCCAGTCAGCGGTGAGTAATCCCAAACCAATGGCGCTGTCTCAAACTATACCTACCTCTTCCGGTTTGTCTGATTTGTCGTTGTGTTTTCGGATTTGTCATTGTGTTTTCTGATTTGTTAATTTGTATTCTGAATTGTTGTTGTGTTTTCTGAACAGTTATTTTGTTTTTTAGACTTGCATTAGCGTTTGTAATTTGTTATTTTGTTTTCAGAATTGTCATTTGTTTTGCACTTCTCTGTCACCGTAAAAGGCCCTTTCAAACCAAAAGTGAAATTAATAAGCCTCCATCTGAAGGAAGTGCCTCTTCGTCTGCACCTCACTCCCAATTTCTCTCAACACAGGGACAGGAGAGATGTCAGTGAATAAATGGGAAATTGTATTTGAAAAAGTAACTCTGATTACATAACTCACGTTACTTGTAATGTGTTATGCCCAATGCTGCTCATAACACTCTAGCAACTGTTTAACGATGGGCCAAAACCACTACTTTTTTTGCTAAAAAAAAAAAAAAAAAAAAAAATTGCCGTAAGGTTATTAGGGAGAGGCAAGATCTGAACCTAAAAATTTAAAAGTTCAGCTTTAATATCCCTCTTAAGTGTATAAGAACATTAGATTTAGTCTCACCATGATCCTCAGGGCCTTCAGGGTGAGTAAACAGGGCAGGACTGTAGACCTCATTTTGGTAGTAATAATGAGTTCTCTCCTGCTATTGAGGAAAAAGGACATCTTTAGTAGCAATAAACATTGTTTGTGAACTCAGGTGTGATGTTTTCCAATACAAGACAGGAAATGTTGCTTTCAAGTATTTTTATCTGAATGTTTTGCTAGAACAGCCTTTTCCAGCTTCCCTGTGTAAAAAAAGAAAAGAAAGAGGAAAGGCTGAACTGTGAGTGTCCAGTGATAATACCCGTCCGTAGCTCTCATAGACGGTGCTGTCAGGCTCAGAGCTGCTGTCGATGAGGAGCGTTCGCTGTGCCGAGGCATTGATAAGCTCTCTGCTCGCATAGCGGGGGACCTGCAGAAACATCACGTCACACCTGCAAGTTAGAAAACATGACGAGAAAGCAGAACTTCTGCAAGCAAAGAGGAATTTCTGAGGAGCAGTCAATAAATTCAGATGTCCAGAAAATTGAAAGTGCATTATAATAAGCCTTAAAGTTTACATTACAGCATCTGAATATCTGAATAACTTTCCTAATGCATTTTATATATATACTGTATATATATATATATATATATTATATACCACACACGCACCCACTTAATCATATATTAAATATATTTATATAAGTAATACTAATAACATATAATTTAACATAAATAATTTACTATTTCTGTGTATTTTCTGATTAATAAATATATAATCTTATATCTTTATAACATATAGACAATATATGGGTTTGTGATGCAAGTGTATACACACACATATACAAAATATATACGTTTATAACTAACTTTTAAATATTATTATATACAAAGTGAATGACTCAGTATTGCATATTAGATTTCATGCCTCAACACAAATCAATATTTTATGTTTTAACAACGCACACATTTAAGAAATGAATTAATCAAAATATATTTATTTAATGCTTTTCTACTTTTTCCCTAATTGAATATTCTGGGTCATTTTACAAAAGTACAATACTCTGCCCATGTTATTTTATGTTAAATTTAAAGTTCAATTTACACTTCAGGCTTCGGTTTCTCTTTGTAATATCCTACTAAAACTCCAAGACTTTTGTCTATTCTGCTGTTTTTTCTTTTTTGGTTGCTCGTGACTCTGTCACCTGTAGGCTGGTGAATTGAACACTCTGTACTTCTCTGGAGTCTATTTATGGAGATGCAAGCTAAGCAGCGTTTCTATATGCCGTCTTGAGGGCTTCCATAGCTACTGGAAGCTGAAAGGCTTCATCCAGACAGGCAGAAGTTGTTCAGAATGCCTTCCAGCCATCGCAGCATGCTGGTCTTGCTTGTTAGTGCGGCTCACATCACCATTACTACTGCTCATATTAAAGCACAGGAGTTTGTTCAAATCTCTAAACAAGTATTCAACTTTATGGCACCTAGCAAACCAAGCATCACTACACTCACATTTTTAGCAGCAATCTTGTTTTTTTCAGGGTTTACACAGAAGTGAGCGGGCTTTGATTCAGAGAGCTAACACGACTCACCTCTGCTCCTCGCATTTGGTCTCCTGTGAAATGCTCCTGGTGTCCTCTGAGGGCAAAACCAAAGGAGAGTGGGGTGTTACAGGGCAAAGGTCACAGGAAGGAGAGCATGACGGAAATGAAAGGTGTCCAGAATGTCAGACAGACAGAACACAAGATTGTTTGTGTACGAAACATTCATCATACACCATTTCAATTATTGGTTCCTCCCTACAAATTGTGTTGTGACAGTAGCTTTAATAAACTGATAAAAAGGGCCGTTCAAATTGAAAGCGAGAGGATCGAGACCGACAGTTCATGAATAGTAGAGGAAAGAAAAAAAAAACGGGAGCGGAAAAAAAAAAGAAAAAAAAAAAAAAAAGGAATGAGAGGGTAGAGACCCGACACCTGACAGTTTGAAGGAAGGGGCGAGGCGAAAAAAAGACAGATGGGGTGAGTGAGAGAGAGAATGACAGAGGACGAAAGGGAAAGGGGCGAGATAAGGGGAGAGACGAAGGGAGGAAGTGACAGCTGCCGGGGAAAGGAGAGATGGCGGGATGATGCAGATGGCTGAGGAGGCAGCGAGCGAGATAAGAGGGAAAGAGAGAGATGGATTTAAAAGTGAGAAGTCATATTAGGATTCAGACAGTTCATCCCTTTTGCGCCGCGTGCTGTCGCTACGAGTCGACCAGTCTAGGACACGCTGTCTAACAGCGCAAAGTAGAAACGGTGACACGCTGAGGAGTTGCGCTGCCTTTTACCTTTCAGGCTCCGCCCTCTTTTCCATTTGGCCAATAGAAAGCAACTCAGAGGATTTAGGAACAACAGAAGACCACCTACAGTCAGGATCACCACCACATAGACAGGAAGACCGCGACCTGTTGAGGAACAAGGCTGTGAATAAAAACTACATAATGCATCAGAAAGGATTGTTTTATTGAAGTGATATTCAGTCAGTGAATCCCAAAATAATTTGGACACTAAGAACTATATGTTTTTCCTCATATAACCTCTATAGAAAAAATGTACTACTGAACTTACATTTATTTATTATTTATTATTTACCTCTTTGACAGATATACACCTAATTTTTGCATTAGTTCTTGCCCTTACCGTTTTATTAAACATATACATTAACGCTTATTACTCTTATATTCTAACGGCGGACTACTGCATATTGTTATATTATTATTATAAACATTTTTAATTTTTATAAAATGTAGATTATAATTATTAAACAAGTTATTATTTTTTATAAATGTATTATTATTATTATTAAAACGCTTATTATTTGTATAAAAATGTATTATTATTATTATTAATGTTAAAAACTTTTCCACAATACTTCTCATTTGTCTAACAATAGTGTAAATAAAGCCAATTACATACATTTGAAAATTAATCATTATTAAACATTTGTATAATATTATGAATACAGTTTGTATTTTATATTTAATTTATTTATTTATAGGTAACAACTTTTTTACACAATACTTTTCCAATGGTCTAACACTAAATATAGTGTAACTAAAGCCAATAATAATTTAAACATTTTAATACAAAACAACAATAATAAACTGGAGCAAAATTTTACTGAAGTTAATTGTAACGTCTATTTATTAGGGGTTCAAGCACGAAGTGCTGAAACCCTATTGTAATTGTTAGGGATTTTTTATTTTTTTATTATTATTCTTCTCCCCTAAAACTGATCGTGCAGACCAAACCGTAAGGCCTAGAGACTTGAAACTTGGCCAAATGATAGAGCTCAATTTGGGGAGAACCTATCAAAGTCTCAGCCCAATCGGCCAATAGGTGGCGCTACAGCGCAAAAACCTAAAATTTCAGACATTTTTGGCCCTAACTCGTGCACCTTTTGTCGTAGACTCAAAAATTTTACATCGTTGCAATCCTTGGGTCAGCCCGAACAAAGTAACTGCTGTAACTCAGATTTTCTCTAGGAAAAAACCGCCAACCTGTTTTTTCCGCAAAATTGAGTTATGTCCAAAACCTACTTTTGTGAACTAGTCCTAGGTTTTTCGCCCGATCGGACCCAAACCACTGAAGAAATATTCTCTGGACATTGAATATCAATAATTATCAAAAAAAAGTTGAAATTTCGATTGTTGCGCGAAACCGTTCCCCAAAAAGCGTCTATGCTAACGTTAGCCAAATGTTATTTTAGCTATAACTCTTGAACGGAATGAGATATCTTCACCAAACTTGGTACACATGTGTGTGAGCTCAATCTTTGGTCAAATAAAAAAAATTGCGTAGCTTTGCCACTTGGGGGCGCTATAAGACAGAAAAATCATAAATTCTGCTATAACTAGGCAGCCTTTGGCTGATCGACTTGAAAATTGTATGCACTCAAATCTGGTCTACAGTGCACGAAGCATCAGCCTATGAGGATATTTGCATATCTCAAAAAAACATGGCCGCCATTGGCCAAAACCATTTAAGCACCTATTTGACAGGGTTAACGGAGGTCGATCGGAATGAAACTTGGTGGGCATGTTCGACACATGGCCCTAAAGATCTCTAAGAATTTTGAAATAATTCGGCCACTGGGGGGCGAAATTGCGATTTTCAAGTGCGTAAACGATTGTATATTGCGCAATTTTTCACACATCAACACAATATGCATATCATTTGATAGATCTTCTCATATCGAGTAACTTTGCCTCTAGAACCATTGCTGTCAATCAAATCGTTCATTAAATATTCACAAATATGTTAAAAACTTACTTTTGCGAACTAGTCCTAGGTTTTTTGCTCAATCTCGATCAAACCACTGCAGCACAATTCTCTGGACTCTCTAGATCAATAATTATCAAAAAAATGTGAATTTTGTCCTTCACTTTACTTGTTTAACGGTGCATGAGAGAAGGGGCGTGGCCAAAAATACCCAAATGCCTATAAAACCTAAACAAAAACTCAAAACTTTACGAAACTTGGTGAAAACATGTGTCTGACAACTCTTAACAAGCAAGCAAAGTTTCATGAATATCGGACAATAGGTGGCGCTATAACAGTAAACGAAGTATCCAAAAACACAATATTTCAATTATAACAGAATTAAACTGTACACAAAACGTTCATATATTCACACATACACTAGATCTTCATATCATATGATAGATCTTGTCATTTTGAACAACTTTGCCTCTGGGAATAATGTTGTGAATAAAACATGGTAATTAAAAACTCAAGATTATTTAAAAAAGCTACTTTTGCGAACTAGTCCAAGGTTTTTCGCCCGATCAGAACCAAACCAGTGCAGCAATACTCTATGGACAGTGTTTATGAATAATTATCAAAAAAAGGTTGAGCTTTCAACTCACGGTCGCAAAGAGGCGCCAAAACGTTCGTAAGGACAATTTGACTAAAATGGCTATAACTTTTGAACGGAATGAGATATCTTCACCAAACTTGGTACATATGTGTATGAGCTTAATCCTTGGTTAAATAAAAAAAATGGCGCATCTCTACCACTTGGTGGCGCTATAAGACAGAAAAACATAAATTCAGCTATAACTAGGCAACCGTTGGTCTGATCGACTTGAAAATTGGTATGCAGTGTCTTTGTCTAAAGTGGCACAAGTGTCTATGAAGATATTTGCGTATCTCAAAAACATGGCCGCCATTGGCCAAACAATTTTAAGCACATATTTGACAGGGTTAATGGAGGTCGATCGGAACGAAACTCGGTGGGCATGTTCGACACATAGCCCTAAAGGTCTGTAAGAATTTTTAAAGAAATCAGCCACTGGGGGGCGAAACTGCGTTTTTCAAGTGCGTAAACGATTGTATGTTGCACGATTTTTCACACATCAACACAATATGCATATCATTTGATAGATCTCCACATAACATTGCCTCAAGAACCATTGCTGTCAATCAAATCGTTCATTAAGTATTCACAAATATGTTAAAAACCTACTTTTTTGCGAACTAGTCCTAGGTTTTTCGGCTCAATCTCGATCAAACCACTGCAGTAATATTCTCTGGACTCTCTAGATCAATAATTATCAAAAAAAAGTTGAATTTTGTTCTTTGGTTACCTTTAACAGGGTCATTTAGAAAAGGGCGTGGTCAAATATACCCCAAAACCTATAAAGCCTAAACAAAAACTCCAAACTTTACGAAACTTGATGAAAACATGTGACAGAAGACACTTAACAAGCATGCAAAGTTTCATGGCGATCTGACCATAGGTGGCACTATAACAGTCATAAATGTTAAAAATCATCATATTGCTTTGGTAAATTACCTGCTTTTGCCCAAAATGCTATTTTTAATCATAGATTTAAGGGGTTACAGCCATGTTAACAAAATCTTTTTCCTTATGTGCTTAAATGCCTTAACTGCTTGAACCCCGGTAATCGCTGCTTGCAGCTATATTTTTTAATTGTAATTGTTTACCAACTCCATAGTGCTTTAGTGCAAAAGTCTTATAAAGAAACTTAATACGTCCATTCAAAATCAGCATGGCACCAGTTGCTTAAAGGTATTTTCAAAAACAACTCAAAATCCTGTAAGTTTGAGTTAGTTAGAGAAAAGTTCTAGAATCATTTGTTTGCTTCTTGGGGAGATATTTTGTCATCCAATGCAATGACACTCCGACATTTTCAAGCATGAGTTAAGCGTTCAAATACTTTTTGGGCACAAGATATATTAATGGCAGCTGTGCTGAAACTCACACATATATATGTTCATGATGCTGAAATATGTCTTGGGTTGAATTTGCACAACTATGCATCACTGTCCTGTTGGATTTGCTATACCATATGTCACAGTTTTGTAGAAGAGAGCGTGTGATTGGCACAGATTTGACATGCTCGAGTCATGCCTCGCCGCGTGAAAACACCTCCAACGCCGCAAGAACTAGTTTATTCACACAGACAAAAGACATTGATGAATCTTTCGCAGAAACTGCCTCACACAGTGTATCATTCCCAAATCAAACTGATGACATAGGAACTATCTGAGGAAATTGAAAACCCTAATGAATCTTTTCTACACAAACCCAATCAAAATGCAAAGCAGTATCTAACGGACCTCGAATTTGCCGCAAGCTAATGTCAGTTTATTTTGTATCCCGATTCAAGGGTCAATAACTGCCACGGTGTCCCATTAAACAGCACCAAAGCATTCAGGATTATAGCCTGAGCAAAACTGCACCAAACTCACGCAGCGGGGAAAACATCGAGCCCCAAGGCTTTATGAAAGCACACGAAACAGGCCGGTAAAGGCCACGGAAACTGAGGTACGAGCTGAGAAATTGATCTGAATTCTGGGGTGTCAGGCCTTTTCTACATTTGATAAATAGCAGCTGCAGTAAGCTGGAGGAAGAAATGCAGCACCTGCAAGAGCCGAGTCCTGGTCTGCTGGGGAGACCCCGTCATCTGCTTCCTCCGCATCTGAGAGAAAGAGAGAGAGAGAAGGTAAATCACTGAATGCAGAGGTTACAGAGTGCAGTCGCTTTGTTCTGCTCTGACCGTGAGTCTATGATCAGAAAATTCAAAAACTGAAATTGATTTATGCATTTAAAAACACTTTGCATCAACAACACTACTAGTACTACGTATAGCCGAGTCCATTAGAGTGCACTGAAAATATAGAGTTGAAAGGAAAATAATGAATTCCACTGAAAGCACAGAGGTACCAATGTGTAAAATCAAACATTATAGACTTAGTCTAGCCTGAAAAGCCCCATTGTGATGCGTAAAGACTTTAGTCAGAGTAAATGGCATATTTAATGTGACAAACGAAAACGAGGCACTTGAATGGACTGTACTTTCACATCCCTGTTTTCATTTGCATTAAATTACATGTGGCTTCTACTCGACTGGAGTGAGTTGAAATAAGGTGATTGCGGAAAGCAGCGCATGGACCTGCAAAAACCGTCTCGTGCTTTTTCATAGTCTAGTTATTGTCGAATGCTGCTCAAGCAAAGCCATATGCTGTGTGTTCAAACGGAATTGAGGATTTATGGTTTTATTGGGGTTTTAGTGAGGACTGTACAAACTGAACTGTTCGACTAGTTGTTATTCATCCTTAAAGGGAAAGTTCAGACAAAAATGCTTTGAAATTTGCATGCAATCACAGTGAAGCTTTCAAAAAGGACAAAACTTTAATGTATATTCAAATGTAACGAGGCCTTTATTATATCATTATTATATTCTACTAGGAGGGACACACACACACACACACACACAGTAAACAGTACTTTACTATAATGTACACTACTTTTAAAAAGTTTGGGGTCAGTAAGATTATATATTTTTTTTAAGACATAATTTTTATTCATACGAATACATGATGTTGATCAAAGTGACAGATAAAGACCATTATTAAATAAATTCTGTTCTTTTGAACTTTCTATTTATCAAAGCATCCTGAAAAAAATGCAGCACAAAAATATTAAGCAGCACAAATGTTTTTAACATTGATAATAGCAAGACATTTTCTTGAGCAGCATATCATCATATTAGAATTATTTCTGAAGGATTGTGTGACACTGAAGACTGAGTAATGACTGCTAAAAATTCAGCTTTGGGCCAGACAAGCAAAATGTTGCTTGTTTAAAAATAAACAAATAATATCGCACGACCCAAACTCTGAATGGTACCTAAATGACAAAATACGACAATACTATATACATTTCCACCATGTATTTTATTGCCCTCAATGCAAGTAATATTTTATTTAACCAAAAATTAAAGATAATTTTGCTGTGTAATGACATTCATGTTGCGTGAAGCCTTGGTCACTTATGTGTTTTGTTGTATTGAAAAGGACGCTCTTAAAATATCTGATTTTGTGCTCCATGGAAGAGATAAAACTGTCTTCCTTATGACACAACAGTGAGCAAAATATGACAGAGTTTGTCTTTAAATAGCTGATAAATGTTAAATAAGTAAGGTTTGTCAGTTCTGCTATCAGTGAACTCTGTGGCAGAGTCATGTTGTGTTTTCCGTACTTCCGTCAGCTGCCTGTGCTCATGACTAATTTGTTTTGCAAATCAAATGCTATGACATTACAATTGCAGAATTCATTATGTTTGCCGAGGGAATGTAGCTTATCATCATTTATCATACATCACACGGTTTCGTTTTCTGTCTCTCTCCCTCAATCGCTCGATTTTTCTCCCTCTCGCTCGCAAACCCGGCAAAATGCAGACTAAAATATGCATTCAGAAAACACACTGGTGAACTGATTGGTGTAGACGTTCAGCCATTCGGCTTATTTGCATGAGGCTCAGCCGTGATCTTTGCCTTACAAATTAGATGTGATTGGTGGGATTGATGAATGGCTCATCAAATCAGTGGAAAGTAAAGCCGGTGTCTAAATCTACAAGTAAACCACCGTGGTCGGAAACCGAATGTCGAATGATTTAGTTTATGTGTCGTAAGCTTTATTAGACAGGCTGAGCTGAATATACCAGCAGTGGTGACCGTCAGTATTTTGTTGTTGTCTGCATAGCTGCTCTCTCCCATTGTATTGATAGCGTTGACCGAAGTTGTAGGTAGTGGAAGGGTTGAGGCCTGTGACTGTATAAACAGTGGCTGTCGGAGGAAACACGTCCACATACATGAAACTCACTGATCCCGCCCACTGGTACCTGTCAATCAAACAGATGATAATGTTTATATACATTGTACATTTATTTTTATACATTTCTACATTAAACTTGTGATTCCTTTAATTCTTTATTCATTTTGTGTTCTTAAATAACACTTGACTTTCATACAGTTGGGTCTAAAAGTTTGAGATATAATAGAAATGCCTCTGTTTTTCTACTTTAATAAGTTTTTGTATTACCAAATTTGTCACATAAAAATCTGAACGAAAAGTTGAATTAAAAATGTGAAGAAATGTACAAAATGATGTACTTTAATTTCCATGTATGTCCTTTTAATTTGTATTATTCATTTTTGTCCTTATTCAGTTTTTAGGATCTTAAATCATTTTAAATTTCACTTTCACGCAATGGGGTCACTAATGAAACAGCTCTTATTTTTGTACTTAAATACAGGATATACCATTATTACCACCATAAGCCCTTTGAAGCCCTGTTTTTATAAAACGGTTATTCCATATACGCAGTACGGTTTCACAAATAAAACAGAGCAAATAAAGTGTAAATATATTAGTAAAAACATTATTCTTCCGCCAAACAACGTAGTTCCTCAGAAACAGCTGTGGTGAACACAGGGCTTCGAACGTGGCCAGCCAGTCTTAATCAAGGACCTGAACTATCCGTTTTTATAAAAAAAATTTTTTTATCACAAAGTAATTAGCATAAAAAGTTTAATTTAATATTAACAGGAATTTCAGAATTTATAATATCTGGTTTGTAAGGCTTTTGCTGTAATGACAGCAGAACTGGAACTGCATGAATTCCACAAGTTTGTGTAAAACATGATGATGATCAGCAAAATTTGAGAATAATCTAAAAATAATCTTTTACAAGAAATATTGAGGATTCTACATTCAAGGTGTTCACCTTTAATGCACAAATGCAAATATTTCTTATTCACTTTACATAACTTTTTTGTTAATGTTTTGTTATTTTTGTTTTCAATTTAAATTTGTAAGATTTTATATTAGATTAAAATTTGTATTTTTTTAAATTTTATTTTCAATTTCATCATGAAGTCTCAAACTTCTGGACCAGACAGGACTGAATTACTGAATGAACTGTGACATAAAAAATAAACCTGCCTTTCCTATCAGGGAATCATACGGGAATTACCGTGCCATGGACCTAGATAAAAATGTTTATACATCAGCCAACTGAAATGTGTGCAGTGTTGTGACACACTAGATAATGAGAGATAAAACATATCCACAACACACTCCACATGTTCTAGACACCTCACAGCGGCATTTATGACAACTTCACCTGACACGGAAGTTTTGCCACCTCAAATCCGGGGCAGCCATTCAGAGTTTTCCGATTTATGTTCGACACGGAGCAGCTTCAGGGCTGATGGGGGATTGGGGTGGTCTGAGACAGACAGAGAGAGAGAGAGACAGAGAGAACACAAGCTCATTAAAAATACAACTACTGCCTAAATCTTATTGCATTGCTCAGAGAATGTTTATTTAAGAGGGGCAGAGAGACAGAGAGAGACAAGAAGAAAGAAATTAACAGGCTACTGTACAGTCAGAAAGAAATATGTGCGTCAATAATACACTTCACTGTGAAACTGCTTACTATCTATGTTGGCTCTACTGGAGAGGATGAAGGGTCATCCAAAATTTGCAAGCAGGGAAAAAAAAAAAAAAAAAAAAAAAAAAAACAATATCTTCACTCCCTTCCCCGGTCGACTGAATGATAAGAAGCACATAAAAAATTTATTATCGCTGTGTCAGATTAATTATGAATATTCGCGGCAGTAAAAACAGAGAAGGAGGTGTGGACAAAAAGAGGCGGATATTGGAATGTATTTCATGGTTTTTATGATAAACATTAAACGTGTCTGCCCGAGTCGATTCCACGGACCTCAGAGAAAGAGAGAAAGCAACAGCACAGCAGAGCTGGCAACAGAGGAAAACATTCAAGTTTATTGCAGGAAAGAGAGAATTAAAGTATTATTCCGGGTTCAATACAAGTGTATCTGTTACAAAAGCAAATCATTTCAACTCAACTCTCAATTTATAAAACACACACACACACACACACAGCACACCCAATATATATATATGATTTATCTAAGAGGCCGGCGCAGTATATATATATAGATTTTATAGTATTACACACATGCAACACACACAAATGTTTTATATAATCCTTTAAAATAATATAATATGGTGAATTTATAATGCGAACAAATATCAGTGAATCTATACCGTAAATATATTTCTTTATATATTCTCATATTTATTTTATATAATATCTTCATTCTATTTAGATTTCAGTGTCTAGTATATGAAATTAATATATTTATAAATGTTACAAAACTGCAGTATGGTCTACTCTATTATCTATCTATCTCTCTATCATCTATCTATCTAAGCGATCTATCGTTTTATTATATAGTAGTACATTATATAACAATATATATAAGTAATTACAGTTCAAAGCAGAGAACAACTCAGAATCAGCAAAGATACTCCACAAAGGAACTATTTATTAAAACTTTTTTTTAATAATAACTTTGGTGCAAATCTCCAATGTAAGTAAGTTACCACAATTTTTGTGTGCAACGTAAAAAAGTAACATCATTAGTATTACAAAGAGGAAAAGGGAACTGCACTGTGAGCAAGAGGTACACAGATCGTTCGACCCTATTGTTCTGTAAATTAAGGGACAGTCTGAAAAAGAGCGGACGTTGATTACCACAACTGAATAATTAATATCCCAATTGCTGCTCAGGTCGAGAAAAACAAAATCTCATTGGTGAGCAGAAATCTCTTTCATGGCTCTGCTCATCTTCTTTGTGTGCGCTTATGAGTTGGCGATAAGAAATGCGACACCCAGACGCTGTTTGTCTTCATTTATTAAGTTTTTATTTATTCATACATTTATGCTAATTCACAATCACCTTTCAATAGGGGTCAAGAGAAGGTGACCTGACCAGTCAGGCGAAGCTGACCGTTCAAGCTTGGCATTGAAAGGATCACTTCCTGTTTGTACGTACTGGTGCTGAGGAGCTGGATGTCTAGAGAGTCCTCTCCCATGCTGTTGTGGACAGTGCAGTTGAAGACGGCATAGTCCAGAGCTGCGCTCACGTTTATGACGGTCAGGACGCTGGTGTGGATGGTTCCCGTCACCTCCATCTTCTCCTCATACCTGTAAGATAAGGTCACATAAACAATAATACGTGATATTCAGGACTAAAACAAAACCAAAACGGCTTTGCATTTCCTAAAA